>JAPDNY010000006.1:21856844-22387626 GCA_029375565.1 Gekko gecko | reverse complement strand
CTGGCCTGGCCTGGCCTGGCCTGGCCTGGCCTGGCCTGGCCTGGCCCTGGCCTGGCCTGGCCTGGCCTGGCCTGGCCTGGCCTGGCCTGGCCTGGCCTGGCCTGGCCTGGCCTGGCCTGGCCTGGCCTGGCCTGGCCTGGCCTGGCCTGGCCCTGGCCTGGCCTGGCCTGGCCTGGCCTGGCCTGGCCTGGCCTGGCCTGGCCTGGCCTGGCCTGGCCTGGCCTGGCCTGGCCTGGCCTGGCCTGGCCTGGCCTGGCCTGGCCTGGCCTGGCCTGGCCTGGCCTGGCCTGGCCTGGCCTGGCCTGGCCTGGCCTGGCCTGGCCTGGCCTGGCCTGGCCTGGCCTGGCCTGGCCTGGCCTGGCCTGGCCTGGCCTGGCCTGGCCCTGGCCTGGCCTGGCCTGGCCTGGCCTGGCCTGGCCTGGCCTGGCCTGGCCTGGCCTGGCCTGGCCTGGCCTGGCCTGGCCCTGGCCTGGCCTGGCCTGGCCTGGCCTGGCCTGGCCTGGCCTGGCCTGGCCTGGCCTGGCCTGGCCTGGCCTGGCCCTGGCCTGGCCTGGCCTGGCCTGGCCTGGCCTGGCCTGGCCTGGCCTGGCCTGGCCTGGCCTGGCCTGGCCTGGCCTGGCCTGGCCTGGCCTGGCCTGGCCTGGCCTGGCCCTGGCCTGGCCTGGCCTGGCCTGGCCTGGCCTGGCCTGGCCTGGCCTGGCCTGGCCTGGCCTGGCCTGGCCTGGCCTGGCCTGGCCTGGCCTGGCCTGGCCTGGCCCTGGCCTGGCCTGGCCTGGCCTGGCCTGGCCTGGCCTGGCCTGGCCTGGCCTGGCCTGGCCTGGCCTGGCCTGGCCTGGCCCTGGCCTGGCCTGGCCTGGCCTGGCCTGGCCTGGCCTGGCCCTGGCCTGGCCTGGCCTGGCCCTGGCCTGGCCTGGCCTGGCCCTGGCCTGGCCTGGCCTGGCCTGGCCTGGCCCTGGCCTGGCCTGGCCTGGCCTGGCCCTGGCCTGGCCTGGCCTGGCCTGGCCTGGCCTGGCCTGGCCTGGCCTGGCCTGGCCTGGCCTGGCCTGGCCTGGCCTGGCCTGGCCTGGCCTGGCCTGGCCTGGCCCTGGCCTGGCCTGGCCTGGCCTGGCCTGGCCTGGCCTGGCCTGGCCTGGCCTGGCCTGGCCTGGCCTGGCCTGGCCTGGCCTGGCCTGGCCTGGCCTGGCCTGGCCCTGGCCTGGCCTGGCCTGGCCTGGCCTGGCCTGGCCTGGCCTGGCCTGGCCTGGCCTGGCCTGGCCTGGCCTGGCCTGGCCTGGCCTGGCCTGGCCTGGCCTGGCCTGGCCTGGCCTGGCCTGGCCTGGCCTGGCCTGGCCTGGCCTGGCCTGGCCTGGCCCTGGCCTGGCCTGGCCTGGCCTGGCCTGGCCTGGCCTGGCCTGGCCTGGCCTGGCCTGGCCTGGCCTGGCCTGGCCTGGCCTGGCCCTGGCCTGGCCTGGCCTGGCCTGGCCTGGCCTGGCCTGGCCTGGCCTGGCCTGGCCTGGCCTGGCCTGGCCTGGCCTGGCCTGGCCTGGCCCTGGCCTGGCCTGGCCTGGCCTGGCCTGGCCTGGCCTGGCCTGGCCTGGCCTGGCCTGGCCTGGCCTGGCCTGGCCTGGCCTGGCCTGGCCTGGCCTGGCCTGGCCTGGCCTGGCCTGGCCTGGCCTGGCCTGGCCTGGCCTGGCCTGGCCTGGCCTGGCCCTGGCCTGGCCTGGCCTGGCCTGGCCTGGCCTGGCCTGGCCTGGCCTGGCCTGGCCTGGCCTGGCCTGGCCTGGCCTGGCCTGGCCTGGCCTGGCCTGGCCCTGGCCTGGCCTGGCCTGGCCTGGCCTGGCCTGGCCTGGCCTGGCCTGGCCCTGGCCTGGCCTGGCCTGGCCTGGCCTGGCCTGGCCTGGCCTGGCCTGGCCTGGCCCTGGCCTGGCCTGGCCTGGCCTGGCCTGGCCCTGGCCTGGCCTGGCCTGGCCTGGCCTGGCCTGGCCTGGCCTGGCCTGGCCTGGCCTGGCCTGGCCTGGCCTGGCCTGGCCTGGCCTGGCCTGGCCCTGGCCTGGCCTGGCCTGGCCTGGCCTGGCCTGGCCTGGCCTGGCCTGGCCTGGCCTGGCCTGGCCCTGGCCTGGCCTGGCCTGGCCTGGCCTGGCCTGGCCTGGCCTGGCCTGGCCTGGCCTGGCCTGGCCTGGCCTGGCCCTGGCCTGGCCTGGCCTGGCCTGGCCTGGCCTGGCCTGGCCTGGCCTGGCCTGGCCTGGCCTGGCCTGGCCTGGCCTGGCCTGGCCTGGCCCTGGCCTGGCCTGGCCTGGCCTGGCCTGGCCTGGCCTGGCCTGGCCTGGCCTGGCCTGGCCTGGCCTGGCCTGGCCCTGGCCTGGCCTGGCCTGGCCTGGCCTGGCCTGGCCTGGCCTGGCCCTGGCCTGGCCTGGCCCTGGCCTGGCCTGGCCTGGCCTGGCCCTGGCCTGGCCTGGCCTGGCCTGGCCTGGCCTGGCCTGGCCTGGCCTGGCCTGGCCTGGCCTGGCCTGGCCTGGCCTGGCCTGGCCTGGCCTGGCCTGGCCTGGCCTGGCCCTGGCCTGGCCTGGCCTGGCCTGGCCTGGCCTGGCCTGGCCTGGCCTGGCCTGGCCTGGCCTGGCCTGGCCTGGCCTGGCCTGGCCTGGCCTGGCCTGGCCTGGCCTGGCCTGGCCTGGCCTGGCCTGGCCTGGCCTGGCCTGGCCTGGCCTGGCCTGGCCTGGCCTGGCCCTGGCCTGGCCTGGCCTGGCCTGGCCTGGCCTGGCCTGGCCTGGCCTGGCCTGGCCTGGCCTGGCCCTGGCCTGGCCCTGGCCTGGCCTGGCCTGGCCTGGCCTGGCCTGGCCTGGCCTGGCCTGGCCTGGCCTGGCCTGGCCTGGCCTGGCCTGGCCTGGCCTGGCCTGGCCTGGCCTGGCCTGGCCTGGCCTGGCCTGGCCTGGCCTGGCCTGGCCTGGCCTGGCCTGGCCTGGCCTGGCCTGGCCTGGCCTGGCCTGGCCTGGCCTGGCCTGGCCTGGCCTGGCCTGGCCTGGCCTGGCCTGGCCCTGGCCTGGCCTGGCCTGGCCTGGCCTGGCCTGGCCTGGCCTGGCCTGGCCTGGCCTGGCCTGGCCTGGCCTGGCCTGGCCTGGCCTGGCCTGGCCTGGCCTGGCCTGGCCTGGCCTGGCCTGGCCTGGCCTGGCCTGGCCTGGCCTGGCCTGGCCTGGCCTGGCCTGGCCTGGCCTGGCCTGGCCTGGCCTGGCCTGGCCTGGCCTGGCCTGGCCTGGCCTGGCCTGGCCTGGCCTGGCCTGGCCTGGCCTGGCCTGGCCTGGCCTGGCCTGGCCTGGCCTGGCCTGGCCTGGCCTGGCCTGGCCTGGCCTGGCCTGGCCTGGCCTGGCCTGGCCTGGCCTGGCCTGGCCTGGCCTGGCCTGGCCTGGCCCTGGCCTGGCCTGGCCTGGCCTGGCCTGGCCTGGCCTGGCCTGGCCTGGCCTGGCCTGGCCTGGCCTGGCCTGGCCTGGCCTGGCCTGGCCTGGCCCTGGCCTGGCCTGGCCTGGCCTGGCCTGGCCTGGCCTGGCCTGGCCTGGCCTGGCCTGGCCTGGCCTGGCCTGGCCTGGCCTGGCCTGGCCTGGCCTGGCCTGGCCTGGCCTGGCCTGGCCTGGCCTGGCCTGGCCTGGCCTGGCCTGGCCTGGCCTGGCCCTGGCCTGGCCTGGCCTGGCCTGGCCTGGCCTGGCCTGGCCTGGCCTGGCCTGGCCTGGCCTGGCCTGGCCTGGCCTGGCCTGGCCCTGGCCTGGCCTGGCCTGGCCTGGCCTGGCCTGGCCTGGCCTGGCCTGGCCTGGCCTGGCCTGGCCTGGCCCTGGCCTGGCCTGGCCTGGCCTGGCCTGGCCTGGCCTGGCCTGGCCTGGCCTGGCCTGGCCTGGCCTGGCCTGGCCTGGCCTGGCCTGGCCTGGCCTGGCCTGGCCTGGCCTGGCCTGGCCTGGCCTGGCCTGGCCTGGCCTGGCCTGGCCTGGCCTGGCCTGGCCTGGCCTGGCCTGGCCTGGCCTGGCCCTGGCCTGGCCTGGCCTGGCCTGGCCTGGCCTGGCCTGGCCTGGCCTGGCCTGGCCTGGCCTGGCCTGGCCTGGCCTGGCCTGGCCTGGCCTGGCCTGGCCTGGCCTGGCCTGGCCTGGCCTGGCCCTGGCCTGGCCTGGCCTGGCCTGGCCTGGCCTGGCCTGGCCTGGCCTGGCCTGGCCTGGCCTGGCCTGGCCTGGCCTGGCCTGGCCTGGCCCTGGCCTGGCCTGGCCTGGCCTGGCCTGGCCTGGCCTGGCCTGGCCTGGCCTGGCCTGGCCTGGCCTGGCCTGGCCTGGCCTGGCCTGGCCTGGCCTGGCCTGGCCTGGCCTGGCCTGGCCTGGCCTGGCCTGGCCTGGCCTGGCCTGGCCTGGCCTGGCCTGGCCTGGCCTGGCCTGGCCTGGCCTGGCCTGGCCTGGCCTGGCCTGGCCTGGCCTGGCCTGGCCTGGCCCTGGCCTGGCCTGGCCTGGCCTGGCCTGGCCTGGCCTGGCCTGGCCTGGCCTGGCCTGGCCTGGCCTGGCCTGGCCTGGCCTGGCCTGGCCTGGCCTGGCCTGGCCCTGGCCTGGCCTGGCCTGGCCTGGCCTGGCCTGGCCTGGCCTGGCCTGGCCTGGCCTGGCCTGGCCTGGCCTGGCCTGGCCTGGCCCTGGCCTGGCCTGGCCTGGCCTGGCCTGGCCTGGCCTGGCCTGGCCTGGCCTGGCCTGGCCTGGCCTGGCCTGGCCTGGCCTGGCCTGGCCTGGCCCTGGCCTGGCCTGGCCTGGCCTGGCCTGGCCTGGCCTGGCCTGGCCTGGCCTGGCCTGGCCTGGCCTGGCCTGGCCTGGCCTGGCCTGGCCTGGCCTGGCCTGGCCTGGCCTGGCCTGGCCTGGCCTGGCCTGGCCCTGGCCTGGCCTGGCCTGGCCTGGCCTGGCCTGGCCTGGCCCTGGCCTGGCCTGGCCTGGCCTGGCCTGGCCTGGCCTGGCCTGGCCTGGCCTGGCCTGGCCTGGCCTGGCCTGGCCTGGCCTGGCCTGGCCTGGCCTGGCCTGGCCTGGCCCTGGCCTGGCCTGGCCTGGCCTGGCCTGGCCTGGCCTGGCCTGGCCTGGCCTGGCCTGGCCTGGCCTGGCCTGGCCTGGCCTGGCCTGGCCTGGCCTGGCCTGGCCTGGCCTGGCCTGGCCTGGCCTGGCCTGGCCTGGCCTGGCCTGGCCTGGCCTGGCCTGGCCTGGCCTGGCCTGGCCTGGCCTGGCCTGGCCTGGCCTGGCCTGGCCTGGCCTGGCCTGGCCTGGCCTGGCCTGGCCTGGCCTGGCCTGGCCTGGCCTGGCCTGGCCTGGCCTGGCCTGGCCTGGCCTGGCCTGGCCTGGCCTGGCCTGGCCTGGCCTGGCCTGGCCTGGCCTGGCCTGGCCTGGCCTGGCCTGGCCTGGCCTGGCCTGGCCTGGCCCTGGCCTGGCCTGGCCTGGCCTGGCCTGGCCTGGCCTGGCCTGGCCTGGCCTGGCCTGGCCTGGCCTGGCCTGGCCCTGGCCTGGCCTGGCCTGGCCTGGCCTGGCCTGGCCTGGCCTGGCCTGGCCTGGCCTGGCCTGGCCTGGCCTGGCCTGGCCTGGCCTGGCCTGGCCTGGCCTGGCCTGGCCTGGCCTGGCCTGGCCTGGCCTGGCCTGGCCTGGCCTGGCCTGGCCTGGCCTGGCCTGGCCTGGCCTGGCCTGGCCTGGCCTGGCCTGGCCTGGCCTGGCCTGGCCTGGCCTGGCCTGGCCTGGCCTGGCCTGGCCTGGCCTGGCCTGGCCTGGCCTGGCCTGGCCTGGCCTGGCCTGGCCTGGCCTGGCCTGGCCTGGCCTGGCCTGGCCTGGCCTGGCCTGGCCTGGCCTGGCCTGGCCTGGCCTGGCCTGGCCTGGCCTGGCCTGGCCTGGCCTGGCCTGGCCTGGCCTGGCCTGGCCTGGCCTGGCCTGGCCTGGCCTGGCCTGGCCTGGCCTGGCCTGGCCTGGCCTGGCCTGGCCTGGCCTGGCCTGGCCTGGCCTGGCCTGGCCTGGCCTGGCCTGGCCTGGCCTGGCCTGGCCTGGCCCTGGCCTGGCCTGGCCTGGCCTGGCCTGGCCTGGCCTGGCCTGGCCTGGCCTGGCCTGGCCTGGCCTGGCCTGGCCTGGCCTGGCCTGGCCTGGCCTGGCCTGGCCCTGGCCTGGCCTGGCCCTGGCCTGGCCTGGCCTGGCCTGGCCTGGCCTGGCCTGGCCTGGCCTGGCCTGGCCTGGCCTGGCCTGGCCTGGCCTGGCCTGGCCTGGCCTGGCCTGGCCTGGCCTGGCCTGGCCTGGCCTGGCCTGGCCTGGCCTGGCCTGGCCTGGCCTGGCCTGGCCTGGCCTGGCCTGGCCTGGCCTGGCCTGGCCTGGCCTGGCCTGGCCTGGCCTGGCCTGGCCTGGCCTGGCCTGGCCTGGCCTGGCCTGGCCTGGCCTGGCCTGGCCCTGGCCTGGCCTGGCCTGGCCTGGCCTGGCCTGGCCTGGCCTGGCCTGGCCTGGCCTGGCCTGGCCTGGCCTGGCCTGGCCTGGCCTGGCCTGGCCTGGCCTGGCCTGGCCTGGCCTGGCCTGGCCCTGGCCTGGCCTGGCCTGGCCTGGCCTGGCCTGGCCTGGCCTGGCCTGGCCTGGCCTGGCCTGGCCTGGCCTGGCCTGGCCTGGCCCTGGCCTGGCCTGGCCTGGCCTGGCCTGGCCTGGCCTGGCCTGGCCTGGCCTGGCCTGGCCTGGCCTGGCCTGGCCTGGCCTGGCCTGGCCTGGCCTGGCCTGGCCTGGCCTGGCCTGGCCTGGCCTGGCCTGGCCTGGCCTGGCCTGGCCTGGCCTGGCCTGGCCTGGCCCTGGCCTGGCCTGGCCTGGCCTGGCCTGGCCTGGCCTGGCCTGGCCTGGCCTGGCCTGGCCTGGCCTGGCCTGGCCTGGCCTGGCCTGGCCTGGCCTGGCCTGGCCTGGCCTGGCCTGGCCTGGCCTGGCCTGGCCTGGCCTGGCCTGGCCTGGCCTGGCCTGGCCTGGCCTGGCCTGGCCTGGCCTGGCCTGGCCTGGCCTGGCCTGGCCTGGCCTGGCCCTGGCCCTGGCCTGGCCTGGCCTGGCCTGGCCTGGCCTGGCCTGGCCTGGCCTGGCCTGGCCTGGCCTGGCCTGGCCTGGCCTGGCCTGGCCTGGCCTGGCCTGGCCTGGCCTGGCCTGGCCTGGCCTGGCCTGGCCTGGCCTGGCCTGGCCCTGGCCTGGCCTGGCCTGGCCTGGCCTGGCCTGGCCTGGCCTGGCCTGGCCTGGCCTGGCCTGGCCTGGCCCTGGCCTGGCCTGGCCTGGCCTGGCCTGGCCTGGCCTGGCCTGGCCTGGCCTGGCCCTGGCCTGGCCTGGCCTGGCCTGGCCTGGCCTGGCCTGGCCTGGCCTGGCCTGGCCTGGCCTGGCCTGGCCTGGCCTGGCCTGGCCTGGCCTGGCCTGGCCTGGCCTGGCCTGGCCTGGCCTGGCCTGGCCTGGCCTGGCCTGGCCTGGCCTGGCCTGGCCTGGCCTGGCCTGGCCTGGCCTGGCCTGGCCTGGCCCTGGCCTGGCCTGGCCTGGCCTGGCCTGGCCTGGCCTGGCCTGGCCTGGCCTGGCCTGGCCTGGCCTGGCCTGGCCTGGCCTGGCCTGGCCCTGGCCTGGCCTGGCCTGGCCTGGCCTGGCCTGGCCTGGCCTGGCCTGGCCTGGCCTGGCCTGGCCTGGCCTGGCCTGGCCTGGCCTGGCCTGGCCTGGCCTGGCCTGGCCTGGCCTGGCCTGGCCTGGCCTGGCCTGGCCTGGCCTGGCCTGGCCTGGCCTGGCCTGGCCTGGCCTGGCCTGGCCTGGCCTGGCCTGGCCTGGCCTGGCCTGGCCTGGCCTGGCCTGGCCTGGCCTGGCCTGGCCTGGCCTGGCCTGGCCTGGCCTGGCCTGGCCTGGCCTGGCCTGGCCTGGCCTGGCCTGGCCTGGCCTGGCCTGGCCTGGCCTGGCCTGGCCCTGGCCTGGCCTGGCCTGGCCTGGCCTGGCCTGGCCTGGCCTGGCCTGGCCTGGCCTGGCCTGGCCTGGCCTGGCCTGGCCTGGCCTGGCCTGGCCTGGCCTGGCCTGGCCTGGCCTGGCCTGGCCTGGCCTGGCCTGGCCTGGCCTGGCCTGGCCTGGCCTGGCCTGGCCTGGCCTGGCCTGGCCTGGCCTGGCCTGGCCTGGCCTGGCCTGGCCTGGCCTGGCCTGGCCCTGGCCTGGCCTGGCCTGGCCTGGCCTGGCCTGGCCTGGCCTGGCCTGGCCTGGCCTGGCCTGGCCTGGCCTGGCCTGGCCTGGCCTGGCCTGGCCTGGCCTGGCCTGGCCTGGCCTGGCCTGGCCTGGCCTGGCCTGGCCTGGCCTGGCCTGGCCTGGCCTGGCCTGGCCTGGCCTGGCCTGGCCTGGCCTGGCCCTGGCCTGGCCTGGCCTGGCCTGGCCTGGCCTGGCCTGGCCTGGCCTGGCCTGGCCTGGCCTGGCCTGGCCTGGCCTGGCCTGGCCTGGCCTGGCCTGGCCCTGGCCTGGCCTGGCCTGGCCTGGCCTGGCCTGGCCTGGCCTGGCCCTGGCCTGGCCTGGCCTGGCCTGGCCTGGCCTGGCCTGGCCTGGCCTGGCCTGGCCTGGCCTGGCCTGGCCTGGCCTGGCCTGGCCTGGCCCTGGCCTGGCCTGGCCTGGCCTGGCCTGGCCTGGCCTGGCCTGGCCTGGCCTGGCCTGGCCTGGCCTGGCCTGGCCTGGCCTGGCCCTGGCCTGGCCTGGCCTGGCCTGGCCTGGCCTGGCCTGGCCTGGCCTGGCCTGGCCTGGCCTGGCCTGGCCCTGGCCTGGCCTGGCCTGGCCTGGCCTGGCCTGGCCTGGCCTGGCCTGGCCTGGCCTGGCCTGGCCTGGCCTGGCCTGGCCTGGCCTGGCCTGGCCTGGCCTGGCCTGGCCTGGCCTGGCCTGGCCTGGCCTGGCCTGGCCTGGCCTGGCCTGGCCTGGCCTGGCCTGGCCTGGCCTGGCCTGGCCTGGCCCTGGCCTGGCCTGGCCTGGCCTGGCCCTGGCCTGGCCTGGCCTGGCCTGGCCTGGCCTGGCCTGGCCTGGCCTGGCCTGGCCTGGCCTGGCCTGGCCTGGCCTGGCCTGGCCTGGCCTGGCCTGGCCTGGCCTGGCCTGGCCTGGCCTGGCCTGGCCTGGCCTGGCCTGGCCTGGCCTGGCCTGGCCTGGCCTGGCCTGGCCTGGCCTGGCCTGGCCTGGCCTGGCCCTGGCCTGGCCTGGCCTGGCCTGGCCTGGCCTGGCCTGGCCTGGCCTGGCCTGGCCTGGCCTGGCCTGGCCCTGGCCTGGCCTGGCCTGGCCTGGCCTGGCCTGGCCTGGCCTGGCCCTGGCCTGGCCTGGCCTGGCCTGGCCTGGCCTGGCCTGGCCTGGCCTGGCCTGGCCTGGCCCTGGCCTGGCCTGGCCTGGCCTGGCCTGGCCTGGCCTGGCCTGGCCCTGGCCTGGCCTGGCCTGGCCCTGGCCTGGCCTGGCCTGGCCTGGCCTGGCCTGGCCTGGCCTGGCCTGGCCTGGCCTGGCCTGGCCTGGCCTGGCCTGGCCTGGCCTGGCCTGGCCTGGCCTGGCCTGGCCTGGCCCTGGCCTGGCCTGGCCTGGCCTGGCCTGGCCTGGCCTGGCCTGGCCTGGCCTGGCCTGGCCTGGCCTGGCCTGGCCTGGCCTGGCCTGGCCTGGCCTGGCCTGGCCTGGCCTGGCCTGGCCTGGCCTGGCCTGGCCTGGCCCTGGCCTGGCCTGGCCTGGCCTGGCCTGGCCTGGCCTGGCCTGGCCTGGCCTGGCCTGGCCTGGCCTGGCCTGGCCTGGCCTGGCCTGGCCTGGCCTGGCCTGGCCTGGCCTGGCCTGGCCTGGCCTGGCCTGGCCTGGCCTGGCCTGGCCTGGCCTGGCCTGGCCTGGCCTGGCCTGGCCTGGCCTGGCCTGGCCTGGCCTGGCCTGGCCTGGCCTGGCCTGGCCTGGCCTGGCCTGGCCTGGCCTGGCCTGGCCTGGCCCTGGCCTGGCCTGGCCTGGCCTGGCCTGGCCTGGCCTGGCCTGGCCTGGCCTGGCCTGGCCTGGCCTGGCCTGGCCTGGCCTGGCCTGGCCTGGCCTGGCCTGGCCTGGCCTGGCCTGGCCTGGCCTGGCCTGGCCTGGCCTGGCCCTGGCCTGGCCTGGCCTGGCCTGGCCCTGGCCTGGCCTGGCCTGGCCTGGCCTGGCCTGGCCCTGGCCTGGCCTGGCCTGGCCTGGCCTGGCCTGGCCTGGCCTGGCCTGGCCTGGCCTGGCCTGGCCTGGCCTGGCCTGGCCTGGCCTGGCCTGGCCTGGCCTGGCCTGGCCTGGCCTGGCCTGGCCTGGCCTGGCCTGGCCTGGCCTGGCCTGGCCTGGCCTGGCCTGGCCTGGCCTGGCCTGGCCTGGCCTGGCCTGGCCTGGCCTGGCCTGGCCTGGCCTGGCCTGGCCTGGCCTGGCCTGGCCTGGCCTGGCCTGGCCTGGCCTGGCCTGGCCCTGGCCTGGCCTGGCCTGGCCTGGCCTGGCCTGGCCTGGCCTGGCCTGGCCTGGCCTGGCCTGGCCTGGCCTGGCCTGGCCTGGCCTGGCCTGGCCTGGCCTGGCCTGGCCTGGCCTGGCCTGGCCTGGCCTGGCCTGGCCCTGGCCTGGCCTGGCCCTGGCCTGGCCTGGCCTGGCCTGGCCTGGCCTGGCCTGGCCTGGCCTGGCCTGGCCTGGCCTGGCCTGGCCTGGCCTGGCCTGGCCTGGCCTGGCCTGGCCTGGCCTGGCCTGGCCTGGCCTGGCCCTGGCCTGGCCTGGCCTGGCCTGGCCTGGCCCTGGCCTGGCCTGGCCTGGCCTGGCCTGGCCTGGCCTGGCCTGGCCTGGCCTGGCCTGGCCTGGCCTGGCCTGGCCTGGCCCTGGCCTGGCCTGGCCTGGCCTGGCCTGGCCTGGCCTGGCCTGGCCTGGCCTGGCCTGGCCTGGCCTGGCCTGGCCTGGCCTGGCCTGGCCTGGCCTGGCCTGGCCTGGCCCTGGCCTGGCCTGGCCTGGCCTGGCCTGGCCTGGCCTGGCCTGGCCTGGCCTGGCCTGGCCTGGCCTGGCCTGGCCTGGCCTGGCCTGGCCTGGCCTGGCCTGGCCTGGCCTGGCCTGGCCTGGCCTGGCCTGGCCTGGCCTGGCCTGGCCTGGCCTGGCCTGGCCTGGCCTGGCCTGGCCTGGCCTGGCCTGGCCTGGCCTGGCCTGGCCTGGCCTGGCCTGGCCTGGCCTGGCCTGGCCTGGCCTGGCCTGGCCTGGCCTGGCCTGGCCTGGCCTGGCCTGGCCTGGCCTGGCCTGGCCTGGCCCTGGCCTGGCCTGGCCTGGCCTGGCCTGGCCTGGCCTGGCCTGGCCTGGCCTGGCCTGGCCTGGCCTGGCCCTGGCCTGGCCTGGCCTGGCCCTGGCCTGGCCTGGCCTGGCCTGGCCTGGCCTGGCCTGGCCTGGCCTGGCCTGGCCTGGCCTGGCCTGGCCTGGCCTGGCCTGGCCTGGCCTGGCCTGGCCTGGCCTGGCCTGGCCTGGCCTGGCCTGGCCTGGCCTGGCCTGGCCCTGGCCTGGCCTGGCCTGGCCCTGGCCTGGCCTGGCCTGGCCCTGGCCTGGCCTGGCCTGGCCTGGCCTGGCCTGGCCTGGCCTGGCCTGGCCTGGCCTGGCCTGGCCTGGCCCTGGCCTGGCCTGGCCTGGCCTGGCCCTGGCCTGGCCTGGCCTGGCCTGGCCTGGCCTGGCCTGGCCTGGCCTGGCCTGGCCTGGCCCTGGCCTGGCCTGGCCTGGCCTGGCCTGGCCTGGCCTGGCCTGGCCTGGCCTGGCCTGGCCTGGCCTGGCCTGGCCTGGCCTGGCCTGGCCTGGCCTGGCCTGGCCTGGCCTGGCCTGGCCTGGCCTGGCCTGGCCTGGCCTGGCCTGGCCTGGCCTGGCCTGGCCTGGCCCTGGCCTGGCCTGGCCTGGCCTGGCCTGGCCTGGCCTGGCCCTGGCCTGGCCTGGCCTGGCCTGGCCTGGCCTGGCCCTGGCCTGGCCTGGCCTGGCCTGGCCTGGCCTGGCCTGGCCTGGCCTGGCCTGGCCTGGCCTGGCCTGGCCTGGCCTGGCCTGGCCTGGCCTGGCCTGGCCTGGCCTGGCCTGGCCTGGCCCTGGCCTGGCCTGGCCTGGCCTGGCCTGGCCTGGCCTGGCCTGGCCTGGCCTGGCCTGGCCTGGCCTGGCCTGGCCTGGCCTGGCCTGGCCTGGCCTGGCCTGGCCTGGCCTGGCCTGGCCTGGCCTGGCCTGGCCTGGCCTGGCCTGGCCTGGCCTGGCCTGGCCTGGCCTGGCCTGGCCCTGGCCTGGCCTGGCCTGGCCTGGCCTGGCCTGGCCTGGCCTGGCCTGGCCTGGCCTGGCCTGGCCTGGCCTGGCCTGGCCTGGCCTGGCCTGGCCTGGCCTGGCCTGGCCTGGCCTGGCCTGGCCTGGCCTGGCCCTGGCCTGGCCTGGCCTGGCCTGGCCTGGCCTGGCCTGGCCTGGCCTGGCCTGGCCTGGCCTGGCCTGGCCTGGCCTGGCCTGGCCTGGCCTGGCCTGGCCTGGCCTGGCCTGGCCTGGCCTGGCCTGGCCTGGCCTGGCCTGGCCTGGCCTGGCCTGGCCTGGCCTGGCCTGGCCTGGCCTGGCCTGGCCTGGCCTGGCCTGGCCTGGCCTGGCCTGGCCTGGCCTGGCCTGGCCTGGCCTGGCCTGGCCCTGGCCTGGCCTGGCCTGGCCTGGCCTGGCCTGGCCTGGCCTGGCCTGGCCTGGCCTGGCCTGGCCTGGCCTGGCCTGGCCTGGCCTGGCCTGGCCTGGCCTGGCCTGGCCTGGCCTGGCCTGGCCTGGCCTGGCCTGGCCCTGGCCTGGCCTGGCCCTGGCCTGGCCTGGCCTGGCCTGGCCTGGCCTGGCCTGGCCTGGCCCTGGCCTGGCCTGGCCTGGCCTGGCCTGGCCTGGCCTGGCCTGGCCTGGCCTGGCCTGGCCTGGCCTGGCCTGGCCTGGCCTGGCCCCTGGCCTGGCCTGGCCTGGCCTGGCCTGGCCTGGCCTGGCCTGGCCTGGCCTGGCCTGGCCTGGCCTGGCCTGGCCTGGCCTGGCCTGGCCTGGCCCTGGCCTGGCCTGGCCTGGCCTGGCCTGGCCTGGCCTGGCCTGGCCTGGCCTGGCCTGGCCTGGCCTGGCCTGGCCTGGCCTGGCCTGGCCTGGCCTGGCCTGGCCTGGCCTGGCCTGGCCTGGCCTGGCCTGGCCCTGGCCTGGCCTGGCCTGGCCTGGCCTGGCCTGGCCTGGCCTGGCCCTGGCCTGGCCTGGCCTGGCCTGGCCTGGCCTGGCCTGGCCTGGCCTGGCCTGGCCTGGCCTGGCCTGGCCCTGGCCTGGCCTGGCCTGGCCCTGGCCTGGCCTGGCCTGGCCTGGCCTGGCCTGGCCTGGCCTGGCCTGGCCTGGCCTGGCCTGGCCTGGCCTGGCCTGGCCTGGCCTGGCCCTGGCCTGGCCTGGCCTGGCCCTGGCCTGGCCTGGCCTGGCCTGGCCCTGGCCTGGCCTGGCCTGGCCTGGCCTGGCCTGGCCTGGCCTGGCCTGGCCTGGCCTGGCCTGGCCTGGCCTGGCCTGGCCTGGCCCTGGCCTGGCCTGGCCTGGCCTGGCCCTGGCCTGGCCTGGCCTGGCCTGGCCTGGCCTGGCCTGGCCCTGGCCTGGCCTGGCCTGGCCTGGCCTGGCCTGGCCTGGCCTGGCCTGGCCTGGCCTGGCCTGGCCTGGCCCTGGCCTGGCCTGGCCTGGCCTGGCCTGGCCTGGCCTGGCCTGGCCTGGCCTGGCCTGGCCTGGCCTGGCCTGGCCTGGCCCTGGCCTGGCCTGGCCTGGCCTGGCCTGGCCTGGCCTGGCCTGGCCTGGCCTGGCCTGGCCTGGCCTGGCCTGGCCTGGCCTGGCCTGGCCTGGCCTGGCCCTGGCCTGGCCTGGCCTGGCCTGGCCTGGCCTGGCCTGGCCTGGCCTGGCCTGGCCTGGCCTGGCCTGGCCTGGCCTGGCCTGGCCCTGGCCTGGCCTGGCCTGGCCCTGGCCTGGCCTGGCCTGGCCTGGCCTGGCCTGGCCTGGCCTGGCCTGGCCTGGCCTGGCCTGGCCTGGCCTGGCCTGGCCCTGGCCTGGCCTGGCCTGGCCTGGCCTGGCCTGGCCTGGCCTGGCCTGGCCTGGCCTGGCCCTGGCCTGGCCTGGCCTGGCCTGGCCTGGCCTGGCCCTGGCCTGGCCTGGCCTGGCCTGGCCTGGCCTGGCCTGGCCTGGCCTGGCCCTGGCCTGGCCTGGCCTGGCCTGGCCTGGCCTGGCCTGGCCTGGCCTGGCCTGGCCCTGGCCTGGCCTGGCCTGGCCCTGGCCTGGCCTGGCCTGGCCTGGCCTGGCCTGGCCTGGCCTGGCCTGGCCTGGCCTGGCCTGGCCTGGCCTGGCCTGGCCTGGCCTGGCCTGGCCTGGCCTGGCCTGGCCTGGCCTGGCCTGGCCTGGCCTGGCCCTGGCCTGGCCTGGCCTGGCCTGGCCTGGCCTGGCCTGGCCCTGGCCTGGCCTGGCCTGGCCTGGCCTGGCCTGGCCTGGCCTGGCCTGGCCTGGCCCTGGCCTGGCCTGGCCTGGCCTGGCCTGGCCTGGCCTGGCCTGGCCCTGGCCTGGCCTGGCCTGGCCTGGCCTGGCCTGGCCTGGCCTGGCCTGGCCTGGCCTGGCCTGGCCTGGCCTGGCCTGGCCTGGCCTGGCCTGGCCTGGCCTGGCCTGGCCTGGCCTGGCCTGGCCTGGCCTGGCCTGGCCTGGCCTGGCCTGGCCCTGGCCTGGCCTGGCCTGGCCTGGCCTGGCCTGGCCTGGCCTGGCCTGGCCTGGCCTGGCCTGGCCTGGCCTGGCCTGGCCTGGCCTGGCCTGGCCTGGCCTGGCCTGGCCTGGCCTGGCCTGGCCTGGCCTGGCCTGGCCCTGGCCTGGCCTGGCCTGGCCTGGCCTGGCCTGGCCTGGCCTGGCCTGGCCTGGCCTGGCCTGGCCTGGCCTGGCCTGGCCTGGCCTGGCCTGGCCTGGCCTGGCCTGGCCTGGCCTGGCCTGGCCTGGCCCTGGCCTGGCCTGGCCTGGCCTGGCCTGGCCTGGCCTGGCCCTGGCCTGGCCTGGCCTGGCCTGGCCTGGCCTGGCCTGGCCTGGCCTGGCCTGGCCTGGCCTGGCCTGGCCCTGGCCTGGCCTGGCCTGGCCTGGCCCTGGCCTGGCCTGGCCTGGCCTGGCCTGGCCTGGCCTGGCCTGGCCTGGCCCTGGCCTGGCCTGGCCTGGCCTGGCCTGGCCTGGCCTGGCCTGGCCTGGCCTGGCCTGGCCTGGCCTGGCCTGGCCTGGCCTGGCCTGGCCTGGCCTGGCCTGGCCTGGCCTGGCCTGGCCTGGCCTGGCCTGGCCTGGCCTGGCCTGGCCTGGCCTGGCCTGGCCTGGCCTGGCCTGGCCCTGGCCTGGCCTGGCCTGGCCTGGCCTGGCCTGGCCTGGCCTGGCCTGGCCTGGCCCTGGCCTGGCCTGGCCTGGCCTGGCCTGGCCTGGCCTGGCCCTGGCCTGGCCTGGCCCTGGCCTGGCCTGGCCTGGCCTGGCCCTGGCCCTCGGCCCTGGCCTGGCCTGGCCTGGCCCTGGCCTGGCCCTGGCCCCTGGCCCTGGCCTGGCCTGGCCCTGGCCTGGCCCTGGCCCTGGCCTGGCCTGGCCTGGCCCTGGCCTGGCCTGGCCTGGCCTGGCCTAGCCCTGGCCCCAGCCCCAGCCCCAGCCTGGCCTAGCCCCAGCCTGCCAGCCCCAGCCCCAGCCCTGGCCTGACCCTGGCCCCAGCCCTGGCCCTGGCCCCAGCCCCAGCCTGGCCTGGCCCTGGCCTGGCCTGGCCTGGCCTGGCCTGGCCTGGCCCTGGCCTGGCCCTGGCCCTGGCCTGGCCTGGCCTGGCCTGGCCTGGCCTGGCCCTGGACCCGGACCCTAGCCGGACCCTAGCCGGACCTAGCCTGGCCCGGACCCGAACCCGAACCCGGACCCGGACCCGGACCGGGCCTGGCCGAACCCGGACCCGGACCCGAACCTAACCCGAACCCTAACCCGAACCCGAACCCGGACCCTAATCCTTATAGTTGTGTCTTTGTATTCAAACTGCATCTTGTATCTGAACTGTATATACATCCTGTACTTGTACTTGAATTGCATCTTGTACCAAAATTGTTTTTGATTTGATTTGTAATTAGGTTTTGTGGTTTTTGTACCATCTGTATTTAAGTATTAAGACGGACGAATTCACATGTACCTTGTTTTTGGTTTCCTTTGCATGCATTCACAACCTGTAGACTGAATGTTACTTTATCTGTGTTCTTGGTATTCACACTGAACAACTGTAACTTGGTTTTTTGCCTTTGTATTGATCTTTGTATTCGTGTTTTGTATTTGACCCTTGTTTTGTATTTGAGCATGTTTACTCGGTAGTTATGTAGAATGGTTTATTTAAAATAAAAAATCTATTTTCCTAAAAAAAAAAAAAAAATCTATTTGCCTAAGCCTAAGCCTAAGCCTAAGCCTAAGCCTAAGCCTGACTGTTCCCGGGAACAGACGTGCGTCAGAGGAGCTCCTTTTCACTTTCAGCTGTTGTGAGTAAAAACCTTGTTTTTTGCTCGTTTTGACCGGGGATTTCGCGTGATATCGCTTTTGGAAGCCCCCCCAACTAGTGAGTGGGGTATGGAAGCCCCCCCGGCCGGGGGCCCCCCAAAAAACCGATCGAAAATCGCCCCATAGGCTCAATGGAAAACGAAAGTAAGGCCTCGCCGTTGCTGCTAACTGCAGGGAATTTTTCCAAGCTGCCTGTGCCTTTTGTTAGAGTGCCGGAGGAGGTTTTAAAAGTGGAGACTTATAAAAATATAGAACCCAGAGGACTGCAAGGCTTGGGGGAAACATTATTTCCTACATTGAGGGTTTTATCTGGGCAGGAAGATTTTAAAGAGGACCCCTCTTCGCAGGACGTGCCCCTTGATCTATCTATGACCACGCTATCGTCTGCAAGTTTCTCAGAGCCTTTAGAAATTATGACTCAAGTGCCTGAGGATTTTCTCCAGCCTGCTATAATTTCTCAAGACCTACAAAGCTCCCCAGTTATTCCAATTACAACTTTAAAGGAAAATATGTCTTTTAAAAATGTCACAGAGGGGCAGCTTTGTTTACAAACCAGGAAGACTGTTGAGAAACAAAGCTATACTTTTTCTAAGAAGTTTGTCTGTACACAGACAGGGGTAGTGATCATAGAAGACCTGAAAGGGGAAGACCCCAACCCCATAGTTAAGAGAAAAATCACCTCTTATGATTTACACCTGGAACAACAGATGGGCCTTGCAAAGTCCCCTCTATCTAAAAAAATCCCTAGTGGGAACATAAAGGAATTTTGGAGCCAAGAGGAAGATCTTAAACAACAAACAGTAGTCCAACTTCCACTTGCTAGGGCCCAGAACCTTGAGACCCAAATTGAACATGATACCACATTGCAATCATACCCTGCTCAAGTTTTAGGAACAGACTTTCATGGGCAGGTGTCCCAGCTTATCATAGGAATGGAAGGGGATTCCTTTGAAGTGGCACCCAGTAAGAGACAGGACTCCTTAACTGTAAATAAAGAGCAGGCCATGCAGGATGGCCATGTTAAAGAACATTCTTATTCAGAGCACCCCAGTTCAAGAAAACATAGTCTGGTGAAAGCCCAGATGAGAGAAATTTCAGAGGCCTTAGGTAGAGCCCTACAGGATCTAGTTCACTACAACTCCAATATAAAAGAACTGGACATGGCAATGACCTCTCAGGCAGACCCATTACTTCTGCCTGATTTAGCTAGGAAAAGGGACCGACTTAAAGTCCTAGTACAGATTACTGAGACTAAAGTGCACCAGCTGAATGCAGAGATGGATCTTTTAACTGATGAATGCAAAGCCTTTGGTGTTCATATTAGTGCTTCAGTATCGTTACCAGATGACCCCTCGACCTACCAGGTGGTAGGTAGCCAGCTAACCCCAGGAACGGATTCCTCCCCTGAAGAAAAGCCTGAGAAGAAAAAGAAGAAGTTGGAGAGCCCAGGAGACCAAGAGACAGAGCGGGGAGAGGGTGAAGCAGTACCTACTCTGGCTAGCTCAGAAGAGGAAGATGCGCCCTCAGGGCCTTTTCTGACTGAGGCCAGACTAGCAGTGAGGCAGAAGAGAGGTGAGTCTGCTGCTTCCTTCCGTTATACTCTGTCATCGGCCTCACGAGAAGAGCTGGCTGATATGTTAAAGGGTAGGCTAGAGGAAACAGAAGAGGATTCAGAGGAAAACTTGATAATAGACTCACTGAGTGTTCCAGACATATCTGTGATGCCGAAACCACAGAGGTCTTCCTCTTTCTCGACCCGTGGTAATCGTAGGATGGCCAGGGAGACACGACTTACACAAGAGTGGTCAGCCTTCAAGTCGGCCTCGATGTTAGATGGTTTCCAATTGCTAGTTTCCCATGAGTTAAAACAGGTGGATATAGCCAAATTCTGGGCCTTCATTTTGGCCCATCTGGGTTTACCAGACGCACCGACGATTTCGGTGAACAAAAGGAGTCGGGACTTCATACTAGATTTACTCACTGACTTTAAAACTATTTTGCTCCATTTTTTGACAAACAGGGGAGAAAAGCCCACTAACTATATGGACAGGGTGATCTACGCCAAATCGCTTTCCATACAGGTGGTAGACTGATTAGTGGTGGGCAGGAAAGTGCGCACCTCGGCGGGCAACTACCCAGTGTGGCTCACTGAACACGGATTGTCTACCATGCTAAAAGAAGTAGTGGCCTCCTGGGACTCGGTGGCCCCGGGACAGGTGACTGACGTCTACAATGATCCACAGCACAGACACTGTGAACTTTCCCCTAGGGAATGGACAGACTGGTGCCTGCAGGCTGTCCATGTTTTAAAGATTAGGACAGATAGGCTTAAGGAAGAAAATTACTGGCTCTGGAAGCAACAGCTAGAGGATATCCAGTCTAGTGAACCCCTGTCAAAACTAACGCCCACTCAGATGTCTAAAACGATTCGGGATAAAGGAGCTCAGAAGGCTGTTTTGAGTGATTTTTTGAAAAGTGCTCCGCAGGTTTCAGCAGAGGGGAGCGCCTCCAAAGGCCGTCGAGACCTTCCAGGGAAAGGAGCTCGTAAGGGGCGTGAGACCGAGGTTGTCGACCGAGGAGTCCAGGATGTCGAACAGCGAGGAAGCGGTCGGAGGAGGGACGGACGGGCGGAGACGGACTCGAAACGCAGCGCTGTCGTGACAGCATCGTTACCGGACGTGAGAAGGGCCCTTCAACCGCAACAGGGGAACTCTGAGTCGCAGAGTTCCCCGCAAACTGGTGAGGGATCCCAGTTGATGCCTTTGGCAGAAGTCTCGGGTCAAGCGTGGCAGCCGCCAGCTGTAGAGATTTCCTCGGGGCAGCCGAAAAGAGATTCTATGAACTATGGGAATTATAGAGATGCCACAGTTAAAAGATATATAGATCTGTCTGGTATCGAATCTTTAACTGATAGCACGGAAGGAGGGGAAGGGGAGGAGGAGTCTGGGTGTGGCCCAGAAACCGGCACAGGTGCCGCCCAGGTCATGACGGAGGGTGGCTTTCAGGAGGGGAGGGAGCGGGGGAAACTGAAAGGGAGTGGAAGAAAGAGTATGGCCGAGGACATGCTGAGTTGGTTCAGGGATACGGGGAGCGTGGGGGAGGGGAGGGATGTATTTCCCAGTTCCCAGGTACTTGCCTCTTCCCGCTTCATTTCTCCTGTCATAGCTCCTCCACGGCTTCAGCCCCCTAAGATGGAAAGACCCATAGAGATTGTTGCAGCGTGCAGACCATCGGAAAATGAGACCGTAGAAAAGAAGGCTACAGAGAGCGAGACTGTGACGATAGATCTTGAGCCTGCTATTGGGACAAACAGCGACGAAGGGACAGTCGGTGTGGTAACACCACTTGCTTCGACACACACCTACCAGAACTTTCCTCCTGCCTACCAGAACTTTCCTCCCGCCTCTACTCCACTTCCCCAGAGGAACATCATGAGGATGGAGGCGAGAAGACTGCTGTCTTCTATGGAAGAAGAAGATGACTCGGGGCCTCCGAGAGCCCCTCCCCGACCCGACGTAAGTGTTATAAGTGTCACGGCTTCTGTCACCCAGACGCCTGTTACTTTTGTTCCAACTGTTAAATCTCAGCTACCTGTAAACCTTTCCCCGGAAAGTCCTGGACGTCCGGGCAAAGGGCGAGAAATATCACCCGATGAAACTCGGGTGAGTGTTCTCTGTTATGATGATGTCAGCTCTGAACCCCTGTCCTCTTCTAGGACGGGTACTGGGGAAAACGACATGAGCATGGAGGCGACGACGAGTGGGGTGGGAGGGCCTCCAGAGGAAGAGAGAATGGAGTTAGAAATAGCGGAGGGAGGGGATGTGGGAGCCAAAAAAAGACCTCGTGCCCGGTCCATGTCTGACCTTATAAACAAATCCCCTGTTTCACCAACACGGCATCGCACAACCTTTCGTGTAGAGCCCAGATCTTCCACGAGATCCGATGGGCTTCCCCGGGAATCACAAGGGGCACATAACACCCTAGAAGTGGGAGGGAGGGCCACAACCCGTGAGAGACAGCCAAAGGGTCCTGTTCCCCGATCAACCCCCTCCACCACTACAGCACTAGACACAGGGAATGTACCAAGGGCGCCAACGGTAGGAATTGGCTCGAGACCCTTGTCCTATTCCCAGGCTCTGAGAGGGGCCTCCGTGACCCGAGGGGAGAGAGAGGGACCTTTACCCGCCAACACCTCCGAACCGGGAATTTCCTCGAGAGAACCGAGAGAGCTACCGAGGAGGCAGACAGATTACGAGAGGGAAAGAAGGGAGGACGAAGACTTCCTCGAGGAATTTTTTATAGAGGTCGGAGATGAGGAAGACCCAGACCCACGCCGCCGCTATGTCTTACGGTTTAGATACAAGGGTACGGACCCCTATAAGCTATCGGAGGAGTTTATCGTGGGTTCTCTCATCTTGGACCGCTTAGGGATCCCGAGGGAGGACATATTAGCTGTCATCATGCCCCCGGGCTTGAGAGAGTCAGACCTATGCCTCGTCTCCGAGAGAGCCTATCAGAGAGGTTGGGCACGCATCAGGGAAGCGGCTAGACGGGACCCAGACCTGCTGGCGGACTACCACATCATACCTTTGTTCAGGGGAGAATCCAGGATGTTGACCATCTCTTTTCGCACCACGAACATCCCCGAGCGGGACGTGGAGTTCTGGCTACAACGACACTGTAAGGTGCTCTTGCCCCCCCGCAAACGCCTGAACCAGTGGGGAGTTTGGGGGGGCGAATATAAAGCGGTCATCTCCCTGAAAAGAGATAACAGAAGCAACTTGAGACACCTCCCCAAGTATTTCTTCTTAGGGAGCGATAGGGGGATCACTAGGTATAGTGGTCAGCCTCCGGCCTGTTTTCAGTGTGGCGGGTACGACCACATCCGCCAACACTGTGCGTCCCCCCTGTGTTCCCTCTGCGGGGCCTGAGGGCAGAACTCGACGCAGTGTAAGGAGGGGATAGTATGTAACCTGTGCAGGACCCACGGTCATACTTACCTTCTCTGCCCAGAGGCCCAATATAATCAGGCCTTCCCCAGAGCCTACGCCAGGTTTAGGGAGTCCCACGCGAGCACATCGGAGAGAGGACACTCTGGAGGGCGTGAAGATCAGTCCCCCTCTGGCAGCGGTGCGAACGCCTCGTCGGAGACCCTAGAGGAGGAAGTGAAGGCGACAGGAGGGGCAGAGGGAGCAGATCAAGGCTGGAATCTAGTAGGAAAAGACAAGCGCAAAGGGAGCAAGCAGAGAGGGAAGGTGCTTGACGGAGTGTACCAGGTGTCCGGGCAACCTACCTCTAATCGTTTTGAAGTATTGAGGGAGGATGGCGATCGCTGTGCATCGTCGGAACAGGAGGTTACGGTCATGGAGGTGGAAAGGGCTGACTGCTGCATTGATTCGACCGCTCATTCCGGACGTAATGATAAAGAACCCCGAAGCCCCAAACGGAGCGACGGATCCCGAGGCGCTACGCCTAAGAAGGATGGGAATCAACAAGAGAGAGCGACGGGGCAAGTAGAGCAGGTAGAGAAAATGGAACCCGAATCGCAGGCGCTGGCGGAGCTGGCCCCGGAGGAGCTGGAGGAGCTGATTAAGGTATCCAGAGCCACGGTGGAAGACATAAAATTGAAACGATCCATGTTGGGGGACGATGTGGAGGATTGCCGAGAAGAACCCTCAGTCGACCTCCCTGACGTCGCTCGCCTAGAGTGTAGGCGCCTCCGCAAGAAGCAACGGTTCTTTCAAAACAAACTCCTGGTCCTGTATTGCGAAAGGAGTAAGAAAGGAAATTTTGAGCACGGGGAGGATTCCGAGATGGAAACAAGTAACACGGTCGCTGGTCCAACTATCTTTCCCGGAGAGGACGGAGCTTCCCAATCCCATTCTATACCCCCGAACCAGGAGGCCTTCCTTCCGCATAAACAACACCTCTATCCTCCCCCCTATGAACTATCCAGCACTTCGGGGACGGGTGACTCTTCCGGGGACCCGACCCCTCACAGTAAGGCCGCACCTCCCGAGTACCAGGAGGGGGCGGAAAATATGGAAGTCGTGGAAGTCGCTCTCCCCTCGGCTCAATTGCGGGAAGGGATTCCCGAGTGATGGATGGTCCCCCTCGTATTTTGGATTCTGAATAATTTTGGTGTTTTCTCTTTTACGGTGGATATTTGAGATCTTCCTTTGGTTTGAGTCTTCAAGTATATTGTTTTTTTTCCTTTCCTTGGCTAATCTGTTACTCAGAGTACATTTTGAGTCTTATTCTCGTTTTGAACTCGTACGGACTCTTTGTGAAGCCTCTTCTGCAGCCACGGTTATTTCTTTCCTTTTATCTAATTATGGGACTAAGACTCGCCACTTGGAATTGTAGAGGACTCCGCCAATGGAGCCGGAGAGAAGATATCTTCTTTCACTTGAGCAAGGTGAAGGCAGACTTTATCATCTTACAGGAGACGAACATCTTATCTCCCCGGGACCGGAGCAAGGCACAGAGAGACTGGACGTGGGGCCCCTCGGTGTGGTCTCTAGTGGAAGAAGGGGTCGGGGGTCTTGCGGTCCTAATCAGGCACACCTCCTGTTGGACTATTCGGCGCGTGATAGAGGCGAGCCCGGGTCACTTACTCGTCGTCGACGTCGATGGGCGGATGAAGGACGACAAGAAGAACCAGGCCTACAGATTGTGTGCGCTTTACGCACCAGTTAATAAGCAGAGGCACTTAAACCTGTGGGAAACCCTGAAAGACCACACTCGTACTCAGCGAGAGCTTCTCGTGGTCGGAGACTTCAACGTCCGGTCAGAGATGTCCGACCGCATCGACCTGCGGAAATCGACAGCCTGGCAGGATAAACCCCTCACAGCGGAGGAGAAATTACTGCGTAGCTTCTTGGCAGACACCCATTGCCTCACGGATTCGACCCTCCAGGTAGTCAACCGACTGGATTATCTTCCGACGCACCACCGAATGGCCTTCCAGTGCCGTTACCAGCTGCCCGGGGATTGTAAGGCCACCTATTACCATCCGATGTCAGTCAGTCGTCTGGACAGGATTTGGACTCCCACCTCTCTCTCTCCCACCGCTTGTTCATTGGTGATTACCCCGTGGTCCGACCACGCCCTTGTGGATGTGACTCTGTCGTTGGGTCTCTGTGAGCCGGAACAGCGGAGCAAGCCCCGTTGGATTCTGAGGGATAGAGACGTGGTCGCCTACAATCTCCAGATGGAAGTGATCCTGGCGCTGGAGCTCCACAGGAGAACCAAGGGCGGTGCGGACCTCTTGGAGTGGTGGGATGGGACTAAGAGGATGATCCAGCAGTTCTGCAAGAGAGCCCGGCGGGCGGAGATATCCCGAGAGTTGGGCAGGTACCACGCGGCGATCCAATGCAATCTCGGGATCAGGTGGAAAATGACGACGGGGCTCCCTCACGACCGTCAACGCTTTCGAGACTCGCAAGAGGTGATCAGGGAGTATCAGCGGAGACAGAGGGAACGACGGAAGGCCTCCCGGATGGCGGGCTCGACGGGGCCCGTGGTAAAGAAGGGGGAATGGGAGCGTGATCGGGCCCCCGTGCCCCAGCAGAGGATGGAAGGTCTGCGAGCCACAGAAAAAGAGGAACCCTCGCAGTCCCTCCCGAAGCTGTTGGAGGTGGCCGCCTCCTACTACGAGGCTCTGTATTCTGCACGTCATCCAGACCCGACCCGGGAAGAGACAACGGGAGAGTACCTGGAGCGGGCCCAGATGGGAAACGTACCGTATGACGCCGGGGAACTGGAAGCACTCACCGCCCCGATCTCCGTAGAAGAGGTCTCCGCCGCGCTTCTGGTCGGAAAACGATCCTCGACGCCGGGACCGGACGGCCTCACCTACGGTCTGTATAGAGATCTAAAGGAATACTTTCTGCCGCTCCTGACGGAAGTCTTCGGTCACATCTGGCAGACGAGGAAGGTCGGGAAGAGCTTCCTGCAAGGGGTCATGATTTTTCTGCACAAGGGCGGGGACCCGACGCTCATGACGAATTGGCGACCGATCACGCTGAATAACATCGACTATCGGATCCTTGCCAGAGTAATCAATAATCGCCTGAAGAGACTGGCCCACAAACTCATCTCGCCGGGCCAGACCAGCGTCGTCCCGGGCAGACGGTTGACCCATACGGTCTGTCTGCTACGCCAGATCTTCCACGAGACCAGAGAGGACCGAGGGAAGCAGTGGCTCCTGCAGCTCGACCAATCCAAAGCCTTCGACATGGTCGACTGGGACTACCTTTGGAAGGTGATGCAGAAACAGGGCATCCCCGAGGCGGTGGTGGAGGTGGTGAGGACCCTCTACGACGGGGCGACTATCTCCCCCTACATCTGCGGGAGTCTGGGCAGGGCTTTCCCGGTGAAGAGAGGCGTACGCCAGGGTTGTCCCCTCAGCCCCCTCCTATACGTACTCTCGCTGGAGTCCCTTCTTCGGGCGGTCCGGGCGGACGGACACCTCCGCGGGGTCTCCCTACGCTCCTTTCCGGACATCAGGCTCATCTCGATGGCGCACGCCGACGATGCCTACTTCTGTCTCAGAGGCGGCGGAGACCTGGGGAGGATCAAGGACCACCTCCGCGAGTTCGAAGGGGCATCCGGGGCGAGAGCCAACGAAACGAAGAGTCGGATCTTCATCCTGGACGGACTGTTGGAGAGCATCACGGTACGCCCCATGACGCCCGCCAGCGACCCATCCGCGGAAGGGGTCGGTCCGAAGACCGTGGAGACGGTAAAGATCCTGGGGATCTCCTTCGGGTTGGCCAGGGAGGCCTGGCGAGATAAAGTGGAAAGCCGGCTGCAGAAATGGAAGAACTGGCGCCTGACGACCGCCCAGAAGATCGTCTATTTTAACACGTACTGCGTTCCGGCCGCGAACTACCTGGCGGGCGTCTACCCCCTCCCCTGGAAGTGATGAAGACGGTCACCGCGCGCCTATACAAATGGGTGTTAGGCATGGCTACCTTCCCGCTCGCCCGGGTAGTAGTTCAGCGGAAGCACCGAGAAGGAGGTCTGGGTCTCCTGAACCCGGAACTATGGTTCTTGGCGAAGTTCCTGTCCCTGAACTGCGAGGGGATGCTACGCCTGGAGAGGAACGCGGACGAATCGCCGGAGGAGAGCCTACCGTGGCGTCTTTTCCGAGACAGCTGGTCCCGGACGAGATGGGGAAAGAGATGGTGGGAAGAGGACCTCCCGATCACCCGTTTGACGGCGAGCATCAAGGCCGCCCTCCCGGACTTCGTAGCAGAGGCCGCGACCGTCATCCAGCGGCACTGGGTGTGCGCTCGAGACATCCGAGAGGCGTCCCGGAGTCGGCCGGGCTCGGTGGGAACCCTGTACTGGATGCTACTCAAGGGCCTCAAGACGGACCCCTACGACCGAGGACGGAGCGCCAAGCTTTCGCTATCCACCTACCTCAGGGATCAGGTGTTCCCGCTGGCCAACTTCGAGGACAGATTCATCCCCTACGCCCTGAGGGACCTGAGATGGCGCCTCTACCACCAGATCCTGTACATCGGGGCGACGAGGAAGGTGCCCGCGGGACGACTGGAGGTCCTCTGCCAACGGGTCGGGTGCCCCGAGGGGACGGGTCCGGGCGTGCTGGAAACCATGGAGCACGCCATAAAGACGTGTCCGCCCGCGGCGCGCCTCTGGAAAGCGGTGGCGAGGTCTTTGGGATGGCCTTTTCTCGCGAATCAACATTGGGAGACTCTGACCTCCGGGCAGGAACCGCAGTCGGGCTACGGGGCGCCCGGGGAGCCCTGGCCGAATCCACGTCAGGACCGGGGGCCGGCGAGACCGCGAGCCTCGGGTGCAGCGAAGAAGAGACCCCCTGGTCCATCGTACGGCTGGTGAACCTGATCACGATCCACACCATCTTACGGGATCGAAGAGCTGAGCTGTGCTCCCGGGTGGCGAGTCCGTCGCAGAGGGGTCTCCGATACGCCCTGGACTATCTCTCGAAGGTGAGGGCGTGGGAGCGAAGGCACACTAAGGCGAACCCCTTCTCCGTCCGCTGGGCTTGGTACAGGGAGACCAACCCCCCTGTACCGTAGGTCGGGCGGGCGGGCTTAGTTTTGTGTGGGCACCAGCACTGTGCTATCGATAGGTACCCGAACGGCCATTAGGAATCTCAGTTTAGCCTCCTTTCCTTTATTTTAGGGCCATCGTAGAAGCTCGTACTCCAGAGAAGTTCCGAGAGTTTCCCAGACGGAGATTAATCTTCTTATTGCCATGACAGCTGCCGCCGTAGTGTTCCTCTTCGCTGGGATACTGATTTATCTATGGTGGGCCCTTGCGGGTGGTTTCCCTCTATAGGTACCTCCCTCTCAGGTTCAGCAAGAGTGTTCTACCTGTTCACCCGTGTAGTGTTACAAGCGTTATAAGTGTTATAAGTTAGAAGCGGTACGTTATAAGTTATGAGTTATAAGTTAAAGGGTTTGAGGTATAAATCGTGTTTGGCATCCTGTATTTGTATCGCCTGCTATCCTTATAGTTAATTTTGTATTTAAATTACATCTTGTATCTGAACTGTGTATATACATCTTGTACTTGTACCTGAATTGCATCTTGTACCTAAATTGTTTTGATTTGTAATTTGATTTGTGGTTTTTGTACCATCTGTATTTAGGTATTGAGACAGACGAATTCACATGTACCTTGTTTGGTTTTTTGCATGCATGCACAACCTGTAGTCTGAATGTTACTTCTATCTTTGTTCTTGGTATTCACACTGAACAACTGTAACTTGGGTTTTTTGCCTTCTGTATTGATCTTTGTATTCGATATTTGTATTTGACCCTTGGTTTGTGTATTTGAGCATGTTTCGCTCTGTAGCTATGTAGAATGGTTTATTTTAAATAAAAATCTATTTTCCTAAAAAAATCTATTTTCCTAACCCTAACCCTAACCCTAACCCTAAACCTAACCCTAAACCCTAACCCTAACCCTAACCCTAACCCTAACAACCCTAACCCTAACAACCCTAACCCTAACAACCCTAACCCTAACCCTAACCCTAACCCTAACCCTAACCCTGACTGTTCCCGGGAACAGACGTGCGTCAGAGGAGCTCCTTTTCACTTTCAGCTTTTGTGAGTAAAAACCTTGTTTTTTGCTCGTTTTGACCGGGGATTTCGCGTGATATCGCTTTTGGAAGCCCCCCCCAACTAGTGAGTGGGGTATGGAACCCCCCGGCCGGGGGGGCCCCAAAGAAACCGACTGAAAATCGCCCCATAGGCTCAATGGAAAACGAAAGTAAGGCCTCGCCGTTGCTGCAAACTGCAGAGAATTTTTCCAAGCTGCCTGTGCCTTTTGTTGGAGTGCTGGAGGAGGTTTTAAAAGGGGAAACTTATAAAAATATAGAACCCCGAGGAATGCAGGGCCTGGGGGAGACATTATTTCCTACATTGAGGGATTTATCTGGGCAGGAAGATTTTAAAGAGGACCACTCTTCGCAGGACGTGCCCCTTGATTTAACTATGACCACGCTATCGTCTGCAAGTTTCTCAGAGCCTTTAGAAATTATGCCTCAAGTGCCTGAGGATTTTCTCCAGCCTACTATAATTTCTCAAGACTTACAAAGCTCCCCAGTTATTCCAATTACAACTTTAAAGGAAAATATGTCTTTTAAAAATGTCACAGAGGGGCAGCTTTGTTTACAAACCAGGAAGACTGTTGAGAAACAAAGCTATACTTTTTCTAAGAAGTTTGTCTGTACACAGACAGGGGTAGTGATCATAGAAGACCTGAAAGGGGAAGACCCCAACCCCATAGTTAAGAGGAAAATCACCTCTTATGATTTACACCTGGAACAACAGATGGGCCTTGCAGAGTCCCCTCTATCTAAAAAAATCCCTAGTGGGAACATAAAGGAATTTTGGAGCCAAGAGGAAGATCTTAAACAACAAACAGTAGTCCAACTTCCACTTGCTAGGGCCCAGAACCTTGAGACCCAAATTGAACATGACACCACATTGCAATCATACCCTGCTCAAGTTTTAGGAACAGACTTTCAGGGGCAGGTGTCCCAGCATATCATAGGAATGGAAGGGGATTCCTTTGAAGTGGCACCCAGTAAGAGACAGGACTCCTTAACTGTAAATAAAGAGCAGGCCATGCAGGATAGCCATGTTAAGGAACATTCTTATTCAGAGCACCCCAGTTCAGAAAAACATAGTCTGGTGAAAGCCCAGATGAGAAAAATTTCAGAGGCCTTAGGTAGAGCCCTACAGGATCTAGTTCACTACAACTCCAATATAAAAGAACTGGACATGGCAATGACCTCTCAGGCAGACCCACTACTTCTGCCTGATTTAGCTAGGAAAAGGGACCGACTTAAAGTCCTAGTACAGATTACTGAAACTAAAGTGCACCAGCTGAATGCAGAGATGGATCTTTTAATTGATGAATGCAAAGCCTTTGGTGTTCATATCAGTGCTTCAGTATCGTTACCAGATGACCCCTCGACCTACCAGGTGGTAGGTAGCCAGTTAACCCCAGGTACGGATTCCTCCCCTGAAGAAAAGCCTGCGAAGAAAAAGAAGAAGTTGGAGAGCCCAGGAGACCAAGAGACAGAGCGGGGAGAGGGTGAAGCAGTACCTACTCTGGCTAGCTCAGAAGAGGAAGATGCATCCTCAGGGCCTTTTCTGACTGAGGCCAGACTAGCAGTGAGGCAGAAGAGAGGTGAGTCTGCTGTTTCCTTCCGTTATACTCTGTCATCGGCCTCACGAGAAGAGCTGGCTGATATGTTAAAGGGTAGGCTAGAGGAAACAGAAGAGGATTCAGAGGAAAACTTGATAATAGACTCACCGAGTGTTCTAGACATATCTGTGATGCCGAAACCACAGAGGTCTTCCTCTTTCTCGACCCGTGGTAATCGTAGGATGGCCAGGGAGACACGACTTACACAAGAGTGGTCA
This sequence comes from Gekko gecko, assembly GCA_029375565.1. Lineage (NCBI taxonomy): Eukaryota > Metazoa > Chordata > Lepidosauria > Squamata > Gekkonidae > Gekko > Gekko gecko. Next base: position 22,358,249 of record JAPDNY010000006.1, on the reverse strand, counting down.
GCCTTCAAGTCGGCCTCGATGTTAGATGGTTTCCAACTGCTAGTTTCCCATGAGTTAAAACAGGTGGATATAGCCAAATTTTGGGCCTTCATCTTGGCCCATCTGGGTTTACCAGACGCACCGACGATTTCGGTGAACAAAAGGAGTCGGGACTTCATACTAGATTTACTCACTGACTTTAAAACTATTTTGCTCCATTTTTTGACAAACAGGGGAGAAAAGCCCGCTAACTATATGGACAGGGTGATCTACGCCAAATCGCTTTCCATACAGGTGGTAGACCGATTAGTGGTGGGCAGGAAAGTGCGCACCTCGGCGGGCAACTACCCAGTGTGGCTCACTGAGCACGGATTGTCTACCATGCTAAAAGAAGTGGTGGCCTCCTGGGACTCGGCGGCCCCGGGACAGGTGACTGACGTCTACAATGATCCACAGCACAGACACTGTGAACTTTCCCCTAGGGAATGGACAGACTGGTGTCTGCAGGCTGTCTATGTTTTAAAGATTAGGACGGATAGGCTTAAGGAGGAAAATTACTGGCTCTGGAAGCAACAGCTAGAGGATATCCAGGCTAGTGAATCCCTGCCAAAACTAACGCCCACTCAGATGTCTAAAACGACTAGAGATAAAGGAGCTCAGAAGGCTGTTTTGAGTGATTTTTTGAAAAGTGCTCCGCAGGTTTCAGTGGAGGGGAGCGCCTCCAAAGGCCGTCGGGATCTTCCAGGGAAAGGAGCTCGTAAGGGGCGTGAGACCGAGGTTGTCGACCGAGGAGTTCAGGATGCCGAACAGCGAGGAAGCGGTCGGAGGAGGGACGGACGGGCGGAGATGGACTCGAGACGCAGCGCTGTCGTGACAGCATCGTTACCGGACGTGAGAAGGGCCCTTCAACCGCAACAGGGGAACTCTGAGTCGCAGAGTTCCCCGCAAACCGGTGAGGGATCCCAGTTGATGCCTTTGGCGGAAGTCTCGGGTCAAGCGGGGCAGCCGCCAGCTGTAGAGATTTTCTCGGGGCAGCTGAAAAGAGATTCTATGGACTATGGGAATTATAGAGATGCCACAGATAAAAGATATATAGATCTGTCTGGTATCGAATCTTTAACTGATAGCACGGAAGGAGGGGAAGGGGAGGAGGAGTCTGGGTGTGGCCCAGAAACCGGCCCAGGTGTCGCCCAGGTCATGACGGAGGGTGGCTTTCAGGAGAGGAAGGGAGCGGGGAAACTGAAAGGGAATGGAAGAAAGAGTATGGCCGAGGACATGCTGAGTTGGTTCAGGGATACGGGGAGCGTGGGGGAGGGGAGGGATGTATTTCCCAGTTCCCAGGTACTCGCCTCTTCCCGCTTCATTTCTCCTGTTATAGCTCCTCCACGTCTTCAGCCCCCTAAGATGGAAAGACCCATAGAGACTGTTGCAGTGTGCAGACCATCGGAAAATGAGACCGTAGAAAAGAAGGCTCCAGAGAGCGGGACTGTGACGATAGATCTTGAGCCTGCTATTGGGACAAGCAGCGAGGAGGGGACAGTCGGTGCGGTAACACCACTTGCTTCGACACACACCTACCAGAACTTTCCTCCTGCCTACCAGAACTTTCCTCCCGCCTCTACTCCACTTCCCCAGAGGAACATCACGAGGATGGAGGCGAGAAGACTGCTGTCTTCTATGGAAGAAGGAGATGACTCGGGGCCTCCGAGAGCCCCTCCCCGACCCGACGTAAGTGTTATAAGTGTCACGGCTTCTGTCACCCAGACGCCTGTTACTTTTGTTCCAACTGTTAAATCTCAGCTACCTGTAAACCTTTCCCCGGAAAGTCCTGGACGTCCGGGCAAAGGGCGAGAAATATCACCCGATGAGACTCGGGTGAGTGTTCTCTGTTATGACGATGTCAGCTCTGAACCCCTGTCCTCTTCTAGGACGGGTACCGGGGAAAACGACATGAGCATGGAGGCGATGACGAGTGGGGTGGGAGGGCCTCCAGAGGAACAGAGAATGGAGTTAGAAATAGCGGAGGGAGGGGATGTGGGAGCCAAAAAAAGACCTCGTGCCCGGTCCACGTCTGACCTTATAATCAAATCCCCTGTTTCACCAACACGGCATCGCACAACCTTTCGTGTAGAGCCCAGATCTTCCACGAGATCCTATGGGCTTCCCCGGGAGTCACAAGGGGCACATAACACCCTAGAAGCGGGAGGGAGGGCCACAACCCGTGAGAGACAGCCAAAGGGTCCTGTTCCCCGATCAACCCCATCCGCCACTACAGCACTAGACACAGGGAATGTACCAAGGGTGCCAACGGTAGGAATTGGCTCGAGACCCTTGTCCTATTCCCAGGCTCTGAGAGGGGCCTCCGTGACCCGAGGGGAGAGAGAGGGACCTTTACCCGCCAACACCTCCGAACCGGGAACTTCCTCGAGAGAACCGAGAGAGCTACCGAGGAGGCAGACAGATTACGAAAGGGAAAGAAGGGAGGACGAAGACTTCCTCGAGGAATTTTTTATAGAGGTCGGAGACGAGGAAGACCCAGACCCACGCCGCCGCTATGTCTTACGGTTTAGATACAAGGGTACGGACCCCTATAAGCTATCGGAGGAGTTTATCGTGGGTTCTCTCATCTTGGACCGCTTAGGGATCCCGAGGGAGGACATATTAGCTGTCATCATGCCCCCGGGCTTGAGAGAGTCAGACCTATGCCTCGTCTCCGAGAGAGCCTATCAGAGAGGTTGGGCACGCATCAGGGAAGCGGCTAGACGGGACCCAGACCTGCTGGCGGACTATGACATCATACCTTTGTTCAGGGGAGAATCCAGGGTGTTGACCATCTCCTTACGACACTGTAAGGTGCTCTTGCCCCCCCGCAAACGCCTGAATCAGTGGGTAGTTTGGGGGGGCGAATATAAAGCGGTCATCTCCCTGAAAAGAGATAACAGAAGCAACTTGAGACACCTCCCCAAGTATTTCTTCTTAGGGAGCGATAGGGGGATCACCAGGTATAGTGGTCAGCCTCCGGCCTGTTTTCAGTGTGGCGGGTACGACCACATCCGCCAACACTGTGCGTCCCCCCTGTGTTCCCTCTGCGGGACCCGAGGGCACAACTCGACACAGTGTAAGGAGGGGATAGTATGTAATCTGTGTAGGACCCACGGTCATACCTACCTTCTCTGCCCAGAGGCCCAGTATAATCAGGCCTTCCCCAGAGCCTACGCCAGGTTTAGAGAGTCCCACGCAAACACATCGGAAAGATGTGCATGCATTCACAACCTGTAGACTGAATGTTACTTTATCTGCGTTCTTGGTATTCACACTGAACTACTGTAACTTGGTTTTTTGCCTTTTGTATTGATCTTTGTATTCCTGTTTTGTATTTGACCCTTGGTTTGTATTTGAGCATGTTTGCTCGGTAGCTATGTAGAATGGTTTATTTAAAATAAAAAATCTATTTTCCTAAAAAAAAAATCTATTTTCCTAACCCTAACCCTAACCCTAACCCTAACCCTAACCCGAACCCGAACCCTAACCCTAACCCTAACCCTAACCCTAACCCTAACCCTAACCCTAACCACACCCAGGACTGGTTGTGTTTGAAAGAGGCTCCCTTTTTCTTCTAGCGTTTTTGCTCAAAATCGTCGTTTTTTGGACTTTTGCTATCCGGATTTTGTTAGGGAGTCGTTGGGGATAGTCTCCCCAAGCGACTGTACAATTATGGAGCCCCCCCCGGCCGGGGGGGACTCGGAAAATGAGATCAAAAAATCGTCCATTGCCTCCTATGTAAACAACGCAGCAAGTCAAATCTCATCGCAAATCAGTGAGAGTTGCTTTCAGTCTTCAGTGAGCCTCTTGGAGACTTTGGAGCCTGAAGTGATGGCGTTTCAAGAGGAAAAGGGACCAGTACCCCCCCAGAGATGGATGGTGACTCTGCTGCACAACCTCTGAAGTCCTCGGCTGAGGAGAAGGTAAGCCCTTTTTCTTTAATTATGGAAGGGGCCCCTTCAGTAATGGTGACACTGTTAGATCCACCAGGGGAAGAGTGTGACCCTAGGAAAGAGATGGCCCAGGTTCCAGAAGAACTTTTTCAAACCCCTGCGGATAATTTTTCATGTTTTACGACGGCACAGAATTTTACAATGTCCCCTACCATTCCAATTGTTGATTTTAAAATTAAACCCGAAGACTTCAGTGATGTGGTTAAGGGAGACCATGATTATTCTAAAACTACAAGAATTCAACAGCATACTGTAGATGATCAAGTGGAGGGTGGAGGAGCGGAGCCTGCTAGTAACATTGGCAATGTTATTAGTGAAGATTTAGAGGCTGAAAGAAGACTAAAATGTTATGAACGTCACCTAGAGATTGAAATGGATTTGGCGAAGTCACCGCTGTCAAGGAAAACCGAGTTTGGGCAACACAGTGAGAAATCTGAGCACCCTCGGTACCCTTTGAATTTAGGGCAGACGGTGGCATTTCAACCACTGGTAGATGAAACTAGGCCTGGATTACTGGGTAGTCAATCTGAAAGTGATAAGGCCCTCCATACCCCTCAACACTCAAAGCAAGATGCGATTTTTGAATTGAATGAGTATAAATCTCAGTTACGGAAGGCTTCTGAAATGCTGAGTATATCTCTACAACAATTGTCTTCTTATACTGTTAATATCCGTGACTTGGATTTGTCTATTGCTACCTCCACTGACCCTCTCCAAGTGGAAAGACTTTGTCTTAAAAGAGACGAACTGAAAGTCTCCGTGGAGTCTATAGAACTTGAAGTATCTCGTCTTAATATGACCATGGAAGATCTTGGGCAGAAGTTGACATTCTCTAATGTTGATATTAGTGATTTAGTCTCCCTACCAGATCAACAGAAGCATCCTTTGGATGAGACCGCGGACAAGGAAGAAGAGGGACCTCTTTCTTCAGGTACTTTGCAGTCTTCACCAGAAGTTCGTCCTGCTAAACGACCAAGGAAACGATGTGAAGTGTCGGAGTCTGTGGAGCCCATTCTAGAACAACAAGGCGAACAGATCCTTTGTCAACCGATGGTGGTGGCTGATCCAGAGGTGAGTGATACGGCTCCCATCTACCGATACTCCCTGTCTTCAGCATCTAAAGCAGAATTGGCAGATATGTTACGTGGTAAGCTTGGAGCTGAGGACGAAGAAATTTTAGTTGACCAACCACAGACTATACAGATTATGGGCACTGATTCAAAAGTTGTAGAGAGCACTACTAAGGGATCTGTCCGTGACACCCCAGGGAGTCGACGGATCGGTAGGGAGGTACGCTTAGCCCGTGAATGGGCAGAGTATAAGACCCTTCCCATGTCTGAGGGCTTTCGGCTTCTCGTACCGCAGGAACTTAAACAGATCGACTTAGCTAAGTTTTGGGCCTTTATTTTGGCTCACATGGGCCTACCAGATGTCCTTACGATGGCCTTAGACAAGAGGAGCAGAGACTTTATGTTGGACTTATTGATTGAAGTGAAGCCAGCTTTGTTACACTTCTTAACGAATAGAGGAGAGAAGGCCCCGAACTATATGGATAGAGTCATATACGCCCGTACAATTTCCTTGGCGGTCGTAGACCGCCTAATCATTGGACGGAAAGTGCGAACGTCGGCGGGGAACTACCCTGTTTGGCTCACGGAACAGGGAATGATAGATCTTCTGAAAGAAATACTTCATTCCTGGGAGGGAGTAGAGGAAACCCTAATAACTGACATCTTTGATGATCCGGAAAAGTGGAAGAGAGAATTGACTCCTCAGGAATGGTCCGGATGGTGCCTGCAAGCCATCCATGTGTTGAGGATTAGGTCGGACAGATTGAAGGGAGAGAAGTATTGGCTATGGAAGCAACACATAGCCGCAACCGATCAGGAACGAGATAACCCCAAGGGTACCCGTATTAAGGTCACTAGGACCGGGAGTTCGAAAGCTGGTGAGTATAAGACTCCGGCTGACTTTTTGTCAAGTTTTCCACAGGGGGAGAGGACGGTTACTGGACCCCAATCGGGGGTCAAATCCAGGAGAGAGAAGAAGAGGAACCAGGAGACGGTGGCGATGCAGGTTCGGGAACCTCGGAGGGAGGAAGTCGAGACCGCGGACCAGGACGGAGTAGGCTCGTGTCGGACGCCGAGGATGGCATCTGATGATCTGCAGGCCCTTTCATATCAACAGGGGGACTCCGGTCACGGTTGTCCCCCGCAAACCGGTGAGGAAGATCGATCGGCGTGGCGGGAATCAGAGCGGAGACAGTTAGAGTCCCCTTGTCATCCTTTAGTGACAGATGAGCGAAAGGGACCCCAATGGGACAGTGGGAAGGGCTCTTATAGGGACTTCCTGGGGAGTGACCTATCGGGCATAGATTCCCTGAGCTATAGTGAAGATGAGCCTGATAGAGAGAGGGAATCTAGTGAACTTGAGGAGGGTCCTCAAGTGGACCCTAGAAAACGAAATCTTAAACTGATGGGGAAGGGTGATGTTGAGAAGCGAGGGAAAAGAGGAGGGATTGGAAAGACAGGATTGCTACCTTGGTTTAGGGATGTGAATGCCCCGGTACTGGCCTCTCCCCGTTTTGTCCCTCCCGTGCCAGTGCATACGGAATCCACTTCACGTGCAGCTGATCTTTCATCGGCAGCGATCAGCGTGGCGGATGGCGGAGAGAGAGTGGAGACGGAGGCGGCGGTCGCGGTACTAGAGACAGTCACGGAAACTGGATCGGAGACTTTGACTTGCACGGACACTGTTCAGGTCTATGATCTTACTCGTGACTCACCTCCCCTTCTTTGCCCCCCGCTCCCTCCGCTTCCACGGCGTACCGCAGCGAGGGAGGGAGGAAAGAGAAGACAGACTCATGTCCACTTTGAAGAGATAGAGACATTGCTAACGGACCCTGAAGCGGGAGGTGCTACCCACCCTGCAGAACCTGAGACAGTCGTGAGTCCGCTTGGTATTAATACTGTACTTGTTGAAGCTTCTTCTCTTCCCCCTGGGAGTCTGGAACACCAGGGCGACGAGTCCCAGATCACACCTTTAACTGGGGAGGGAGTCTTGGTGACTGATTCGCATACCGCACAGGGCGGGCCGGTTGATCTTATTGAGGGACGGGGTGAAGAGGTAATGGGGGTGGACTGGAGCAGACAGGTTCAGAAACGACCTAGGTTTTGGTCCCTTGTGGAAAGTAGAGAGGGACTGACCGCTGACCTGAGAGCGAGGGCAACCCTCGAATTTGCAGGGAACCAGGAAGGGGAGAGAAGGAGTCTACCTTTGATACCAGGGGTAAGACTGACCGAGACCTTGCAGGACTCTCCCAAAGAGGCTACAGTTGATGTCAAGAGTGTGCAGGGCTCCTTACCGACAAAGGCAGAAACCACTAGTGGTGCCGAACGCTCTCTGGAATTTGGGGAGAACTCTGTGCAGCGTTCTTCTTTAATGAGGGACACCTCAAAGCCTTTATCTTATTCTCAAGCTTTGAAAGGGATTCGGATGATACAACAAGACGTTGGAAGTAGACGGGGAACGGAGGGAGCGAGGAAGGGAGTACCTCCTGGGGAATCGAGGGATCTCCCTCGCAGAACTTTTGATTTTGAGAAAGATAGAAAGGAAGACGAAGTCTTTCTCGAGGAATTCTTTGAAGAACAAGGGGAGGAGGAGGGGCAAGATCCACGTCAACGATACGTGTTAAGATTCCATTACAAGGGTCTTGACACGTACAAACTGACAGAAGAGTACATGGTTGGGTCCCTTCTTTTGGGAAATCTGGCCATCCCGAAGGGTGATATCCTAGCTGTAATCATGCCACCAGGGTTGAGGGAAACTGACGTTTGTTTGGTATCCGAGAGAGCTTACCAGCGTGTCTGGAGCAGGATTAGAGAGACCCTACGGTTTACTCCTGAGCTTTTTGACGACTATGATGTTATCCCCCTTTTCCGAGGCAAGTCTAGGGTCCTAACGATTTCCTTTAGGACCACTAATATCCCGGAGGCAGACGTGGAACTGTGGTTGTTCCGACAGTGTAAGATTCTGATGTCGCCCCGGAAGCGACTCAACGAGTGGGGTGTTTGGGGAGGTGAATATAAGGCGGTGATCTCGCTTCACAGAGACACCAGGAGTAACTTGAAGCACCTCCCCAAGTACTTCTTCCTGGGTAATGACCAGGGAGTTACCCGTTACAGTGGACAGCCCCCAGCTTGTTTCCAGTGTGGAGGTTACGACCACATCAGACAGCACTGCACTTCGCCCCTCTGTGCCTGCTGTGGGAAAAAGGGTCACAACTCGATCCATTGTTCTGTGGGAATCGTATGTAACTTATGTGATCGACAGGGGCATACTTATCTGCTGTGTCCGCACGCTTATTATAACATGCAGTTTCCTAGGGCTTATGACAGATTTAAAGCCTCGCACCAGCACCCGAGAGAAGAGGGATAGGGAAGGGCAAGAGACCCGGACATCCCAGAGGCGACGTTGCCATCTGAGGGATTGACCCCGGCTAGGACAACTGGCGATACTGCGACACCTGGGGACGGGTCGGCGGATGTAGGCTGGGAACGAGTGGAGAAAATGAAAAAGAAAATTGAGAAGAAAAAGAAGTTTTCGATCCAGAGGGGAATTGTGCTGGACGGCAAGTACCGACCGAAGAACGACTCCACGAGGACTGACCCCACGAAGAACCGATTTGCGGCGCTCGCGGAAGAAGAATCCTCGGGAGGAGACTCCGCCGGGGATAGACCTTGCGATCTCGGTGATGAAGAAGCACCCGTACCAAAGGTAGGCCGTAAAGAGAGGAATCGTGATTCGGACGCTCGGGGAGCTGGAGAGAGGCCGGTGCCGCCTCGTCTCAGGACGTTGGAGGACCTTACGATTCAAGAGTTGGATGAATCGATGCGGAAGGATCGGGAAACCTTGGAAAACATCAAGCTGAGGAGAGTCATGTTGGGGGATGATTCCCTGGACCGTGTTACCGGCTCTCTGGAGGGCTTTCAAGAGCCGGTCCGTGAAGAGTGCCGACGACTCCGGGACAAACAGCTCTACTTTCAGAACCGGTTACTGCTCTTTTTGATGGACACTAAGCTACTGCGGGATGCGGCACTCCACGCCACCAACCGCCTCGACTATATGCCGACTCACCATCGATCGGCCTTTGGTCATCGCCACGTTCTCCCGACGGGAGCTACTGTGACCTATTTTCACCCGCTGTCTACGAGTAGGTTGGATAGGGCGTGGGCTCCACTCACGTTACACCCGCGTGACTGCGTTTTGATGGCTAACCCATGGTCCGACCATGTTTTACTGACGGTGACGTGGAGCGTGAGGGAGGATGGGGGTGTGGAGCGGGGCAGACCGCGATGGATCTTGCGCGATAGAGACTATCAACTCTACAGGCTACAGGTGGAGGTCATCATGGTGCTGGAACAGCGTCGGAAATTGAAGAGCGCCTTGGATCTGTTGGAGTGGTGGGACTGGGAATGGAATTAAATGCAGGGGAAAAATTCTTAAGCACTGTGGGAATGGAGTTAAATGCAGGGAAAAAATTCTTAAGCACTGCAGGACCCTCTCCCCAAATTTCTGAAGACACCCAGACTTCTTCAGGGGCCCCTGAGGAATTCCTGGAGATCCAGACCTCCCCAGTGATCCCAGTTATAACAGGCAATTGTCTTAAAGAGTTGCATGACATTAAAAAAAGGGAAATAGGGGAGCAGCCTAATTTTATCCAGCTCCACAGCACCCAGCCACAAGCCATGCAGATACCTGGCAATCAGCAGGCATTGGAAGAACAATTTAAAATGCAACAAACAGTAACAACTTTTACTAAATTTGTCTGCACTCAATCTGGAATAATCACAAAAATCTCAGAAGCTGTAGAGACACAAGTTAAGACCCAGGTCAGGGCCAGAGACTATGAGAAGCACCTGGAGTTGGATATGGGCCTGGCCAAATCCCCTAGATCAAGAACCCCTCCAAAGAGATGGAAGGAATGCAGTCTCATAGTCAAACGGTGCGTGTTGTTAAGAGAACACAGCTCCAGTTTTCTTCTGAGTCCAGATCATGCCAAGAACTGGGAGTCCAACAAAATACCGTGATAGCAATGCGGGCCTCCATTGAGCCAGCAGAGACAGAGAATATTAAAGTAATGGAACAAGGGGCCCAACAGGAGAGTAAAGGCAGTGAAGGTTTGAATACAGACTCTAAGCGGCAGGTGCAGCAGGAACAGCAGGCCCAACAGGCCCAGGAAACACAGGACAAGGAGCAGACACAGGAACAGTTGCAAGAGCAGGCACAAGAAATAAGAGAAGAAAATATAGAGGCCTTAAAAAACCAATTGAAATATCAGGTCAGAGACCTGAGTCAGAGACTTGTAGAGGTGACTTCGTTTAATGCTGCCATTAAAGAGTTGGACAATGCTGTGATGCACTGTGCGGACCCCTTGAGTATGCAATCTATGATAGTTAAAAGAGGGGAACTGTCTACTTTAGTGCAGAATTTAGAATCCAATATAGTATTGCTGCGCCAGTCAATAGACGATGTGATAGCAAAATTAACAGCTTTAAATGTTGATGTTGACAAATTAGTCTCTTTACCTGAGTATATTAAGAAAGACGGAGAAGACCAGACCCAGGACGTGGTGGTGGAGGACGAGATCCAGTCGGAGGAAGAGGACACCGGTGACCACGGGATAAACCTGATGCAGGCGAAGGTCACTCCGCTGTTCCAAGAGGGATCGTCTCCAGAGGTGAAGCCTGCAAAACATCAAAAGAGACAGAACGAAGAGGATGAGGCTGAAGAGACGATGGCACAGCTTGCAAAGAGTGACTCGGGTGAGTCTTTTCCAGCTTATCGTTATACACTGTCCTCAACCTCTCACGATGAACTAGTAGATATGTTACAGGGAAAGCTGGATGACACGGAGGATGATTCAGAAGATTTACCCACTCTTAAGGACCCACCGGGAGCTTACTCTTAGGCGGAAATCTGCTAGTGACTCTCATGTGGGGCCTACAATAGGAACCCCGGGAAACCGCCGGATGGGCAGGGAGGCACGTTTAGCCATGGAGTGGGCGAGATGGAGAGTTTTACCGATGTCGGAAGGCTTGCGGTTGCTGGTCCCACAGGATCTGAAGCAGCTGGACCTAGCTAGATTTTGGGGTTTCATCCTCGCACATATAGGCCTACCAGATGTTCATACAGCAGCTCTTAATAAAAGAAGCAGAGATTATGTTTTGGATCTCTTGAGTGATTTTAAATCCACCCTCTTGAGTTTTCTCACAGACAGAGGGGAGAAGTCACCTGCCTTTATGGACAGGACGATCTATGCTAGAGCCCACTCTTTGACAGCGATAGATCGCCTAGTCATTGGACGCAGAGTGCGCACCTCCAAAGGAAACTACCCAGCGTGGCTGACGGAGCAGGGAATGACGGGCATGTTAAAAGATATTCTGCAGTCTTGGCAGTCCTTCACCCCAGGGCAAGTCATGTTTTTATACGATGACCCGGAGCAGAGAAGGCGGGAGCTTACACCTCAGGAATGGATGGACTGGTGCCTGCAGGCGATCCACGTCTTAAAGGTCCGTACAGATAGATTGAAAGGAGAGAAGAATTGGCTCTGGAAAAAACAGATGACCGACACCAATACTGGCCAAGGCCAGAATCCGGCCAACCCTTCTCGTAGGCCGATACTTAGGAGTAAAGGGGGAAAAGTCCAAAAGGAGGTATTGACTGATTTCTTAGTAAGTCCGATGCAGGTCTCGCGGGATACTGTGAATCCAGAACCCCTGATGACATCTGGCTCAGAGGGTAGCAGACAACCGGGAAATTGGAGGCAGCGGAGAAGCGGAGGATCGATAGCGGAGCGGGATGCGGTGGCGGAGAAGGAGATCGGGACGACGGAGACTTCGAGGGCCTTACATATTCAGCAGGGGGACCCTGCGCCTCAGGGTTCCCCGCAAACCGGTGAGGACCGTGGCCTGTTCCAGGAGCGAGACCTAGACCGGGACCACCCATCCGAGGGGAAGACATTGGAGTCTAAAGGGGAGGGAGGGACGGGTTCACAGAAAGCTTCACCCACTTATAGGGAACCGATGCACAGTGATATTTCCGGGGTAGAAACCCTCAGTGATAGTGATATGGAATATTGTGATGCATTAGAACCAAGTGAGGAAGAGGGAAAGGGAGCAGATGAAGTGGAGGAGAGGAATAGAGTAAAGCAGGAACGAGATCAGAGGGTGGAAGGAGAAGGAGGGGGAGGTCTGAATAGTAGGGGGAGGGAGATGTTAACACACTTTAGGGCTCTAGTACCTCCAGTACTGGCTCCCCCCCGTTTTCTTACATCAACAGTTTCAACTTCGAAACCTGTTCCTGACCTGCCGGAGGACGGTCCTACGGAAGGAGATATGGAAATGGAAGCCGGCCAAACAGAGGGGCGACAGGTGACTCTGTCTGATGGAAAGGAGACTGAGACTTTGGGGACTGGGACCTTCGAGACTGAGAACCTCGAGACTGAGACGAGGACTACCGAGCATCTACAGTCGTACTCTGTGCCCCCGCTGTTAACCCCACTTCCTCAACGAGTGGGAGGGAAGACGGCCCGACTTAAATCCGTGACTAAGGCTGCGACGGAGATTTCAACGGAGGACTCTCTGCCGTCTGAACCTGTCGACCGGCAGGCCGCCTTGGGATCCGAGGACACAACTGTTGCTGTAAGTCAAAAGGTAGAGCCCCCTGCGACTACACAATCTGTAAACCTTTCCCCGGGAAGCCCTGCGCTCCCGGGCAAAGGGCTCCTTTAGAACCCTGAACGTCTTACACCGCGACGCTGGTCACTGGAGTACAGTAAAGAGGACCTCCTCTTTGTGAAGGTTTTAGAGGAGGGGGAAAAAAGAGCGATAAGAAAGGGAGGGGGGAGCAGATGCAAATACAAACACAACAACAGCAACAGGCACAAGCACAGTTACAGCTACAGGAACAAACCCAGTCACAGTCACAGGGGCAATCACGGAAAAGATCTAGGGCCCTTTCCCTTCCCGATATTTCAGAACCCACTAAGGGAGTCCCAGAGATACTGCAAGCACCACACGCGGTGGTTAGGAAAAGGGGTCAGATCGAAGATAGGGGAGTGCCACAGAGTGACGTTAGGACCAAAATTCCACCGGATAGGTCAACCTCGGCCGACGATAGCACTAGGGTGGAGAAGGGAGCTTCGCTTGGGAAGAATCCGGCCCCGAGTAAAGATCTACGTATTGAACCGGGAACGACAGAAAGAGTCGTGGGAGGAACACGGCCCCCGTCCCTTTCCTATTCGCAGATACTTAGAGGGGGAGATCTACTCAGGGAGGAACCAGAGGTAGAGAAGATGGCGAAAGAGCAGAAAGGGGGTTTAGAGACCGAGGGGGAGGCACGGACAGGGATGCAAGGGATATTCCACGAAGGGTTTTTGATTATGAACAGGAAAGACGAGAGGATGAGATCCTTTTGGAGGATTTTTTTGCAGAGAAGGGAGAGGTGGAAGACCATGACCCGAGGCAGAGATACGTCATCAGGTTTAGATACAAGGGTTTAGAAGGGAAGAAGCTGACTGAGGATTACATGGTGGGTACCCTGTTATTGAATTACTTGGGAATCCCTAAGGAAGACATATTGGCGGTAATTATGCCCCCCGGTCTCAGAGAAACAGATGTGTGTTTACAATCAGAGAGAGCCTACCAGAGGACGTGGGCGAGGGTTAGGTATGGCGTTAGACACACGAGTGAAATACTGGAAGAATACGATATTATCCCATTGTTCAGAGGGGAATCTAGAGTACTCACCGTCTCATTTCAGACGACTAATATACCAGAAGAGGATGTAGAGAGGTGGCTCCAGAGGTATTGTAAGATCCTCATGCCCCCACGGAAAAGACTGAACCAATGGGGTGTTTGGAGCGGGGAATATAAGGCGGTGATTTCTCTACACAGAGACAGTAGGAGTAACCTGCGCCATTTGCCCAAATATTTTTTTCTCGGTGGGGATAGGGGTATAACACGATACAGTGGTCAACCCCCAGCGTGTTTTCAATGTGTGGGATATGATCATATCAGACAACATTGTGCCACCCCCCTGTGTTCTTCCTGCGGGAAGCATGGGCATACCGCTGTGGGTTGTAGAGTGGGAATCGTGTGTAATCTATGTGACACCCAGGGACACACGTATCTGCTCTGCCCAAAAGCCTATTATAACTGGAGCTTTCCGAGAGCATACGAGCGGGCTAAGGCCTCACATTCCCATTCTGCGGAGGGAGAAACAGAGGAAAGGGAAGAACCTACTACCCCATCCAGCCCCACACAGGCATCCCCATCGACCCGACTCGAACATGTGGCAGAGGAGGGTGAGAGTGGAGAGAAGGGATGGACGCAAGTGGGGAAGAATAAGAAGAGGCTTCAAGGGGGACGGGTGGTCCAGGGAGTCTACCGACCCACACGGGACGCGACATCGACAGCAAAGAATAATCGCTTTGCCCTATTGGAAAATGTGGACACAGAAGGGAACACAGAGGAGAGGTCCATGGAGGTGGAGGAAACTGATAAGTCAGAGTCGGAAGAGGGCAGGAGGAAAGTGGAAAAGGGACAGAAGGCGGGAGGAAAGAAGGAGAAAGAAAAGGAGGGGAGAAGAACGGCAGAAGATAGAAAACAGGAGAAAGTTTCTACTAAATTGAATTTCCAGACGCTAGACACCTTGACGTTGTCGGAACTGGACATCTTGATCGAGGATACAAGGAAGGTCATCGAAGAGGTACTATTGAAGAGGATCATGCTAGGAGATGATCCGGATGATTGCCGAGAGGAACCCCGGCATCTATGGAGGAACCGGCCCGCAGCGCCTGTCGACACCTGCGTAAGAAACTACACTTCCTTCGGAATAAGATGACCATAATCTCCTGTGAAAGAGACAAAAGAAGCGATGAACAAAGTGAACAACAACAAGCTATGGAATACCAGGAGAAAGGAGAAGAAGAGGAGGTAAGAGAGACTGAAGATGGCAAAGCGGGAGGAATGGACACTACGGAAGGTGAGGAAGTTATGCAAACATCTGAGGAGAGTGTGGATGGTCAGACCCTCCCTCCCAATCAGGAATCATTCCTTGCCCAACAGCAACGGGAACAGCAATTGGCTCGACAATTACAAGAGGAGCGTCGTGAGCAACAGAAACACCATTATCCACCTCCAGTTAACCTTCTGGTTACCGGAGACGAACCCATCGCCGGTTCCATGATTTGTAAGGCCACACCTCTTGGTACTCGAGAGGGGGTGGAGGAAAAGGATAATGCAGAAGGAGTGGAGGAAAGACGGAAGGAGATGCAGGAGGAGGTTGAGAGGAAAGATAAAGCATTGAAGGAAACGCCACGGATAGAGGACACATAGATAACAGCCGGAATATTTTTTCGGGAACATCCCTTTGGATCCTATCCTTTCCTGATTAACATGGAAATAAATATCGTCACATGGAATTGTAGAGGTCTTCGCCAGATGGGACGAAGAGAGGATATCCTTTCTCATCTGAGTAAATTGAAAGCGGACTTTGTGATTCTACAGGAGACCAACATTGCCAACCCATGGGAACGCAGCCATGCACAGAAAGCGTGGACCTGGGGTCCTTCGATCTGGTCATTGGCGACGGAAGGAGTAGGGGGATTAGCAGTGCTCCTAAACTCCGTATCTAAATGTATAGTTCATAAAGTGATTGAAGCTATCCCGGGCCATTTGTTGATAATGGACTTTGACGCACAAGCTACCGCAACTAAACCGAAAGGACGATACAGGTTGTGCGCTCTTTACGCCCCGGTTCACAGGCAGCGGAGGAAAGCAGTGTGGGAAGCCCTGCGGGATTACGTGGGGACAGATAGAGCGCTGATTGTGGCCGGTGACTTCAACATTCAATCTGAACAATCGGATCGGATTGATCTGAGGAAACCTCAGGAGTGGCAAAACAAGCCCCTGACGGTGGAGGAAAGATTGCTCAGGAGTTTTCTACAGGAAACCCATCTATTGCAGGACTCGGCGCTCCATGTTCTCAATGAGATGGATTATCTGCCAACCCACCACAGGGCAGCCTTTCAGAAGAATTTCACCTGTCCCACGGGCGAGATGGCGACGTACTACCATCCCTTTACTGCCAGTCGTCTGGATAGGATATGGATCCCGCATTTTACAATGTTGCAGCGCTCTCTCTTATTGGCCAATCCGTGGTCTGACCACGTCATGTTCCACCTGACCTTGGCTGTGGGGGACGTGCGGGACCATCAGCGGATGCGACCTCGTTGGATTTTGTGGGATAGGGACGTGGTGGCTCACAGACTCGAAGCCGAGGTGATTCTGGCGGTCAAGATGTGTAAGAGAGCGAGAGGGGGAGCTGACCCTGCGACATGGTGGGACAACCTGAAGTGTACCATCAGACGTTTTTGTGTCAGAGCGAAGCGCAGCAATGTGACGAGGGAGCTTAGAGACTATCACGCCGCGATCCAGAACACCCTGACGACGAAGTGGCGGATGGCAAAGGGTCTTTCTTACGATGAGACGAGGTACCGGAAGAGTCAGCAGACCATCTCGACCTACCAGTGGATGCAGAGAGAGAAGAGGCGGGCGAGTCAGATGGCCAGGAGCACCGGTCCGGTACTTAGGAAAGGAGAATGGGAGAAGGACAGGATACCGGCAAACCACCAGAAATTGATGGGTCTGAGAACACGACCCGATGAAGAAACACACCACACGACGTCCGGGATAATGGACACCGTCTCGTCCTTCTACACACACCTCTATGCCGCGAGAATGGAGAGACCGGCTGAGGAGTTGACAGAGATGTACCTGGGAGGACGGAGGATCCATAGAGCGGACTTTGAAGAGGAGGAACTGCGAAAGGTGTTGGGCCCGATAACGGAGAAGGAGATCACGGAAGCCCTGGCGGTAGGCAGACGATCCTCGATGCCGGGACCCGACGGGATCCCGTACGGCCTATACAGAGACCTGAAGAACTATTTTGTCCCTATCTTTGTGGAGGTGTTCAATTACATCTGGACGACAAAACAGGTGGGGAGGAGTTTTTGCAAGGAGTCATGATCCTCTTGTATAAAAATGGAGATCCAACATTAGTTACTAATTGGCGTCCCATAACACTCACCAACGTAGACTATCGGATCTTTGCTAGAATTTTAAACTCCAGACTCAAACGGGTCGCCCACAGGATGGTATCCCCGGGACAGACCAGTGCGATCCCGGGGAGGAGGATGATCCACGCGACGTGCCTCTTCCGTCAGATTTTTCAGGCCATACGTGAGGAGAGGAAAGAGCAATGGCTCCTACAGTTGGATCAGCACAAAGCTTTCGATAGGGTGGATCACGATTACCTATGGGCAGTGCTGGATCGACAGGGTGTACCCGAACCGATGATCGAGATGTTTCGCACTCTCTACCGGGGAGCAACCGTCTCGCCCTACATCAGGGGAATGATAGGGCCATCTGTCGTGGTGACGAGGGGCGTACGCCAAGGCTGCCCCCTCAGCCCCCTCCTCTATGTCCTCACTCTGGAACCCTTTCTTCGAGCTATCAGGACTGACGGAAACATCCAAGGACTGCGGATGGCGGGAGTCGACAGCTCAAGAATCACGGTAACGGCACATGCCGATGATACTTACCTATGGTTGAAGGATGGGGAGGACCTTCGGAGAGCACGACACCATCTGTGAGTCTATGAGAAGATTTCTGGGGCGAAGGTTAATGAGGAGAAGAGCAAGCTCTATGTCATGGATGGAGCGACGGCAGATATCCGGGTGCGACCTATGAAGGGATCCGCCAGGGAGGAGGAGGAGAAAGCCAGTCTCGAACCTGTAAAAGAGATTAAGATCTTTGGAATTTATTTTTTCCTGGAGGAAAAGGGATGGCGAAAGAACTGGGATATCTGGCAAGGCAAGGTGGAGGAACGGCTTCAGCGCTGGAAACACTGGCGATTGGT
This sequence comes from Gekko gecko, assembly GCA_029375565.1. NCBI lineage: Eukaryota > Metazoa > Chordata > Lepidosauria > Squamata > Gekkonidae > Gekko > Gekko gecko. The sequence continues at coordinate 22,340,292 of JAPDNY010000006.1, read as the reverse complement.
GACAGGACAGAAGGCCCGGTATTTCAACACCTACTGTGTTCCGACGGCAAACTACCTAGCGGGAGTATACCCGCCCCCAGCACCGGTCATAAAGGTAGTGAAGAAGATCTATCAGTGGATCTTGGGGATGGCAACTTTTCCTCTGGCGAGGATCGTCACCCAGAGAAAAGAGTGCGACGGCGGATTAGGACTACTGGATCTTGGCCTCTGGTTCCTAGTCAAATTCCTCCACCTGAATTGCGGACAAATGGAGAACACCCGAAGGACACCTTGCGAACCCACGAGTGCCGAAGGAGAATCTCTGGCATGGAGAGCTTTCGAGGCCAATTGGAGAACCACACCCTGGGGCCGGAGATGGTGGGAGGAAGATCGTCCGATCCCACGTCTAACACGGAGGATGAAGGACCCCCTTCCTGACTTTGTGGTCGAGGCGACCCTCTCCATACAGAAGTACAAGATTATGGCGGGAGAGGTACGGGCGGCGATCCAACGTTCCGCTTCGATGGGGAACCTCTATTGGTATCTGTTTGGACAACTGAAGGCGAAACCGTACGATGAGGGGAGAAAGTTTAAAACCACACTTTCGGAATACCTCCGAGTGCAATCTTTCCCCATCCCGACATTTGTGGATAAAACTATTCCGTACATGCTACGGGATCTCCGGTGGAGGGCCTATCATCAGATCCTTTACGTGGGAGCGAAGAAGATCACGGGGATGGGACGACAACAGCAAGGCTGTCAGCGTCCAGGATGCATCGGAGTGACCACACCGGAGACGATCGAACATGCGCTGAAGACGTGTATCCCGGTGAAGCGTCTATGGAAGGCCGTGACCCGAGCGCTCCGGTGGCCCTACCTAGCAGAGCAGGACTGGGAGACGATCGTTTCGGGTCTGGAACCAGAAGTGGGTTACGGCCTGCCGGGACAACCGTGGCCGCCGACCCCAGATGTACCCCAAGTTACACCTCGGAACCCCTCTAGTTCTATTACACAAAAAATCCAAAACGTTCAAGATGCCCAGGACATTCCAATCGGTACCCAACCACCTCGTTCTATGACAACACGGAGCCCACCTTGGCCGTTGATTCGACTGGTAAATTTGATTGTTGTCCACACCATCTTTAGGGACCGCAGGACTGAAGCCCACTTAAAAACTGCAGTTTCCATCCGGAGCAGCATTGCGTACATCCTAGGCTATCTAGCAAAGATTAAAACATGGGAACAGAGACATACGAAACCATTGCCCTTCAGTAACCGGTGGAGGTGGTTCCGAGAAATAAACCCCCCAGTTCCATGAGTTGATATCACATAACATAATATAACATATAAGAAATAAAGTACTTCATATTACATCATATATTCATACCCGATAGTCTGTTAGCTTGATAGAAGGGTGAAACTGAATAAATTTGAAATCTGAAATTCGAATTTGAATATTTCTATTATTATTTATATGATTTAGAATCATTGAATTATTTGTATTATTTGTATTATTTGTATTATTAGTATTATTTGTATTATATGTATGATCTGTATTTATTATTTCTGTATTCATGATAGCTGTAATTTTTAGTATATGACGAGTAATATTTTGATATTCCATTGAAATTTGAAGTTTATGGAAATATTGTATATATGGAAACATTGTACTTATAACATTTATCACATTTATTGTATTTATTGTATTTATAGTATTTATAGTATTTATTGTATTTATATCAATTTCTATGTAATGTAGCATGGAAATATGGTATTGTACGGTGATATAATGTGATTTGTTATGTAGTTTTAAGTTTGAATTTGAAGTTGGAAGTTGGAAATTTAAATGTTAAAGTTTGATTGTTCTGTATTGACTTAATAGTTTGTATGTAGAATGGTTTAATTTTAATAAAAAATCTATTTACCTAAAAAAAAATCTATTTTCCTAACCCTAACCCTAACCCTATAACCCTAAGCCTAACCCTATAACCCTAACCCTATAACCCTAACCCTAACCCGGCTGGGGGGGACCCCAAAAAAACACCAGAAAATCGGCCTATCTTTTCAATGGAAAGCGAAACCAAGGCCTTGCAACCTAAACAGACTGCAGAAACGCTTCCAATAACTTTCCAGTCAACTTCTATAGTAAATGAAGAGTCCTTTAAAGTAAAAATCTATAAGAGTGTAGAGATTCAAGAGATGCAGTACCCTGAGGATGCTTTATTTCCTACTTTAAGTGGAATTTCTGAGCAAGGGAATTTAAAAGATATGTATGTTGGAACAAGCGCTTCCCCTCAAGATTGTCCTCTTGATTTTACTATGGCAACTTTATCTTCCACGGAATTTTCAGAACCATTAGAAGTAATGACACAATTACCTGAGGATTTTCTTCAGGCAGATATAGGATCCCAAGATTTACAGATTTCCCCAGTCATCCCACTGATGGCCAGGAGAGAAAACCCAGATGTTGGCAACACTACAGAGGTGCACGCCTACACACAACTTAAAACATCGGTTAAAAAGCAAAGTTATTTTTTTTTCAAAGAGGTTTGTGTGCACACAGACTGGGGTGATAACTGTGGAAGATTATGAGACAGAATGTTCTGGTTCTGTATCTGATAAAGACAAATCAGCCTATGATATACACCTAGAGTGTCAGATGGGGCTGGCAAAATCTCCTTTATCGAAAACTCAATTTTCAAAAATTATGACTGCACCAGAGACCCAGTTAGTGACCAGGGATCAACAAGTTAGTGTCCAGTCACAATCTACCATAGTTCAAAGTCAAGGATCTTATGTTTCCTATGACATGATTGCACAAATTAAAAACAAACAGACTGCAGAAGGATGTCAGCAACAACAGACCTTTCAGACCAACATAGAACCAGAGGGTCTTTCCCCTAAGATGATAGCTCTACATACAGGAAATACTGAGCAGGTTGAGAAGAGTAGTCCACTGGAAGAACACTCTTATTCTCATTCTTATTCTGAGCATTCAGGTCCAGGGAAATTAAGCTTATTTAAATCCCAGTTAAGAGAAGTTTCTGATGCTCTGGGAAAGGCACTACAAGATTTGGTTCAATATAACGCTGAGATAAAAGAACTGGACATGACAATGGTGACTTTAGTAGACCCTATAACCTTACCTGACCTAGCCAAGAAAAGGGATCGCTTTAAGGTTTTAGTTGAGATAACAGAAACTAAGGTGAATCACTTAAATACTGAAATGGATAACCTGATTGATAAGTGAAAAACCTTTGGCATTAATGTTAGTAATTTAGTGTCATTACCAGATGACTCTTCGACGTACCAAGTAGTTCGCAGTCAACCTTCTCCGCTGGGAGACTCATCACCGGATCAGAAACCTGTGAAGAACAAGAAACGGTTAGAACTTCAAGAGGAGGCAAACACTCTACATGGTGAGTCCGAAATTTCGCATACCCCACTGGATGTGGAGAAGGAAGCGACAACGCAAGTACATCACCCGACAGAGGGAGAGCCGAGTCCCTGGCAAGGAGAGGGTGAGTCCACTGTCTCTTTCCGTTACACGCTGTCCTCGGCTTCGAGGGAACAACTAGCAGACATGTTGAAGGGTAGGCTGGAGGAAGCAGAGGAAGACTCGGAAGAGAATTTAGGGCTGGAAACACCTAGTGTCCCGGACGTAGCTGTAGTGAGAGATGCCCGGAGAACCTCTTCCTTTTCATCCAGAGGAAATCGTAGAATGGCCAGAGAGACCCGCTTGATGCAGGAGTGGTCGGCTTTTAAAACAGCTCCTATGTCGGATGGGTTCCAACTTTTGGTGGCCCACGATCTAAAACAAGTGGACATTGCTAAGTTTTGGGCTTTTATTTTGACCCATCTGGGAAGCGACAACAATTGCAGTAAATAAAAGGAGTAGAGACTTCATGTTAGACCTCTTGACGGACTTTAAAGCAGTTTTGTTCCATTTCTTAACCAATAGAGGGGATAGAAACCCAAAGTACATGGACAGAGTGATCTACGCAAGATCACTTTCCATACAGGTGGTGGATCGCCTAGTGGTAGGGTGGAGAGTAAGAACGTCAGCCGGAAACTACCCGGTCTGGCTCACTGAGCAGGGTCTTTCCACTATCCTGAAAGAGATTGTTACCGCTTGGGAAACAGCAGCACCGGGTCAGGTAACCGACATTTACACGGACCCAAAGTTCAGGCACTGTGAACTCTCGCCAAGGGAATGGACAGATTGGTGTCTGAAAGCCATTCACGTCCTAAAGATTAGAGTGGATAGGCTGAAGGAGGAAAATTACTGGCTCTGGAAGCAACAGTTGGAAGATATCCAGGCCAATGACTCTCTACCGAAGCAAACACCAATTAAAACAACCAAAGCGGTTAAACCTAGAGAGACCCAGAAAGTCACTGCGATTGAATTTTTGAAAGATGTTCCACAGGACCAGAGGGAAAGGAGCAATTTCAGGAGCCAACCTGGACTCTCCAAGAAGACTAAAGACAGACCTTCGGATGTGCACACCAGGAATACCAAGAGGGGCAACAGACGGGGCCGAGGGCCGGGAACTACATCGGATGAGATGGAGGAGACGTATGAGGAGATGAGGAGTGAGACGGCCGTGGCGACTTTGGGAATTTTTGACAGACGGGCTCATCAAACGCAGCAGGGGAGTTCTGAACCGCAGAACTCCCCGCAAACCGGTGAGGTTTTTGAATCATTGATCACATCGACCCGAAAGGGGACAGTGTCGACTCTTGTGAGCGACCCCGGGCGACTGGGGGAGGTCTACACAAGCTATAGAGACACGGCACGCAATAGATATGGGGATCTCTCAGGGGTAGAATCCTTGACCGATAGCACAGAAGGTGGGGAGGGAGGAGATGACTCCATGTGAGAGTCAGAGAATGAGGGAATAAAGGGAAAAGGCCCTCGGAGTTTAGGAGAAGAGGCAAAGGAGGATAAGGCGGGAAGCAGGCTAGATTGGTTCAAAGACGTACTGAACGGTGGGATGGGGGGATATACCTTCTAGTCCCCGGGTACTTGCCTCTTCCCGGTTTTGTTCCCCGTTTATAGTTCCCCCGCGTCTACTATCTCCTGAAGAGCGAAAAACATCAGAGACTATTGTATCGCAGCCTGTATCCCAAGGTGAGACTCCAGAGACAGTGATTGAAAGACAAGAGGCAGTGGCGGCGGACTTTAATGTGGATAGGGAAATGCAAGGGCACGAGGCGAGGGACTCTGGGACTCTCCTACCGACTGTGACTCATATTTATCAGAATATCCCCCTGCCTGTGACCCCGCTACCTCAGAACATTCCCCTGCCTATGACTCCGTTACCTCAGAGGGATCTGGTGAGGAAGGAAGCCCGGAGGTCACATCCCACGGTGGACAGTGGCATTGGTCCAGGATTGCTGAACTGGGCAACTTCGACTTCGACTCCAGCTATTGTAAGTGCTGGGGAAGCTACGAATTCTGTGATTCAGGGATCTGGGGTTGATGAGGTGATTGTTCACACTCATGTTGATGTAAACTTTCCCCCGGAGAGTTCTGCACATCCGGGCAAAAGTCAGGAAAACCTGTCTACTGTTATCCCAGTGATCGATTTGTGTAGTGACGATGTTGAGCTGGAACTCTCTGTGACCTCCATAGACCCTGGGGCTGCTACTGGGGACTCAGGGGATGTGGGGGAAATAGAGGTGCCACCGGACATGAATGTGAGAGACACAGAGATGGAAGTGAGAGATGTGGATAAGGGGTTAGAGATGGATGTAGATAAGGAACCTGTGAGAAGGGATGGGATGGCAGTGGAAACACTGGGAAAGGGAGGAAAGAAGGCAAGGAAACGACCCCGTGCCTATTCCCTGTCAGAACTAGTAAAGAAGAGTCCTCCTCGAGCAGGGTGAATACATCTATCGGTAAATGGGGTTACCAATCTTGTAGCTAAGGAAGGAGAGTCTCAGGAGACACAGGAAACGGTGAGACTCCCTGAGACCCAGGGTTCGGAAACTTCTCAGAAGGGACAACAATTACAGGAACAACAACCTAGGCAACCATCGTTGGACGATCTAGGGATGCCAAGAGCCCGGGCGATGGGAACGAACCTTAATCCCCTATCCTATTCCCAGGCCTTAAAGGGAAACGTCGTGGGTCATAGAGAAGGGGTGAGGGGAGGAGGGTCGACCTCTGATAATCCTAGTGACAGGAACCCCACAAGGGATAGCAGGGAACTCCCACGGAGGCAAACGGATTATGAGAGGGAGAGGAGGGAGGATGAAGTCTTCTTAGAGGACTTCTTTGCGGAAATAGGGGAAGAGGAAGATTTAGACCCCCGTCGGCGGTACGTCCTGAGGTTCCGATATAAAGGTGCGGATCCTCACAAACTGACAGAGGAGTTTGTAGTAGGCTCTCTTATTTTAGACTTCTTGGGGATTCCGAGAGAAGACATTCTAGCGGTCATTATGCCACCCGGCCTGCGGGAATCAGATTTATGCTTGGTCTCGGAAAGAGCCTATCAGAAAGGGTGGGCGAGGATCCGAGAGGTGATTCGACAGTGCCCGGACCTCCTGGCGGAATATGATGTGATTCCACTCTTTAGGGGTGAATCGCGAGTCTTGACTGTGTCGTCGTACTACCAACATACCGGAACAAGACGTGGAGTTTTGGCTGCAGCAGCATTGCAAAGTGCTGTTGCCACCTCGTAAGAGAATGAATCAATGGGGTGTGTGGGGTGGGGAATACAAAGCTGTAATCTCTCTGCAGAGAGATAATAGAAGTAACCTCAGACACCTGCCAAAATATTTCTTTCTGGGAAATGACAGGGGGATCACTCGGTACAGTGGTCAACCCCTGGCCTGTTTTCAATGCGGGGGTTATGACCACATCCGCCAGCACTGTGCTTCCCCCCTCTGTTCCCTCTGTGGGACAAGAGGACATGTATCGACCCAATGTAAAGAGGGAATTGTTTGCAATTTATGTCGGACCCACGGCCACACCTATCTTCTGTGTCCGGAGGCTCAGTATAATCGATACTTTCCTAGGGCGTACGCTAAGTTTCAGGAATCCCATACTGATACCCTCCATAGGGAACACCCCAAAGATGGCAATCGGCAAACCCCTCCGGTCGATGGTCCTTCCCCTTCCCCTCCCTCCCCCTCCGGAGAGACCTCAGGAGGGGGGGACCGTTGGGGGGGGAGAGGAAGGTGGGGAAGCCGCTTGGACCCTAGTCGGTAAACAGAAGCATAAAGGGAAAAAACAGAGAGGGAAAGTGCACGATGGGGTCTACCAAGTTCTGAGACGAACCGCTTCTAATCGGTTCGAAGTTTTGGAAGGGGAGACGGAAGGGGAAGTAGGTTCGGATCAAGAGGTTCGGGAAGGACAAAAGGGAGACCGGGTAACCGATGGTGATACCGAATCCGAACCCTCGTTAGTACGGGGTGGGAAAGTGTCTCGAACGTCCGGACGCCCCGATCCTGATTCTCGCGGCCCAGAACCCAAGCAAAACAAGGGCCAGGTGGAAGTTGGGGAGGCTCAGAGAGGAGAGGAGGAACCGCGTTCGCAGCTAGAGGTGGATTTGAACCCGGAGGAGGTTGATGAACTCCTCAATTTATCTAGAGCTACTATAGCAGATATTAAATTGAAGCGCTCCATGCTGAGGGATGATGTGGAGGACTGTCGGGAAGAACCATCGATCACATTATCTGACCCGCCCGAGCGGAGTGTAGGCGTCTCCAAAGGAGACAACGGTTTTTCCAGAACAAGATTCTCATTTTACAGTGTGAGAGGAGTAGGAAAGGAACTTTTGATCAGGAGAAGGAGACTGAGATGGAAGTCGGAGGTGTAGCCGAGGACCGAGCCGAGGAAGACGTCCCCTCACTCCTCTCCATTCCCCCAAATCAGGAGGCTTTTCTGCTACAGGAGCAACATAGATACCCGCCCCCTTATAACATACCCGGCGCATCAGTTCTCGAGGACCCGATGGAAGGGTCCTCATCTCACAGTAAGGCCGCACCTCCTGGCGATCGGGAGGGGGCGGAGAACGAGTGAACCACAACCACGCACTTAATTTTCAAACGGCGTATAGAGAGATATCTTTTCTATCCTGGGTGTTTTAATTTGTGAAATAATTGTGAGCCTTTTTCTCTTTCTTGATTAAAGTTACAACTTCTTTGTTACTCCAATACAGTTTTTGGGTTTTTCTTCCCTGGTTCTGAACTCTTCCTGACCCTCGGCGGTTCTCTTTCTCCAATTTTATATCAATCATGGGGCTACGGTTAGCAACGTGGAACTGTAAAGGGCTCCGCCAACCCAGTCGGCGGGAGGATATTCTTTTCCATTTAAGTAAGGTGAAGGTGGACTTTATCGCCCTGCAGGAGACAAACATCCAATCCCCTCACGATAGAAGCAAAGCGCAGAGAGATTGGACATGGGGATCTTCGGTTTGGTCCCTAGCGGAAGATGGCGCGGGTGGACTCGCGGTCTTGACCAGACACGACTCCATCTGGTCAATTCGACGTGTGGTGGAAGCGAGCCCAGGACACTTACTAGTCCTCGACATAGACGGACGGAAAGAGGGAGTGAGGCCACACCGTACCTGCCGGCTCTGCGTACTTTATGCGCCGGTGAATAAAAGGAAGCGTTTGAAATTATGGGAGGTGTTGAGAGACTATACCCGGACCCGGAGGGAGCTTTTTGTCCTAGGGGATTTTAACATCCGTTCGGAGATGTCTGACCGGATGGACCCGAGGAAACCGGGAGAATGGCAAGGAAAGCCTCTTACGGTCAAAGAGAAACTTCTTTGCAGTTTTCTGGCGGACGCCAATACCCTCATTGACTCAGCGCTCCAGGTGACGAATCGGTTTGATTATCTACCGACCCACCACTGGCTGGCTTTTCTTTGACGTTTTTGCCTGCCCAAGGACTGTGTGGCCACTTATTACCACCCGCTGGCAGTCAGTCGGCTCGATAGAGTGTGGGTCCCACCATCCTTCTCTCCCGCTGATGCGGTCCTACTGATTACCCCGTGGTCGGACCACGCCCTGGTTGATGTGACCCTGACCGAGGGCCCTTTGGATCCCGAGCTGCGAGGAAGACCCCGATGGGTACTCAGAGACAGGGACGTGTCTCTCTACAACCTCTGGATAGAGATAATCCTGGCTCTGGATTTCTGTAGGCGGTCTAGGGGCGATACAAACTTGTTGGAATGGTGGGATAGAACCAAGAAAATGATCCAACAATTTTGCAAGAGGGCTCCGCGGGCGGAGGTGTCCCGGGAGGTAAGCAGGTACCACTTGGCGATTCAGTGTGAACTAGGAGTTAAGTGGAAAATGGCGATGGGACGCTTGAGTGAAGCGCGAGAGGTCATCCGGGAATATCAACGTCGACAGGGGGAGCGGCGGAAACTCTCCGAGATGGCATGCTCGACCGGTCATCCGTAAAGGAGAGTGGGAACGGGACCGAAATCCTGTCCTTCACCAGAAGATGGAGAGCTTGCGACTCGTATCTGACGGCGAGCCCACCGGTTCGATCCGAGACATGCTGGAAATGACGACTGTTTATTACGAATCGCTGTACGTGGCGCGTGACCCGGACCCGGCGCGGGAAGCACTGACGGGGATCTATTTGGAGCGGGCCGGGATGCGAGAGATGGACTTCGACGTAGGCGAATTGGAAGATCTGACGGCTCCAATTTCGACGGAGGAAGTCGCAGCGGCTCTACTGGTCGGGAAGCGGTCGTCAACGCCGGGACCGGATGGCCTCACGTATGGGATCTACAGGGACTTGAAAGAATATTTCCTGCCAATCCTTACGGAGGTCTTCAATGAGATCTGGCGCGCGAAAGTAGTCGGGACGAGTTTCTTAAGAGGCATTATGATTTTCTTGCACAAAGGGGGAGATCCGACCCTTCTGACTAACTGGCGGCCGATCACTCTCAACAACGTGGACTACCGGGTCTTAGCGAGAGTGATTAATAACAGGCTCAAGACCCTCGCTTATAAGTTGATTTCACCGGGTCAGACCAGTGCTGTCCCTGGGAGACGTATGATACATACGGCATGTTTGTTCTGGCAGATTTTCCATGAGATTGGGAAAAACGGGAGGGAACGATGGCTGCTGCAGCTTGATCAATCTAAGGCCTTTGACAGGGTCGACCGCAGTTATCTTTGGGCCGTCCTACTGAGACGAGGGATTCCGGAGTCGATGGTTGATATAGTGAAGGCCCTTTACGAAGGGGCGAGGCTCTCACCCTACATTTGCGGGAACCTCGGCAGAACCTTCCCGGTGACGAGAGGGGTGCGTCAGGGTTGCCCCCTCAGCCCTCTTCTGTATGTCCTGTCGTTGGAACCATTGTTGAGCGCGATTCGAGCGGACGACCAACTCTGCGGGATCTCCCTACGAGCGTTCCAAGGTGTTAAGCTCACCTCCATGGCACATGCCGATGATACCTATTTCTGTCTTAGCAGCAACGGCGAGCTGAAACGGATTAGGAAACATCTTCGTGAGTACGAGGGAGCCTCCGGGGCTCGGACCAACGAAGAAAAAAGCAAGATCTTTGTCCTGGACGGAGCTGAGGGGAGCATCCGGGCCAATCCCATGACTCCGAGGAGCAACATGTCGGAAGCGGAGGAGAAGGAGCTGGACGTACAGAGGTCGGTGAAAATCTTGGGGAAAGCCTGGAGAGAAAATTGGGACTGTTGGGAACGCAAGGTGGAGGACCGACTTCGGAAGTGGAAAGACTGGCGCCTGACGACGGCTCAAAAGATCACGTACTTTAACACCTACTGCATCCCGGCAGCGAATTACTTGGCGGGTGTCTATCCACCCCCGTTGGAGGTCATGAAGAGGACATCGGCCCGGGTGTATAAGTGGATTTTGGGCATGGTCACTTTTCCCCTCGCCAGAATGGTACTCCAACGGAAACACAGGGAGGGAGGATTGGGGCTCTTGAATTTGGAATTGTGGTTCCTGTCGAAGTTTCTGGCCCTGAACTGTGGTGGGATCCTACATTTGGAACGAGATGGGAATGACCCAAAGGAGGAATCCCTCCCCTGGTACCTCTTTCGCGATAGTTGGGGGCGAACGAGATGGGGGAGGAGGTGGTGGGAGGAAAACACCCGGATCCCCCGACTGACAGCGGGCCTCAAAGCTGATCTACCGGACTTCGTAGCGGAATCCGTGATACTTGTTCAACGACATCGACTGGACGCTCGGGACATCCAAGAGGCCTTTTGGAAGCAACCGGACTCGGCGGGGACGCTATATTGGACTCTGTTCAAGAGATTGAAAGCTGACCCGTATGATGAGGGGCGGAAGGCCAAACTCTCACTGTCGGCCTATCTTAAGAACCAAATCTTCCCGATAGATAACTTCTCGGATAGATCGATCCCTTTCGCCTTGCGCGACCTGAGATGGAGACTTTACCATCAGATCCTATGTGTGGGGACGAAGATTAAGGTCCCAGCGGGTCAGACGGATCTTGTGTGCAGATGAGTCGGATGCCCGGAGGGAGGAGGGCCAAAAATCCCAGAGACGATAGAACACGCTATACGCACGTGTCCGGTGGTGGAGCGTTTCTGGAGATTGCTGGCGAGGACCCTGGGATGGCCTTTCATCGCGACTCAACAGTGGGAAACCCTGACGTCGGGACAAGAACCACAGGCGGGCTTCGGGGCGCCTGGAGAGCCCTGGCCGAAAATAGCCAGCGGTCCAAACTTAGGACTCCCAGGGGCCTCGAGACGGAAGAGGGCGCCGTGGTCCGTGGTGCATCTGATCAACCTCGTGACGATTCACACTATCTGGTGGGATCGGAGAGCTGAGCTACACTCGCGTGTGTCGACACAGTTGCAGAGTAGTCTTCGGTATGCCGTAGATTACCTGGAAAAGCTGAGGGCATGGGAGCAGAGGCACACCAAGGCATCTGTGTTTTCCACTCGTTGGGCCTGGTATAAGGAAACGACCCCCCCGGTTCCGTGAGTTGGAGAGGTCTGAGGAGTCTGGTGCTGGTAAAGTCCTTTGGTCCTCGTCTCCATCTGTCTTCATCCGTTTATTTATTGGTCTCTTTACTTATTGGGTCATTACTCCCTATCTGTACTTCTATCTACGGACAGTTCTGGGGATCATCCCCACTCTCATACCGTTTCTTCTTCCTGTGTTTTTCCCCTAGATTCGCCGAGTGAATGTGCGTTCCAGGGAGGTGCCGAGGGTATCCCGAACCGAAATCAAAATCCTCATGGTTATAACGGGGGTGGCGGTGGCAATGCTGTTTGCCGGAATAATTTTTTATCTATGGTGGGCTTTGTCGGGAGGGTCTCCTCTGTGAAAACAGTGGAAATCTTCTGAATGTTCTCCTTTGAGAATGTTCCCTATGAGAACAGCTGCTCTTGAAATGGCTAAAAGTGTTAAACGCTTATACTAAAGGGTTATACTAAAGGGTTTTTCTTTTACAATTTGGGAGTTTTGATATTTGAAGTCCTGAACTTTTGAAGTCCTGAACTTTTGAAGTGTTGAAATGTTGAAGTGTTGAAATGGTGGAGTATTTAAATATTGAAATGTTGAAATGTTGAAATGTTGAATTATTGAAATTTGAAATGCCATATTTTGAAAGTTTGAAAGTTTGACATTTAGACGTTTTTAAAATACCAATTTTGAATTTTGATGTTAAAACTTGCAATTTAATCTGTATCTGTATTTGTACTGGGTTTCTTCCTTGTATGGTGTATGTTGACTTTGGCTTTTCTTGTATTCTGTATTCTGTATTGGTTTTTCTTTCTTTCTCATGGTCATATTTGCAATTTTGCAATTTTGTATGACTGACACTTTATCTGTAGTTATGTAGTTATGTAGAATGGTTTATTTAAAATAAAAATATATTTTCCTAAATATATATATATATATATTTTCCTAACCCTAACCCTAACCCTAACCCTAACCGGTAACAATGAGAGTAGACCAGGACGCCCGTTTTACCTATAGAAAAATTGGAAAGTAGATCTGGCCTCCATTTTGCACTTTGAAAAAAACGTGGGTAGACATCAGCTCTCGTTTGGACCGCAGGGAACAAAGGCAGAAGACAAGGCCTCCCTTTAAACAGAGAGGAAAAAAAACCCGAATACACCTTGCCTACCGTTTTAACCATAGGAAAAAACGGCTTTAGACCTGGCCTCCCTTTAAGCTTTACTGAAGAAACCTCGAAAGACATGACCTATCGTTTGTCCATAGGGAACAATGGCAGTAGACCAGGCCTCCCGTTTTACCCATAGGAAACAATGCAACTAGGCCAGCCCATCCTTTAGCACTTTGAAAAAATCGTGGGTAGATATCAGCTCTCGTTTGTCCCATAGGTAACAATGGGAGTAAACCTGGCCGCCCATTTTACCCATAGGAAACTTTGCAAGTAGATCTAGCCTCCATTTTGCACTTTGAAAAAAATGTGGGTAGACATCAGCTCTCGTATGGCCCACAGGGAACAAAGGCAGAAGACAAGGCCTCCCTTTAAACAGAGAGGAAAAAAACCCGAATACACCTTGCCTCCTGTTTTAAACTTAGGAAAAAACGGCTTCAGACCTGGCCTCCCTTTAAGCCTTAGTGAAGAAACCTCGAAAGACATGACCTCTCGTTTGGCCCATAGGTAACAATGGTAGTAGACCACGCCTCCCGTTTTACCCATAGGAAACAATGCAACTAGGCCAGCCCTCCCTTTAGCACTTTGAAAAAAACGTGGGTAGATATCAGCTCTCGTTTGGCCCATAGGTAACAATGGGAGTAAACCTGGCCGCCCGTTTTACCCATAGGAAACTTTGAACGTAGATCTGGCCTCCATTTTGCACTTTGAAAAAAACGTGGGTTTCAACAGAGAGGAAAAAAAACCCAAATACACTTTTCCTCCCGTTTTAAGAATAGGAAAAATCGGATTTAGACCTGGCCTCCCTTTAAGCCTTAGTGAAGAAACCTGGAAAGACATGACCTCTCGCTTCGTCCTTAGGGAACAATGGCAGTAGACGAGGCCTCCCGTTTTACCCATAGGAAACAATGCAACTAGGCCAGCCCTCGCTTTAGCACTTTGAAAAAAAGTGGGTAGACATCAGCTCTCGTTTGGCCCATAGGTTACAATGGGAGTAGACCAGGCCGCCCTTTCTACCCATAGGAAACTATGCAAGTAGATCTGGCCTCCATTTTGCACTTCGAAAAAAACTGTGCGTAGACATCAGCTCTTGTTTGTCCCACAGGGAAAAAAGGCAGAAGACAAAGCGTCCCTTTAAACAGAGAGGAAAAAAAACCCGAATACACCTTGCCTCCCGTTTTAACCATAGGAAAAAACGGCTTTAGACCTGGGCCCCCTTTAAGCCTTAGCGAAGAAACCTCGGAAGACATGACCTATCATTTGCCCATAGGGAACACTGGCAGTAGACCAGGCCTCCCATTTTACGCATAAGAAACAATGCAACTAGGCCAGCCCTCTCTTTAGCACTTTGAAAAAACAAGGGGAGACATCAGCTCTCGTTTGGCCCATAGGTAACAATTGGAGTAGACCAGGCCGCCCGTTTTACCCATAGGAAACTATGCAAATAGATCTGGCCTCCATGTTGCACTTTGAAAAAAACTTGGGTAGACATCAGCTCTCGTTTGGCCCACAGGGAACAATGGCAGAAGAAAAGGCCTCCCTTTCAACAGAGAGGGGGAAAAACCCCGAATACACCTTGCCTCCCGTTTTAACCATAGGAAAAACCGGCTTTAGACCTGGCCTCCCTTTAAGTCTTAGTGAAGAAACCTCGAAAGACATGACCTCTCGCTTCATCCTTAGGGAACAATGGCAGTAGACCAGGCCTCCCGTTTTACCCATAGGAAACAATGCAACTAGGCCAGCCCTCTTTTTAGCACTTTGAAAAAAATGTGGGTAGACATCAGCTCTCGTTTGGCCCAGAGTTTACAAGGGGACTGGACCTGGTCGCCCGTTTTACCAGTAGGAAACTATGCAAGTAGATCTGGCCTCCATTTTGCACTGTTAAAAAAAGTAGGTAGACATCGGCTCTCGGTTGGCCCATAAGTTAAAATGGGAGTAGACCAGGCCGCCCGTTTTACCCATAGGAAAGTATGCAAGTATATCTGGCCTCCATTTTGCACTTTGAAAAAAACATGGGGAGACATCAGCTCTCGTTTGTCCCACAGGGAACAATGGCACAGCCCTCGCTTTAGCACTTTGAAAAAAAGTGGGTAGACATCAGCTCTCGTTTGGCCCTTAGCTTACAATGGGAGTAGACCTGGCCGCCCGTTTTACCCCTCGGAAACTATGCAAGTAGATCTGCCCTCCATTTTGCACTTTGAAAAAAACATGGAAAGACATGACCTCTCGTTTGGCCCATAGGGAACAATGGCAGTAGACCAGGCCTCCCGTTTTACCCTAAGGAAACAATGCAACTAGACCAGCTCTCTTTTAGCACTTTGAAAAAAACGTGGGGAGACATCAGCTCTCGTTTGGCCCATAGGTAACAATACCAGTAGACCTGGCCTCCCGATTTACCCTTAGGAAACTATGCAAGTAGACCTCTCCTCCATTTTGCAATTTGAAAAAAACGTGGGTAGACATCAGCTCTCGTTTTGCCCACAGCTAACAATGGGAGTAGACCTGGCCTCCCTGTCAAATTGTCTGTTTGCTGCCCCATGAACCTTATGGTATAAATGCTGAATTTTTTTTTTTTCCGGCTTTTAACTTTTTATTTGGAACTTCAACAAATACAAAACATCAAGTGAAAACAAAAACATCTAAGTAAGACAATATATAAAAACAGGTAAGTAATACATCAGTAATGAAAATAGTAACAGTAAAAATAAGAATGTGCACCACATACTATTACATTTAAATTACAAGAAACCAACAACAAAACTTGCTAAAAAGAGATGTTACAGCTTAGGAGTAGACATTATAAGGTTAGAATAATCTCCATATACTTTTTAGGAATAGTATCTGTAGGTACAGTATTGCTAAAATGAACCGCTTCTAAAAAGGGTGACCATTTAGAATAAAATAGAGACTGTGTCTTGTAGGTGCTAGAGGAAGATAAGGAGTAAGCTATTTTCTCCATAGTAAAGTATTCCCATATGTTTACATACCATTGGTGTAATGTTAGTGAGTTGGTACTCTTCCAATTTCTGGCAATAACAGATTTGGCTGCCATTAGTAACACAGAAATTAACTCTTTATTCGCTCTAGTTATGTCTATGTCTTCCCAGAGGTCAAGGAGCACAAGGGGAGGTGAAAAAGGTAAGTCAACACTGGTAATTGTTTTGATAGCTTGTAAAATAGAGAACCAAAAAGAACTAATTTTATTGCAGGACCACCAACAATGGAAATATGTTGCAGTTTCGCCACACTGTCTCCAGCAAGAAGAAGGGTATAAGGTATTAATGTGATGAAGTTTAGCTGGGGTAAGATACCATCGTGTTATCAATTTAAGGGCTTGAGCTCTAACATTTAAAGATTTGGAGGTCATACTGGGGGACGACCAGATTTTGTGCCACACTGTATCGTCTAAAGGTATTGAACAGTCAATATTCCATGCGGTCTGGTATGATGTTGGTTCCCTAGAGGAATATAAAAGTAATATTTTATAGAAAATAGCAATCATACCATTACAGGAGGTAACATCTTGTGAAAGGATTTTTTCGAATGCTGTAAATGGTTGGAGTGTTGTATTTTTAAAAATAGATTTCCAAAGATCACTAACTTGAAGGTATTCAAACCATTGGATCTTGCAATCATAGCGCAGTTCTAGAGCAGATTTAGATAAGATAGTAGAGTTGTTGCAGATATCTTTAAACCTTAAAATATTGTTGTTTCTCCAGGTTTTATATGATGTGTTTGCATATCCGGGAGGAAACCAGGATTGACCAACAAAGAAGGTAAGTAAAGAGGGGGAAGAAACAAGGATGGTTTTCCATTTGTCCCAAACTTTCATAGAGCTGTGTAAGAATAGATTTTCATGTAAAGTTGTAGGACGGCGAGTTGGTTTGTCCCAGAGGATCTCCTGAAACGATTTTGAATTCAAAAATGAAAGCTCCAATATCTTCCATTGAGCTTGGTAATTCGTGCTATATTGTTTTATAATGCCTGTTAGTGTTGAAGCTTCATAATATAAGGATAGATCAGGTAAGGATAAGCCACCATTTTTCGGGAGTCTGCGTAGCGTCGAAAAGCTGGTTCTATGCAGGGATTTGTTCCATATGTATTTCAGCATGGCCGCCTGCCATTTCTTTAATATATGCTGAGGAATTAAGATTGGAAGAGCTCTGAATAAATAAATAAATTTAGGAAATACAAAAGACTTGACGGTTTGTATTTTTTCAATCCAGGTCAACAATGGTGAAGATGTTGAGTTGGGAAGTGATTCCAATGATTTGGTTAACGTAGTATAGTTGCAATTTAAAAGATCAGAAAATTGAAGAGGGATGAAAATACCTAAATATTTCCAATAGTCCTTAACCCAACTGAAGTTATAATTCTTTTTGATGAAGTCTCTGTGTAAGCCATTCAGCAAAATAGGATAAAGAATGGTTTTAGAATGATTTATTTGTAAACCTGCCACTAATCCAAACAAATCCAATAGTTTATTTAATGCAGGTAAGGAACACTCTGGGTTTGACAAAAAAAGAGTTAAATCATCTGCAAAAAGGCTCAATTTAAATTGATGGTTATCCAACAATAAACCATGAATATCTTGGTTGGAACGGATTGCATGCTCAATAGCGATTGCAAACAATAAGGGGGAAATGGGGCAACCTTGACGGGTGCCTCTGGACAAAGTGAAGTCTTCAGAACAAGATCCATTAATTTGAATGCACGCTGAAGGAGACTGATAAATTGTATTAATTAATGATAAAAATTTTGGTCCGAAATTCATGTTCTGTAGTGGAGAGTTTAAGTATTGAGTTTCTACCCTGTCAAAGGCCTTTTCAAAATCGACTGATAAGATAAAGGAAGGTTGAATATTATGTTTCCTGCAGTACTGGATTACATTTAACACTTTTCGTGTATTGTCAGTGATTTCCCTATGTGGGATAAAGCCAGACTGGTCGATATTGATGTAGTGCTCAATGATGTGGTTAAGTCGAAACGTCATTGCTGCTGTGCAAATCTTGTAGTCCTGGTTCAATAAAGAGATAGGTCTATAAGAACTTGTCAAAGTCAGGTCTTTGTCAGGTTTAGGTAAGAGTATAATTTTAGCTTGGTTCCAAGACGGAGGCATAATTCCTTCTTCCAGGACCTGGTTACATGTGAGTGCTAAGGGATCAGCCAAAATATTGCTAAATTTTTTATAAAATTTGGCTGTGAAGCCATCTCTCCCTGGGGATTTATTAGGTTTAAGTGATTTGATAACTGCTTGTATCTCTTGTGGTGAAATTGGTTCTTCCAGCCATTGTTTGTGTTCGGGCGATATATTTGTGGGGAGAGGAAATTGGGATAAGAAATCGTCAATTTTAGATTGTGGTGGCAGGTCAGAAGTATATAGAGATTTATAATATTGAAGGAAGACTTCAGAAATATCTTTATTGCTGTGTTTCAATAAGCCAGACTTGGTTCTGATGGTATGGATTGTGTTTACAGCTTGTTTTTTCTTGAATTTCCAAGATAAAAGTTTAAGTGAGTGAGGAGTTTTAAACCAGTGCTTTTGTTTAATATATGCTATTCTTTTTTGAATTTGGGAGAGTTCTATGGATTCGAGTTTTTTCCTTTCCAGTAATAATTTCTTGTATGTGCGTTTTCTACCGTGAAGTTTAAATTCGTCTTCTAACGCTTTGATTGTCGTTGTCAGTTCCTGAATCAGTTTGTTTTTCTCTTTCCTATAGGTTGAGGATATTGCGATAAGTTTGCCGCATACAACAGCCTTCAGGGCATCCCACACGAGGTGTTGAGACACCCCACAAGATGTATTGAATTGCAAATATTCCTTAATTTCAGTTTCAATAGAATCAGTGACTGATTTTAAAAATAAAAGTTTTGAATCAAGTCTCCAAGTGTAAGAGTTTTTTGCGTTTTCGCCAAGTTCTAGAATGGAGTCGATCCAGGAATGGTCGGACCATATTCTAGCTCCAATTGAGGCTTCAGAAAAGGAATTAGAAAGGGCTGAGGATGCCAAAATAAAATCAATTCTCGAGTGAGACTGGAATCTGGGCGAAAAATAAGTGAAATCTTTTACAAAAGGGTTTCTCAAGCACCAAATATTAACAAGGCCAAAATGATTTAATATTGGTGCCAATTCAGATTGGGCTGAGGAAGTATTTCCTATGGCCTTATAACGTTTGTTCAGTGACTTCAAATTAGTTTTGTCAAGATTGTAATTGATAACATAATTGAAATCACCACCTATTACATATGGGTTTGTGCTGAAAGCTTCTAACTTGCAAAAGGTGGTTTTAATAAAGCTGATCTGGTCATTATTAGGCGCATAGATGGAAGCAAAAGTGATAGGAGAGCCATTAAGAGAGCCACTCACAAAAATATATCTGCCATTGGGGTCAATTTCAGTTTTATCAGAATAAAATCTCACATTCTTGTTGACCAAAACTGCTACTCCACGTGATTTAGAGGTTCCTGGAGCCTGGAATTGTTGGGAAAGCTTATGAGTAGGTAAAACTAAATTGTTATTGCCTTTGAGATGGGTTTCTTGCAAGAAAACTACTGCAGGATTTTGCTTTAAAATAGCTGTCATAACCCTGCGTCTCTTTATAGGCGAGTTCAAACCTCTGCAATTAAATGAAAGGAATCTTAACCGGTCATTGGAAGTCATGGTGAAACAAAAATCAAATGCTTATTGAATACGAAAATATACATTTTAAACAGTAGTGGTGTTACGAATAAAACCTGGACTGCTATACTAGGTTCCAGAGGTATCCAGTAAACAGGGTGAGAGCTAAATATCAGTAATAGAATTAGGTGTACGAAAAATTTCTTTATAACAGTATAAACATTAACTAGTAACAAAAAACACAAACAAGCCAGAGCCGGCTCATGGGCTCTGAGGTCCTTTTCCTGTAAGGACAGTATCATTAGAAGACAAATAAAAAAAAACATTAGCACTAAGGAGAGCTAGGCTATTGCTCCCTCTTTCTTCCTTCCCCCTTGCAAGGTCAATAGAAAAACAAAACTAAAAATTATTTAAGATACATTCTTATATGAAAAATTCCTAAACCAACCTAAGGATCTATAATGACATATAATGCAATTCTGATTATTTTGTATAATAGGAATGAACCAAACCTGTAACGGGAGATAGAAAATGCTTTTAGTTAAAGCAAGTGCATAAACAGTTGCATCTCCAAGTAATACGGAACCTCAAGTGGCGACGGATAGCCAAGATGAATTAGCAAAGTATTCCATGTCCCAAACATTCAGGTCTGAAGAGTCCGGTTTAGTGTTCATTCCGACGAACTTTCCGATGATAACAAAGTCATATAGATTTTCAGATCAGTGACTCGATTTCTCTGATTCAAAAGTATTTGATTTTACGTTCCCGCTTTGAGCGAGCCGTCTGCCATCGGGTGGTTGTAGAGTCATGCTGCTGGGGTACGTCGTCCTGAGGGAGATCTGGTGGAATCTGGAGCCCTAGGTCTTGAAGGAGTTTGGCTCCCGATTCTTGATCCGACGCTTGAAGAATGGAGCCATTATGTAGGACTTGAAGTTTGTAGTAAGCAAACCATTTATATCGAATTTTAGCGTTGATAAGAGCTGTAGTTATTGGCTTCAAGGATTTACGTCGTTGCAACGTTTCTGCAGACAAATCTTGTAGGATTTGAATTTTAGAGTCTTCAAATCGCAGATAGCCTGCTGGTCTGGCCATAGTTAACACTTTGGTTTTGGTTCGAGAGTCCATAAACTTAACAATGACATCCCTAGGAACATTATTCTGGCGGGTACGTTGGGAGCCTGCCCTGTAAGCAAAGTCAATCATGGGGGCTACACCCGCTTCAAGTTGTAAGATTCCTGCTAACCAAGACGCGATAAAGATTTTTAATTCAGTTGTTTTTTCCGCGTCCTCCGGGATCCCTCTGAATTTAAGATTATTCGCTTTCAGTTGATTTTCAAGGGTAATAATTTTGTCTGTGGCCTATTCGTCTTTTTTATAAAAATAGCATGCGTCATCTTGAAGCACCAAACTGTGATCCATAGCAAGATCAGCGGTTTGGGCTATTTGTTCCACAGATTGTTTAAGATCATTTAGCTGTGTTGTTAAAGGTTTCAAAAGTTCAGTAAGTGTGACAGACATGCTTTTTTCCAGTGAATGTAGGGAGTTGTGGAACTCTTGTTTAGAGACCATTAGGCCTTCTTGTTGTTGATTGTCACGACCCTCCGCCATTTTAGGAGAAGTAGGATCGGTTTTCCCCGTGGGCCCAGGTTTATCGGAAGGATGGCGTTTCTAGTTTTTGGCCCGTAGTTTTTCCCCATAACAGGCAATCGTTTTTGGGGATCAAGAAGAAGGTTAAAGGTTGGTTTGGATGCGGAATAGGTGGAAGGTTTCAGGGAGCAAAATACTCAGGCGTCCATTGCCGTTCGCGTCGACGCCACGCCCCCCAAATGCTGAATGATTGAGGGAACAGCTTAGGAGTTTGAGCATGCGATATGTAGTTTTGGAAGGGAACTGAAGAGGGAAGGAAGAAAAAGCCATGCACCCAATTAAGTATGGTTGCCAGCCTCCAGGTGGGGCCTTGGGATCTTCTGGGATTACAACTGCTCTCCAGCCGATGGAGATCAGTTCCCCTGGAGCAAATGTCTTCTTTGTAGGGCGGACTGTCTGGCATCACACCTTGCAGGGTTTCCTCCCCTCCAAAACCAGGCTCTCCCCACCCAGGCTCCAGCCCCCAAACCTCCAGGTATTTCCCAGCCAACAATTGACTTGACAACCCAAGGCCCCAACAGTCTGAAACAGGGAAGCCCAGAAAGGAGACCTCAAGGAATCCCCCCCCCCAGATCTCCTCAGATATTCTGGTCGGCTCTGGAATATGCATGTGACTTTTGCCTGGATCTGTGGCAGGTCTGGAGGGAGGAAAGTGCCTGGGTTGCTGATGGATGAAAGGGGGTGCCATAGGTGGTGTGAGATCTTTGCAGGGCCGTGCTGGAGCACGGGCCCCTGCAAAGGCTTCTTCTCCCCCCCTCCACAGCTTAGAGGGAACATTGGTGGTGGGCCCCCTGAAACAAACATGGGCCCGCTGAGCAAAAAGTTGTTAGCTACAGGCCTGACTTGAAACAGCATTTTCTTAAAGGCTGTTGCACGTCCAAGTGTAACTTCTGTTCAGAATAGATAAGGGTGATCCTCCACCCCCCCAAGAAAAGAAAAGTTAGTGGAAATACAATGTGTGTGTCCATTTTTCAAAGGTGTCTGTATGCTGAGCACACACAGACATTCCTAGGATTAATTCCATAAGGTCCAACCATGGCTTCTAATGAATTGCCATCATCACTACCTGAAATTACTATAGATGCTTCTGACCTACGAACTTTGACAGGTACGACAAAATGTTATTTGGGGGTGAGGTGGGGTATAAAATACCTACCAGAAATACCCCTCTTTTGACAAACTTCTTTGCCCCATGTCTGTCTTTAACAGCGTCAGATACCCAGGATGAGCAGATGACCACAATGGTTGTAAACCAACATATTTCACCTCCGGAAATTCACAACTCCCTCCCACAACAGTGGTTGGTCGGGGGCAACTCTGGTATGGTTGTTTGAGGTTTGTTTGTTTGCTTAGCAGCAGGGGTCAGGCGGGAGAAGATCATGAAAGGATACTGAGATTAACTCTTATCTCTTCCTCCCGGTCAGTGGTCAACCACAAAGGGGAAATCCCTCATTCTCTGCGACCAATAGGTTTTCCCATAGGAGAAGGCCCATCAGATTCTGGTTTTACTGGTAAGCCGTTCTCACCCCTATAAGCTTTCTTGAATAATAAATAGTAAAAGACCGGGGAACAAATTGGTCTGGGATCCTGGAGGTTACAGTGGTGTGTGTGTGTGTGTTCAAGGGTGTTTTTAAAAGACTCATCTCAAAACAGCACATCACAGCATGTTACAGAGTCCTAAAACTCCAGGGGAGAGAGAGGAATTCTTAGTCTGGGGCAAGTGCTGTTCTGTATTTGTGGCACCTGGAATGGTGGTGGGGGGCTGTCAGGTAGTCCTGCCATGATGGATGGAGGGGAGGGGAGGATGGCTATGGGCGCCATGGTGGCGTGACGGGCGGGAGGTTGGGATCGTAGGGGTGTTGATTTATGCCTGGTGTGTGAGAATGGAATGTGGCTCTGGTAACCCCTATCTTTGGTAGACTGAACATTCTGACCTTGGAGAGTCAAGCTGCGAGCTTTCCTATCGCTTTCAAAGCTGCAGCTTTGCTGAGATTAATGGGGGCGGTGGGAACTTCATTAGCGTAGTAACTTTCGATTCCCATTCGCATGTTATTCCCTGATTGGTAGAAGGGGGGGTCCCCATTCACCCCCTTCCCTGTATAACTGCCTGCTTTGTGTAACCAAGTTATTCTGAACAATGTATCTGCTCCAGTAACCTTTCTATTGCAGCTTTTCAATAAACGCTATTCTTGTTTGAATCACAAGGCATGGTGTTTGGGCTTCTGACAGTTTGTTCAGAATCATCATCAAATTCCGGGACTGGTCAGAAACCCGCGGCTCCAACATGAGTAGCGGTGAAGATGACACTCTCCCGATCGAAGATGAAAAGAAAGAGGACAAGAAACCTCTTGGGAAGAACGTACCCAAAGAGACCCCTGACACGTATGTGCCGGGAATGTGGGGTCAGGAGTACGACTTCGGAGGGCCCTACGGAGATCCATATGGGGCCGCTTATGGAGGGGTGACCACCCGAGTCAGATGCAGACGAGACTGGGTGAAACCCCTGGCAGAAACCCATGAAACGTGGTTCGGAACCCCTCGGGCATCGGTGGGGGGAGGCCACCCCGAAAGATCGGTCCGCAGACTGATGACGGCGGGGGCCCTGGAAGACACCGGCCGAGACTCCGAGAACCTGGAAGGTGCCATGGTGAGAAGAAGGTGGAGTGGGGAACCGAGCCAGGACCGCCTGATGCGTTTCTTGGATGAGTCCCTCGCCCGCATCCCACAAATGATCGCGGAGGGTATCCGGGAGGAGCGCGAGCGGCAACGGCAGGAGGAACCACCAGACCAACCTCCCCAGGATCAACGCCCAGTGCCGGGTCCAGACCAGCAGAACGTGCCAGCTCCGCCTCCGGTGCAACCAGCGGGACCAGGACCGCAGGGGCCACCGGGGCAGCCACCCCCTCGTCCATGGGGGTTCTTGCCACCGAAGCCTGCGGAACTCCTGGACGCAGATTTTGATGGAGACCCAGAAAAGTTCCCGTTCTTCCTCGTGAGGGCTGAAAGATTTATCGAGACCTGGGGCCACCTTTTTCAACGCGAAGACCGCATGGTAGATGTCATAGCATCCCACCTGAAGGGAGCGGCAGCTGACTGGTATGTCGGGCTTCATCAGGCCGACGGGCGGGAACTGAGAGAAATCGATTCTTTCATGTGGGCCATGAAAGAGCAATTCGAAGACGTGAACTCCAATAAAGCGGCTAAGGCGACAATCGTGGCCCTCAAGCAAGGCGCAAGATCGGTAAGGGATTACACAGCGGAGTTCCGTAGATGTGCGGCAAAAATCCGAGGAGTGCAAGATGGAACCCTCGTGGAGTACTACAAGTTGGGGCTCAACGCGGAGATTCGCTGAGAAGTCACCAAGACCCAAGACCCAGACACACTATCTGGTTGGATACAAGCCGCCATCACTATGGAGAACCGCCTGAAAACCATCAAATTGGATGATGCAGCTGCGATGATCAATCGGGGCCCTACACCGGCCGCCTGAGGAAAACACCCCACACCGAACCCAAAACCGAAGGATGGCACGAGGGAACTCCGGATGAAGCAAGGTTTATGCCTCAAGTGCGGGGAAGGGGGCCACTTCGCTGCGAGCTGCCCAAGCTCCCCTGCCCTGACTGGGGTGCCCAAGGGAGTCAAGAAAAAGTTCGACACGTCCACACCAAAGCCGGTAGCAAAGCCGAGAGGGGCAAAAGCTCTGCAAGCCAACCCGATCAGCGAGGCATCGGACTCATCGGATGGCGAGACCATGCTGCCGGGAAACGAGACGGACCTGCTGTAAACAGCGCTGAACAGCAGGTCCCAGACTCCCAGGCGCAAACCCCGGTGAGCAAACCCCCCTCTCTTTTCTTTCTCACGGTGACTTTAGTGGACCCGGGTCTATTGACCCATGTGAGAGTACGGGCTCTCATTGACTCTGGGTGTGGGAGAGACCTCATCAACCCCACACTAGTGACAGGACTGGGGGCAAAAGTAATTAAACTAAACGACCCCTTGATTTTTACGCAGATGGACGGCTCCACCATGAAGGAACCCTGTAAATACGAGACTGTACCCTTGAGGGTGGGGATTGGGCATCACTGGGAGGAGAGGCCCTTCGTCGTCACCCCATCTGCCCGCTTTCCCCTGGTACTCGGGAGCGCGTGGTTCTTCGATCACGACCCACACGTTTTATGGGGGAGGGGAAAGTGAATTTCATCGCCGAGAAATGCCGGTCCCACCTGTGGAAGAAAGAGTGGGGACCCACGACGGGGGAGAAGCCTCTAGTGATGGTGGGGGTGGCAGAAGCGGAACTAGAGGGGATCCCTCCAGAGTATCGCGATTTAGCTTCTGTCTTTGGGGAGGAGGAAGCCAATGAACTGCCCCCCCATAGAAACTCAGACTGTGCGATTGAAATTTTGCCTAACCAGAAATTGCCCAAAGGGAAATTATATTCTATGAGCCCCTCGGAGAAGGTGGAGCTGAGGAAATTTATTGACAAAAACCTGAGCAGGGGGTTTATACGGCCAGCATCCTCCCCGTTTGCAGCTCCCGTACTTTTTCGGAAAAAGAAGGACGGGGGGTTGTGGTTGTGCACCGACTATCGTGGCTTGAATGCAGTCTCCAACACGAACGCTTACCCCATGCCCCTAATCAAAGACTTGTTGGCTGCAGTGGCTGGGGGGAAAATTTTCTCGAAGCTAGATCTCAGAGATGCCTACTTCAGGGTCCGAATACGGGAGGGGGATGAGTTCAAAATGGCATTCAATACCCCCCTGGGTCAATTTGAATACTTAGTTATGCCGTTCAGGCTTCAGGGAGCGCCGGGGGTATTCATGAATTTAATTAATGAGGTGCTCCACAAGTATTTGTTCAAGGGGGTCCTTGTTTACCTTGATGATATCCTTTTGTATTCCCCTGACCTGAAATCTCACATGAAACTGGTGCGAGAGGTGTTACAAACGTTGCACAAGCATAAACTCTTTGCTAAGCTGTCCAAATGTGAATTTCACAAGTCGGAGATCCCTTTCTTAGGCTACCGCATATCCCAAAAGGGAATTGAGATGGACCCTGACAAAATAAAAGACGTGGTGGGGTGGGAGCCACCCAAAACCCGGAGGCAACTCCAAGGGTTCCTCGGATTCGCGAACTTTTACAGATCATTCCTGTCGAACTTTGCTCAAGTGGCTCTCCCCTTAACTGATCTGCTTAAAACGAAAGGGAAGTCACCCGACTGCACTCGACCCGGGGCCAAACTGGAATGGTCTCCGGAGTGCCAGCGGGCATTTGACCAATTGAAAGCCCTTTTTACGTCGGAGCCTGTATTAGCTCACCCGAATGAACTTAAGAAATTCATTGTACAAGTAGACGCTTCTGACGTTGCTATGGGAGGGGCGATCCTCCAAGAGGGGGAGGATGGTAAATTGCACCCCCTTGCCTATGTTTCTAGGAAATTTAACGATACTGAACGGAATTGGTCGGTGTGGGAAAAAGAAGCGGGATCGATCCGCTTAGCGTTGGCTACCTGGCGCCATTGGCTAGAGGGGGCGAGGTTTCCTTTCGAGGTATGGACTGATCACAAAAACCTCGAGCTTCTCCGCTCCCCCCGTTCCTTGAACGCCAAATAGCTGCGTTGGGCTGATTTCTTCTCCAAGTTCAATTTTACACTGCACCACTTCCCTGGGACATCTAACTCGCTTGCCGATGCACTGTCGCGCCTCCCACAACACGACAGTAAGAGGGAGGAGATTCGTGACTCTGTTTTCACGCCTTCCAAGTTGGGAGGGGCAGTAACCACCTGAAAGCAAGCCAAACGTCCCCCTCCGTCCCCAACCCCTCCCACCAATGACTGGATGACGAAATTCTCTACAGCTATGTCTGACGCTGATAGGGAAGAGGTGGGGGGAGGAAGGAGTCTCTCAAGATGCGCATGGCTGCTGGAGAAAGGATCACAAACTGTTTGTTCCCCGTTCCCTTAGGGGGAGGTGATGGGCTGGGCGCACGGCTCGAAACTGGCTGGGCACACGGGGTTTGTAAAATCTCTCCAGCTCCTACAGAGACAATTTTGGTGGCCTGGGCTACGAAAGGACCTTTCGTTATTCACGTCAGCTTGCCAAATGTGCTTGATGAGTAAGCCCAGACCCGGTAAACCCCCAGGAGCGCTACAACCCCTCCCCACACCAGCTCGTCCATGGGAAGTGATCTCTATGGACTTTATTACTGACTTACCCCCTAGCGGGGGGAATACTGTCATCTGGGTGATAGTGGACCTGTTTACTAAGCAGGCTCACTTCGTTCTGTTTGCCTCCGTCCCCTCTGCCAAGAAACTAGCCTCAGCATTCTTGCAACACGTTGTGAGGCTCCACACTTTACATGCTAAAGTGATCTCAGATAGGGGGTTCAATTCGTTTCGCATTTCTGGAGTGCATTGATGTCACTGCTTGGGGTGGAGAGGGGGATCAGCAGTGCATACCACCCGGAAACCGATGGGCAGACTGAACGTGTGAACCAAACTCTTGAACAATATTTACGGTGTTTTACGAACTTTCAGCAGGACAATTGGCACTCTCTTTTGCCTTTGGCTGAGTTCTGTTACAATAATACTCAGCACTCGTCGACGGGGATGTCCCCATTCAAGGCGGCCCATGGATATGACGCCCCGCCTTTGCCATTTTTGAGTTCTCCCGACCTCCCGGCGGGAGATGCTGGAGACTGGTGCAAACAGTTGCAAATGGCTTGGTCATCGTTAGCCAAGACTCTGGAAGAGGCTAAGAATGCCTATAAAACCCAAGCAGACAAGAAACGCAGTCTATCCTGGGTTCCTAAGTGTGGGGAGTTTGCTTATTTGTCCACACAGAACTTACGGGGCATTCAGCCGAGTCGCAAGCTTGGTTGGAAATTTGTTGGACCATTTGAGATTGTGAGAGTTATTAACAATGTAACTGTAGAACTTGCCTTGCCTAAGTCTCTAAAGTCTATTCATCCTGTTTTTCATGTAAGGCTTCTACGCCGGGCGCCTGAGGAGAACAAATGGAGACCGAAACAACCCGCCCCGCCTCCGCTGTTGGTGGGGGGGGAATCTCACTACGAAGTGTCACAAATCTTGGACTCTAAGATCTCTCGCAATCGCTTGTTTTATCTTGTGGAATGGGTTGACTTTGGGCCTGAACAGAGGGAGTGGGTACGGGCGGAAAATGTTCTGGCCCCCCGGCTGATCCGGGCTTTTCACAAACTGTACCCCCACAAACCAAAAGGGTAGATTTGTTTTCGGGAGGGCTGCATGTCAGGTAGTCCTGCCATGATGGATGGAGGGGAGGGGAGGATGGCTATGGGCGCCATGGTGGCGTGACGGGCGGGAGGTTGGGATCGTAGGGGTGTTGATTTATGCCTGGTGTGTGAGAATGGAATGTGGCTCTGGTAACCCCTATCTTTGGTAGACTGAACATTCTGACCTTGGAGAGTCAAGCTGCGAGCTTTCCTATCGCTTTCAAAGCTGCAGCTTTGCTGAGATTAATGGGGGTGGTGGGAACTTCATTAGCGTAGTAACTTTCAATTCCCATTCGCATGTTATTCCCTGATTGGTAGAAGGGGGGGTACCCATTCACCCCCTTCCCTGTATAACTGCCTGCTTTGTGTAACCAAGTTATTCTGAACAATGTATCTGCTCCAGTAACCTTTCTATTGCAGCTTTTCAATAAACGCTATTCTTGTTTGAATCACAAGGCATGGTGTTTGGCTGACTAAGTTAGGTCTTCTGACAGGGGCTTCTAGTCTCCAGCCATGTGGCCCTCCTGTTGCACCTGTTATTTTTTGGCCAGTGTGTGGCAGTGTGTTGCCCTGAATGGGGCCATCTTCAAGGCATGAAGAATCTTTGTGAATCTTCAGCCTTGTGCTGGGGTGGGGGTTGGACTAGATGACCTTGGAGGACCCTTCCAACTCTGTGATTCTTTGTTTTCCTAGATCCCCTGGAGGGAACATCTCACCACGCTCCCTCGCTGGAGCAGGGAGGTGTCAGCCCCCCGAGACATCCAGTACCGGACAGTGCCTCGGATGGACCTACCACAAAAAAGAAGAAGATGGTTGACATTTCTGCAAAGCATGTGCTGATCACCCTGCATGTTTATGATATTGTGCAGGAAATAAAAATTATAGAAGTTGATATAGAGAATGATGAAGCAGAAATAAGAAAGAGGAAGTTGAGTGTAGAAACCCGACGCTCTGTCTTGCAAGCTAAACACAAGGAGCTCGATGCGGTGTTTGATAATTATGCTAAGGATGTGATTAAAAGTTCTAAATCCTATGGGGATTGTCTTGGGGCCATCATGCAGGGTGGGGGTGCTCTGTCAGACACTGCTACCTCTCCAATAGATGAACAAAAACTATTGAGGCAGACTCAGCATGGGTTCTGTAAGGGAAGATCTTGTCTCACTAACCTCTAAGTGTTTTTTGAGGGAGTGAACAAACATGTGGACAAGGGGGACCCAATAGATGTTGTTTACCTAGACTTCCAGAAAGCTATTGATACAGTTCCTCATCAAAGGCTCCTAAGTAAGCTCAATAGTCATGGGATAAAAGGACAAGTCCTCTTGTGGATCAAAAACTGACTTATAAATAGAAAACAGAGAGTGAGTATAAATGGGAAACTTTCTCAGTGGAGGGTGATAAGCAGTGGGGTACCACAGGGATCAGTACTCGGTCCGATGCTTTTTAACTTGTTTATTAATGATTTGGAATTGGGAGTAAGCAGTGAAGTGGCTAAATTTGCAGATGACATGAAATTGTTCTGGGTGGTGAAAACCAGGGAGGAGTGTGAGGCACTCCTAAGGGATCTGTCGAGGATGGGTGAGTGGGCGTTAACGTGGCAAATGGGGTTCAATGTGACCAAGTGCAAAGTGATGTACATTGGAGCCAAAAATCCTAAATATAAATACACGTTGATGGGGTCTGATCTGGCAGAGACTGACCAAGAGAGAGATCTTGGAGTCGTAGTGGATAATTCAATGAAAATGTCTAGACAGTGTGTAGCTGCGATAAAGAAGGCCAACGCTATGCTGGGGATTATTAGGAAAGGAATTGAAAACAAATCAGCCAGTATCATCATGCCCCTGTATAAATCATTGGTGCGACCTCATTTGGAATACTGTGTACAGTTCTGGTCACCACATCTCAAAAAAGATATTATAGCATTGGAAAAAGTGCAGAGAAGGGCAACTAAAATGATAAAAGGGTTGGAACACCTTCCCTATGAAGAAAGGTTAAAATGCTTGGGGCTCTTTAGCTTGGAGAAACGACGGCTGAGGGGTGACATGATTGAGGTTTATAAGATTATGAATGGGATTGAGCAGGTTGAGAAAGAAGTACTTTTCTCCCTTTCTCACAATACAAGAACTCGTGGGCACTCCATGAAATTGCTGAGCAGTCGGGTTAGAACAGATAAAAGGAAATACTTCTTCACCCAAAGAGTGATTAAGATATGGAATTTACTGCCACAGGAGGTGGTGGCAGCTACAAGCATGGACAGTTTCAAGAGGGAATTAGATAAACATATGGAGCAGAAGTCCATCCGTGGCTATTAGCCACAGGGTATAGATGGGAACTCTCAGTCTGGGGCAGGTGATGCACTCTATTCTTGGTGCTGGAGGGGCTTCTAGTGGGAGGGCTTCTAGTGTCCTGGCCCCATTGCTGGACCTCCTGATGGCACCTGGTATATTTTGGCCGCTGTGTGACAGAGTGTTGGACTAGATGGGCCATTGGCCTGATTCAGCATTGGCTTCTCTTATGTTCTTATGTTCTCCAAAGTCTATTCACTCTGTTGAGGGGAGGGAAGAAAGGGAGGGGGAAGGTGGAGACTCCTCAACTCCCCCCGAAGTCTCTGATGGCTCTGATAGGATGGAGGAATAGGGAAATGGTGATGAGGAGAGGGATTCAGGCTCCCGACCCCCACCTGAAGTCTACATGGCACATATCTGGACATGGCGCAGACCATACGAAAGATTTCGCTCAGTGGTGATCAGTGAGGAGTTTCATTTTGTCAACCTAGAGTGTGTGCATTTGGGGAAGCCATCAAGGCTCTAACGAGCAGTATCCAACACATCCTTGATCAGATTAGCAGGGGCATTCAACCCGGGGATTTCGTGCAGTTTTGTTTACAATCTGAGGGTCTCCAGAATCCGTTGTTTTCTTTCAAGAAAACAAAAAAACAATTGGATGTGGGAGACTTTTTAGAACAGGTGGTCAACATGCTGCAAAGCAACAGGGAGATCCTGAGCAGTGACACGCTGCATTTAATCGCTACTATATCCAGACCTCCCAGGGGTGGGGCGCGCAGGAAACTCAAATCTATCCCTTACAGTTCAATCATTGAAAAGAAACGGAGGTTTTTGGTTGATTTTTCCAGTTATGGTGACAATCTATGTTTTGCAGCAGGACTGATGGGTGTCATGAAAAAAAGAGCAGGCCTCACTGACACAGAGCTCCTGAGGGCCGCTAGAAAATTACACAGGGAACTGGGGTGGTCTACTCAGAAGCAGGTGTCTCTGAGCAATATTGCTATTGTTGAGGATCATCTAAGAACAAATATAAACATTGTACTGTGTTCTGAAAAAGGTTGGGCAATTTTTAAACCAAAGTCTGCAAGATATCCAGACACCCATTTTCTACTATTGCACAATGACCATTACTATGGAATTCTTAACATCCAGGGATTTATGGGGTCTAAAAACTTTTGCAAGCATTGTCACACCCTGTACAACCACAAACATAACTGTTCCCGGTTTTGTAGAATGTGTTCCACCGCAGAATGTAAAGAAATCCTGGGGGTGCCCAAGAAATGCCCCAACTGCTGCTTGTATTGTAGTACTGATTTTTGCTTTAAATGCCACGGGGAGCTGGTGGCCCAGAATAAAATCAGATGCCCCTCCAGGGTATGGTGTAAAAAATGCAGGTCTTACGTAGGTATGAGCCACCAGTATGAAGAGTGCCGCGGCAGGGTGTGTAGGCAGTGCTGGGGAATTTTGGGAGAAAATGAAGATTTTCATGACTTGTGTTATTTAGAGCCTCTGAAAGAACCACCCGTTTCAGCAAAGTATGTATTTTATGATTTTGAATGCCGGCAAGATCATCCCGATGGTATTCTTGAGCTGAATTACATCTTTGCTAAAGCTTTCAGAGCAGACACCAAATGGAAGGTGAGTGGGCAGAGTTGGGAATTTCGTGGTAACACGTGCTTGTATGACTTTATAAAGACAATAACTTTATTTAGGTATTTAAAAGGTATTTAAAAAAACCCATTTTTATAGCCCATAACTCGAAATTTTACGATGGATATTTTATTCTTAGGCAGCTGATCGAAGAGAGGCTGGACCCCAAACTGGTTGCTATGGGTGGGAAGCTCATGTGCATCACGATTAAAAGTCTGGACATTAAGTTCATTGACTCTCTGAACCATCTACCGATGGCTCTGGCAAAACTCCTGTTGTGTCCTGGGATCAGAAGGCAGAGCTGGCGAAATACAGCCAAGCTTCGCTCTCTGAGAACAATAGGGACTAGGTTCCTGAGCTCGCCAGTAGTGAACCAATGGCAGCATTGGCGGGCGATTCAAACCCGCCAATAGGAATATAGGGCCGTCCCCCCTAACTGTATATAGTTGGCCTCCGGCCGTTGCTGTGTGTTCTTTGTCTTGTGTGAAGTACGAATAAACGCGTCCTCTCTTATGTCGTCGTCCGAGTCATGAGGCCCGAAACCCAGTACTTTACAGTGGCGACGAAGGTGGGATTTCAACGCCTTCCGTGACTCCATGAGCGACGAAAAGGACACCGCCGAGCGCCGCATCGCTGACCCCGAGAGCAGCACCCCACCGCTCGCCCCGGCGCACGCCTTCCCAGACAGAACCATGGCCGCTTCTCATGTAACCCTAGAGCACTTCGATCCGTCGCAGCCAGAAACCTGGGACGCATGGGTCGACCAGCTCATCAGCTATTTGGAGCTCAACGAAATCCGCCACCCCGACCAGAAACGAGCGATCCTGCTGAACGCCTGCGGCACCCAAACCGTCCGCCTCGCCAAGAGCCTCTTGGTCCCCCGCACGGCCTTGGA
This sequence comes from Gekko gecko, assembly GCA_029375565.1. Lineage (NCBI taxonomy): Eukaryota > Metazoa > Chordata > Lepidosauria > Squamata > Gekkonidae > Gekko > Gekko gecko. The sequence goes on along the minus strand of JAPDNY010000006.1, from coordinate 22,306,869 downwards.
GAGCTCGTTTGGGGAGATCCTGGATGTCCTCAACGCTTACTTCAGCCCCCGGCCGACCTTCCTGGCCAAGAGGATGGAGTTCCAGAGGCGAGTCCAGGCCCAAGGGGAATCCATTGCCACCTTCCTGGCCGCGCTAAGGGCGCTCGCGGTGGACTGCGGATTCCCGAAGGTGGAGGACAACCTGCTGACGCAGTTCGTGTGGGGCCTGGCGGACTCCAAGCTGTGGCGCAAGTTGGTTGGACACCGGAGGCTCTCCTTAGACGAGGCCCTAGACGCCGCAACAGCCCACGAGGCCGCGGAAGGGGAACGCCCGGCCGCGGCCGCCCATGTGGTCGGAAGGAGTCCAAGCCCCGGGAATGTAGATACGGAAGAGGTCTTCGCCCTCAGACCTCAACAACGCAGGCCAGCGCCATTCCAGCAGGCCAACAGAGAGCCAGCCAAGCCTTCCGGCAACCGGACCGTCTGTGCCAGCTGCGGGGAAGGCCACGGAAGGAAATCCTGCAAGTTCCGGGATGCCGTTTGTCACGGGTGCGGAAAGCAGGGACACCTCGCACGGGTCTGCCGGTCCAAGGGCCCCAGAAATGCGAGATCGTCGGTTCCACCGCACCGCGCATCGTCCACTGCCCACGAGACGACAGAAGAGGTCGCCGAGTTGTACCACCTCACCGACCAGCCGCTGCAGGTACTTCGCCTCCCCAACCCCAACCTCTCCTCTGCCCCGAAGATCCAAGTAACCGTGCGGATCGAGGGGTCCCCTGTTGCATGGAAGTGGACTCGGGATCGGCGGCGTCCATCATTTCCCTAGACACTTTAAAAAGACTTTGCCCATTAGGGGACCCCTCTTCGTCCATCGCCACTAAGCTTGGTGGACTTTCAAAAGAACCCTGTCCCCATCCGGGGAGTCGGCACTTTCCGAGTGCAGTACAGAGACTTTGAGGGGAACTTGGACTTGGTGGTGGTAGAGGGAAATCTCGTGAGTCTCCTGGGGCAGGCGTGGTTCGAAGCCCTAGGCATAACGATCGGGGGAGTGAATAAGTGCGGGGTGCGGGACTGGGGGGCGGTGTGCAAGGAATTCCCGGAGGTCTTTGACGGGAAACTGGGGTGTTATAAAGGGCCCCCGGTGTCGCTCCACTTAGACCCCACAGTGACGCCCATCCGACGGCGCTTCCGCACCGTGCCCCTGGCCCTCCGCCCTAAAATAGAGGCCGAACTGGACCGGTTAGTGGCCCAGGGAGTCCTCGAGCCCGTCCCGAATGCTCGATGGGAGACCCCGATTGTGACACCCATCAAGCCAAACGGGGAGATCCGCATCTGCGCGGATTATAAGTGCACCATTAACCAGGCACTTCAGGCGCACGCATACCCCGTACCCGTGGTCAGCCATGTCTTAGCCACACTGGCGGGGGCGCGCATATTTGGAAAGCTGGATCTCGCGCAGGCGTACCAGCAACTCCCGGTAGATGAGGCCACGGCCGAGGCGCAAACCATAGTGACACACCGGGGGGCCTTCCGGGTGAAGCGGCTGCAGTTCGGGGTCAGTGTGGCCCCAGGGATATTCCAAAATCTAATGGACGATTTGTTGAAAGGGATCCCTGGGGTGACGCCGTTCTTTGACGACGTCCTCATCGCCGCGACCACCCCGGAAAGCTTCGCCGCCCGCCTCCGAACGGTACTGGAACGCTTCCAAGCCGCGGGGCTGAAAGTGAAGCGGGAAAAGTGCCTCCTCGGGGTGCCGGAGGTGGAGTTCTTGGGATACCGGGTAGATGCAACAGGCCTGCATCCGGCGAGGGACAAGGTGAAGGCCATCGTGGAGGCCCCCGCCCCGAAGTCCAAGGCCGAGCTCCAGGCGTTCTTAGGCCTCCTGAACTTTTACCACGCCTTTCTCCCCCACAAAGCCGCCGTGGCCGAACCCCTGCACAGACTGCTGGATAAGGCAACACCTTGGGCATGGGGAGCGAGGGAGGCGGCGGCGTTTCGGGGGTTAAAGTACTCTTGATTTCTAACGCGGTGCTCGCCCACTTTGATGAAAAGCTCCCGGTAATCCTTGCGTGCGACGCATCACCGTATGGGGTCGGGGCAGTCTTGGCACACAAGCTACCAGATGGAAGGGAAGTCCCGGTGGCTTATTACTCCCGCACACTGTCCCCCACGGAGCGGAACTATGCACAAATCGACCGGGAGGGCTTGGCACTGGTGGCGGGGGTTAAAAAGTTTCACAACTTTGTGTACGGGCGGCCCTTCACGCTCGTGACCGATCATAAGCCGCTCCTGGGACTGTTCGCGGCGGACAAACAAACGCCGCAGGTTTTGTCGCCCCGGGTGTTGCGCTGGTCCTTGTTTTTAGCGGGCTACCAGTACCAGTTGGAGCATCGGCCGGGCAAGGCGCTGGGTCATGCCGACGCCTTGAGCCGCCTGCCGCTGCCGCATATAGGGGAAGATCCGGCCCCGGCTCCCGCGGTCTTGTTAATGGAGGAGCTGCCAAACCCCCCCCTTCAGGCTGCAGACGTGGCCGCCCGCATGTCCCGAGATCCCATTCTCTCCCGGGTCCTAAACTGGGTGGTGAGGGGATGGCCAGCGGAACCGACAGGGCCAGAGTTCACGGCATACAAAGCCAGGCGGGAAGAGTTATCCGCCTTAAAAGGGTGCTTGTTATGGGGGGACAGGGTGGTCATCCCGGGGCCCATGAGACAAGGGGTTCTAGAAACGCTACATGAGGCCCACCCCGGCATTGTACGCATGAAAGCTCTGGCAAGGAGCTACGTGTGGTGGCCCGGGATGGACGCCGAAATTGAAACCTGGGTCCGAGGGTGCACACGGTGTCAGGAAGTCCGCCCCAATCCCCCGAGAGCGCCAACCCAAAGCTGGGAGTCTACCCACAAGCCGTGGTCACGCCTACACATAGACTTTGCGGGGCCGTTTCAGGGGCTCCAGTTCATGGTGACGGTAGACTCCTACTCGAAATGGGTGGAAATAAGCCCAGTGTCTACCACCTCTGCCAAAGCGGCAATAAGGGCCCTGCGGAAAATATTCGCGACGCACGGGTTACCAGACACAATCGTGTCGGACAACGGGGCAGCGTTCACATCTGCTGAGTTTCAAGTGTTCCTCGAAAGGAACCTAATCAGGCACATACGATCAGCGCCCTTCCACCCGGCAACCAATGGACAGGCGGAGAGAACGGTACGCACCGCCAAAGAAGCCCTGAGCCGCATAACAGAGGGGGACTGGGAGTTCCGGCTGGCCCGCTTTCTTCTTACATACCGTACCACCCCAAACCCCATCTCCGGGCATTGCCCCGCAGAACTATTAATGGGCCGCCGCCCTACCACTTTATTAGACAGACTCCACCCGGACCGAGCCCCAGAGAGAAAGCTGGTCGAGAACCGGGAGGCGCCCCGAAGCTTCCTCCCGGGGGAACCTGTCTACTTCCGGAACTACGGGGCGGGGCCTCAGTGGGTGGCCGGGCGCATCCTAAAACCCACCGGGCCAGTGTCATACGAAGTCCTAACAGATGGGGACCGGGTCCTCCGTAAACACGTCGACCAGCTCCGGAGGCGGCAAGACCCCGACACAGAGATCCAGTTACCGGGAAATGCCGCGGCCGCCCCAGCATCCGATCGACCGCAAGCACCGACAGCGGAGCCAGCGCCGGAAAGTCCACGGAATCTGGAGGGGGCCCCGGTGACAGCTGAACCGCCGCCGCTGCCGCCGCTGTTACAGCCGCCACCGTCACCGCCTCGGCTACTACCAGAGATCCAAGCTCCTTGTGCTGGCGGACCACCCGATAGGGGCCCTGCCAGTCCGGTACCGGCCCCCGACGTTCGCTAAGAGAACGGAGGGCACCAACATACTTAAAAGACTACGTCACCTGATAGGAGACGAACTATGGGGGAGGGGTGTTGTGTCCTGGGATCAGAAGGCAGAGCTGGCGAAATACAGCCAAGCTTCGCTCTCTGAGAACAATAGGGACTAGGTTCCTGAGCTCGCCAGTAGTGAACCAATGGCAGCATTGGCGGGCGATTCAAACCCGCCAGTAGGAATATAGGGCCGTCCCCCCTAACTGTATATAGTTGGCCTCCGGCCGTTGCTGTGTGTTCTTTGTCTTGTGTGAAGTACGAATAAACGCGTCTTCTCTTATGTCGTCATCCGAGTCATGAGGCCCGAAACCCAGTACTTTACAACTCCCCAAAGCTCTAGGTTTTGAGGGCTCTAAGGGGTACTTTCCTCATTTTTTCAACACGGCTCAAAATCAAGATTATGTGGGGCCTCTATCCGATCCCCAGTACTATGGGGTAGATCACATGATGCCTCAAGACAGAGAGGCTTTTTTTAAATGGCACGAGGAAAACCGTTCTAACGTCTTTGATTTCCAAAAAGAAATAACTTATTACTGTTCACATCTTGGAGCAGGCTTGTACTTTGTACAGATCTGAGATTATGGAAATGATGTCACAAGGCATCCTCTGCATAGACCCCTTACTATACCTCACCCTAGTAGGTGTCTGTTTAGCCATGTTCAGATTTAATTTCCTGCACCCCCTCTCAGTGGCCCTTCCCCCTCCCGATGGGTATAGCAGGCAGACAAAGAGGTTTTCATCCACCTCTATACAGTGGCTCCGCTACAAAGAGCAGTCTGAAAAGGTTCAGATCCGCCACGTGCTAAATGGGGGTGAATTTAAGGTAGGAAAATATTTCCTCGATGGCTATGCCATAGTGCAAGGTAGGAAAAGGGCATTGTCCTTTCTTGGGTGTGTATGGCACGGGTGTTTACAATGTCATGAACCTGACAGACTCAACAAAATTGTGGGGAAAACGTTTGATCAGCTTTACTGCGACACCAGGCAGAGAAGCGATAACCTTTAAAAAATGGGGTTTGAAGTGGAGAGCATCTGGGAGCATGAGTGGAATCACCTAAAGAACACGGATGAGTCCGTGAAAGCCTTTCTTAAGGAGATGCAGTTTCCTGACCCACTGTTTTCTAGAGATGCGCTCTTTGGGGGGCACACTAATGCCATTACCCCCTACTACAAAGCAGAGGCGGGGGAGGAGATCCACTACTATGATTTCACCAGCCTGTACCCCTTTGTGAATGCTAGGAAAATGTACCCTCTAGGACACCCTGAGATCATTCAGAATAACTTTGGTCCTCTGACAGATTATTTCAGACTGGCCAAAGTCAAAAAAGAGCCAGAGGGCTCTTTTTCCCTGTGTTGCCTTCCAAGGCTAATGGGAAGCTGACTTTCACACTGTGCAGGACGTGTGCTGAAACAAAACAGCAGGAAACATGCACGCATAGCGATGAAGAGAGGGCTCTAGTGGGCACTTGGGTCACTGTAGAATTGCGGGTGGCTCTGGCCCACGGGTACAAAGTTGCCAAGATCTATGAGGTTTGGTATTTCGAAGCTAAATTCTGCAGGCTGTTTGAGCCTTACATAAAAAAAATCTCAGGCAGAAACAGGAAGCGTCTGGCTACCCAGACTGGTGCGTGACAGAGGCTGATAAAGAGAAATACATCACTGATTTTTATAAAAAGGAGGGGGTCCTTCTGTGCCCAGAGCTCTACAGTTTGCTGGGGCTGCGGTGTTTATACCACGATACTGATTCTGTAATATTTGTCAGCCGCCCCGGTGACTGGAACCCTCCTCTGGGTGACTATTTAGGGGAGCTGATGAGTGAAGTCCCCCACCAGGCAGCATATCACAGAGTTTGTTTCTGCTGGCCCAAGGACTTATGCCTACAGGCTGTCGGGAGGGGAGGTGTGTCTCAAGGTAAAGGGCACTATGCTGAACATCACTAATATGGAAAAGATCCACTTTGACAGTCTGAAAGAATTAGTGTTCACCTACTGCTAAAGCCTTTGATTGTGTGGATCACAATAAATTATGGCAGGTTCTTAAAGAGATGGGAGTACCGGACCACCTCACATGTCTCCTGAGAAACCTGTATAAGGGTCAAGAAGCAACAGTTAGAACCGGATATGGAACAACTGATTGGTTTAGCATAGGAAAAGGAGTACGACAAGGATGTATATTGTCACCTTGCTTATTTAATTTATATGCAGAGTACATCATGCGAAATGCTGGCCTGGATGAATCACAAGCTGGAGTTAAGATTGCTGGGGAAAAGATCAATAACCTCAGATATGCAGACGATACCACTCTGATGGCAGAAAGTGAAGAGGACCTAAAGAGCCTCTTGCTCAGTGTGAAAGAGGAGAGTGCAAAAGTGGGCTTGAAGCTCAACATCAAAAAAACTAAGATCATGGCATCTGGGCCCATCACTCCTTGGCAAATAGAAGGGGAAGTCGTAGAAGTAGTGACAGACTTCACATTCCTAGGATCCCAGATCACTGCAGATGGTGATTGCAGCCATGAAATTAAAAGACGCCTGCTCCTTGGGAGGAAAGCGATGGCAAACCTAAACAGCATGATAAAAAGCAGAGACATCACCTTGCCAACAAAAGTCCGCATGGTCAAAGCAATGGTATTCCCTGTAGTGATGTATGGCTGTGAGAGTTGGACTATAAGGAAGGCCGAGCGCCGAAGAATAGATTCTTTTGAACTGTGGTGCTGGAGAAGACTCTTGAGAGTCCCTTGGACTGCAAGGAGATCGAATCAGTCAATCCTAAAAGAAATCAACCCTGACTGTTCCCTGGAAGGCCAGATCCTGAAGCTGAAGCTCAAATACTTTGGCCACCAAATGAGAAGGGAGCACTCACTGGAGAAGACCCTGATGCTGGGAAAGATTGAAGGTCAAAGAAGAAGGGGACGGCAAAGGATGAGATGGTTAGACAGTGTCATCGATGCAACGAACATGAAATTGAGCAAACTTCAGCGGACAGCGGAAGACAGGAGGGCCTGGCGTGTTCTGGTCCATGGGGTCGCGAAGAGTCGGACTCGACTGTGCGACTGAACAACAACAACAACTGTCCTTCTATACAAGAAGGACCTCGATGTCCTTGACAACCATGATGGTATAATCACTGACCTCGAGCCAGACATCCTGGAAAGCGAAGTTAAATGGGCCTTAGAAAGCATTACTAACAACAAAGCTAGTGGAGGTGATGGTATCCCAGCTGAGTTATTCAAAGTCTTAAAAGAAGATGCTGTTAAAGTGCTGCTCTCAATTTGCCAACAAATTTGGAAAACACAACAGTGGCCACAGGATTGGAAAAGGTCAGTTTACATTCCAATCCCAAAGAAGGGCAACGTCAAGGAATGTTCAAACTATCGCACAATTGCACTCATTTCACACGCTAGCAAGGTCATGCTCAAAATCCTACAAGCTAGGCTCCAACAGTACGTGGATAGAGAACTGCCAGAAGTACAAGCTGGGTTTCGAAGAGGTAGAGGAACTAGAGATCAAATTGCCAACATTCGCTGGATTATGGAGAAAGCAAGAGAGTACCAGAAAAACATCTACTTCTGCTTCATTGACTATGCTAAAGCCTTTGATTGTGTGGATCACAATAAACTATGGCAGGTTCTTAAAGAGATGGGAGTACCAGACCACCTCACCTGTCTCCTGAGAAACCTGTATAAGGGTCAAGAAGCAACAGTTAGAACCGGATATGGAACAGTTAGAACCGGATATGGTTTAGCATAGGAAAAGGAGTACGACAAGGATGTATATTGTCACCTTGCTTATTTAATTTATATGCCGAGTACATCATGCGAAATGCTGGCCTGGATGAATCACAAGCTGGAGTTAAGATTGCTGGGGAAAAGATCAATAACCTCAGATATGCAGACGATACCACTCTGATGGCAGAAAGTGAAGAGGACCTAAAGAGCCTCTTGCTCAGTGTGAAAGAGGAGAGCGCAAAGGGGGCTTGAAGCTCAACATCAAAAAAACTAAGATCATGGCATCTGGCCCCATCACTCCTTGGCAAATAGAAGGGGAAGTCGTAGAAGTAGTGACAGACTTCACGTTCCTAGGATCTCAGATCACTGCAGATGGTGACTGCAGCCATGAAATTAAAAGACGCCTGCTCCTTGGGAGGAAAGCGATAGCAAACCTAAACAGCATGATAAAAAGCAGAGACATCACCCTGCCAACAAAAGTCCGCATGGTCAAAGCAATGGTATTCCCCGTAGTAATGTATGGCTGCGAGAGTTGGACTATAAGGAAGGCCGAGCGCCGAAGAATAGATTCTTTTGAACTATGGTGCTAGAGAAGACTCTTGAGAGTCCCTTGGACTGCAAGGAGATCAAATCAGTCAATCCTAAAAGAAATCAACCCTGACTGTTCCCTGGAAGGCCAGATCCTGAAGCTGAAGCTCAAATACTTTGGCCACCAAATGAGAAGGGAGCATTCACTGGAGAAGACCCTGATGCTGGGAAAGATTGAAGGTCAAAGAAGAAGGGGACGGCAAAGGATGAGATGGTTAGACAGTGTCATCGATGCAACAAACATGAAACTGAGCAAACTTCAACGGACAGCGGAAGACAGGAGGGCCTGGCGTAATCTGGTCCATGGGGTCGCGAAGAGTCGGACTCGACTGTGCGACTGAACAACAACAACAACAACTGTTCTGGGGCAGAGCCCAGCAAGATCACTGTAAGCCACCTGGGCATTGTCAGAGACAAAGAGAACTTTGTCATTAAAACCAAACATCTCACCAAAACGCAGAAGGTAATGTACAACAAGAGGGTGCTCAGGGAGGGGTTTAAGAGTGTGCCCTACAGCTACTGAAATGGATACAAGGTGGCGTCACCCTTTCTTGGCCATCCTCGCGGGTCCCAGTAACTGTGGGAAAAGTTATTTCATTAAAAACTTGCTCATGAATGCTAATTCTGCGCTTTCTGACATGCCTGAAAATATTGTGTGGTTTCATGCATGCTGGCAACTGATGTATGATGAACTGCTCAGACATTATGCTTTTATAAAGTTTGTTGAAGGACTGCCTTCGAGTGACCAATCCTGTGTTGATACCGTGTAATAAAAAAACTTTGATTGTGCTGGACGATCTCATGATGTCTGTTTTTGATAATGGGGAGATTCAAAACGCTTTCACTAAATACGTCCACCACAGAAATCTGAGTATCATTTACATTGTGCAGAATTAATTCTGCCAGGGTAAGAGCAGCAGAACCATCACTCTGAAAACTAAGTACATGGTGTTATTTAAAAACCCGAGAGATAAATTACAAATAGCTACTCTGGCCAGGCAGATGTACCCGGGGAAAGCAGCCTTTTTTTTGGAGGCTTATGAAGATGCCACGGCAAAGCCCTTCGGGTACCTGGTGGTGGATTTAAACGCGACCACTCCAGAGCCCTACAGGCTGCACACAGGTATGTCCCCCCCCCACCTCCCTGCCTGCTATGTTATTAAAAAACAGTGGGAGGAATTAAAAGGCGCTGACACACCACTCCCCAGAGCTTTTCATGAGTGGACGCCCGTCACAGTGGAACCACTCCCAACGACCTCATCAAGGCCATTGCGGAGATAGCCCTAAACATGCTGAAAGGCATTATTCCCCTTTCAGTGCTGCAGAAGACTTTCCTGTGGAAAAAATGGGCCATCATTAAATCCCTGGGCAGCTCTAAAACCCCTCTTACAAAGAAGAAGAAGCTGGTGAGGCAGCAGGGGGGCTTTATCGGTGCCCTGCTGGGTTTTGCTCTGCCCCTGATCGCCAGCCTTTTAACCCCTTCCTGATGGAGCATGCCAAGAAGATGTAACTGGTCCCTAGCCAGCAAATGGAGTGTCTGTCTCATCAGCGCCCCCCGGAGGGGAAACCCATCAGACACACAGTTGTAAACTCTCTAGACAGGGAGATGAAAACCGTTCTGGAGCGAACGGACTTGCCAGAATATGAGAAGTCCAAAGTCTATGCCTCTCTCCTTCAGAAATATCTAACGCACGTCACAATGGGGGAAGAAGAGAAAACTAAGCTGAATCTGTATTTTCCCCAACCCGCTTTAGTGACAGACATTGACAAAAAGAATGTGGATGTTTTTGAAGAGTTTTTAGATTCGCTACCCCCTTGATATAGAAACAACACCCGCATGCTGCTAAAGAAAATGAATCAAAACTGAGAAATAGCCTCTTGGGATGAAAGGGGAACTTTTCTTTACAGAGGGACGCCGGTCACCGGAAGCCACCTGTTGGACCTGGTCAAGGCTATTACTCGTGCACACACACCTTCTTCTGTCTCCCCACCTAAAGGCATGGATGTGTTTATGTCGGCTCTGGCCAAGTTCAACGTCCCCTCTTCTCTAGCTGGTACCCCGTTCGCTAGAAAAATGTTAGAAGACCTGAAAAACCCCACACCTCCCATTTTAAACCACACACCTGTTTCTTCTGCTAAAAAGAAAAGAAGGAAGAAACAACATACGCAGCAATGGCTAACTAAAGGATGATTTTTTTTTGAAAGGTAAACCTTCGCCTCTGAATTATTATTCTTTTTGAAAAAGATGTGTTTAACCATATTAAGATTCCAACAGCCTTTTATTAGGGGGGTACAAGAAACACAGGATTGGGCGGGGGTGATCATGTTCGGTAAAGTCCTTGAATTCTTCCCGATGTTTTTCACAAAACTCATGACCATCCTGTCATTTTGCTCGGGGGTGGGGGAATACATCTTCACAATCATGTGGAAGGGGGTGCCCCGGGAGCGGTGGTAGAGAAAAAAACAGGCAGTGATGGCCGGAGGTGTTAGATTTCAGTCCTTGAAGCCTGTTTGGCTGGAATTGCTCTGAACACAAGGGCACTTTTCTTCTCCACCCTGGGTGGAATCGGCCTCCCTCGCAGGCTCTGGGGTTGTTTCCCGAGAAGGCAGAGGTTCCTTTGTGCCTCCCATGGCTTCAGGCTCCGTTTCAACCCCCGAATCTTCCGGGGTCTCACGCTCTGAATCTGCCCCAGAATCCTCAGAATCTGAATATTCTGAAGAATCACTTTCATCATCAGAACGTTGAAAGTAAGATAGACGTTTGCAGAGCCGACAGCAATTTGGATCCACCTTCTCACGGACTGCTGCAGCCACATCTGACATCCATTGCACCTTCTCTACCTGGCAGGGTGGGGAAGCAAGCAAACAAACAAACAAACCCCAAAAAGACAAATCTGTCTCCTGCCTCATGACTAGGCACCCCACCACCCCCTTCCCCGTTTTTTAGGACTTACATCGGGATATAATGCTTGCACGCAGGGGGGCCTCTGCCTATTGGCATCCACTCTCACCCAACTGTGGTCTTGGTAATACTGTTAGCCGAAATTTTTAATTATGCATTTATCGGATTAAGTTTATTTTGGGTTCTGGTCTATGTATACAGAGAAAGCAGTTTTGCCCAGAGAATCTGTTCCCAAAGAGATAACGTGACAAGCTTTCTTTAGGAAAATCAGTTATTTTCTTTACTAAATAATATCTCTTGATTCACAGACATACAAGAACAGATTCATTCACACATACAAACAAGTTCCTTTAGATGCAATAGAAATGGAAGACAATATGGGGTTTTAAACTAGAGGTACTGAGGAATTGGAAACAACATAGTACTTATCTGATTCCTGGAACTCGACCTTCACAGCGAAGAATGTAGGAGTAGAAATTCTGGCTAAGGGAAACTCTCTCTACACACAGTTGGAACCAGCCAACACGTGTGGGCTTCTTGGCCGCGGTCCAAGCAAGCACACAAGAATTACCTATAGTAGACTCTACGTTCCCAGGGTAGGGTAAAGATGACTAGCTAAGAGAGAAAAAACTACTTGCAATGAAGGTTGAACCGTCACCTTTTATTAGCCAAATTTGGGGGCTGGCAGTAGTGTCATCCTCCCACCTGTTAGTCTGTCCCATTCCTACACCATTGGCTATTGGGATGGTGACGTACCTACCTAGGAGGAGGGGGCAATATTTGAAATCTACACCTTTTATTCAATGGGGCATCCGGTAAAAGGTGTGAAGATGAGTTGTCATGGAAACCTTAGAACTGCAAATGACTCTAGCCTGGTCTAAGTCATAAATCAGGAAACAGTCTTAACATATGCAAAACCAGGCATCCTGTGGGTTACGTGTTGACTCCGAATTCCTTGATCGTGGGCTTGTTGTTGTTTTGACATCCTTCTAGCAGACCATAATGGAGATGCTCTTCTTCTTCCCAGTGCATGATGGGTAGGTGTCTGTGTGTGCGTAGGTTTGTGTGTGGGCCACTTCATTAGCATGAAAGTGCAGACAGTGTGTCAGCTTCCCAATGCAAAGAGTCCCATCAAACAACGCACATAATTTTCCAAAACCCATAGACACCTGAGAGCACCATTCAGGTGCATGTGTGTAGGTCAGCAAACAACAAATAAAAGCATTTTTTAAAGGACATCTCCTAACAATACGCTATTTCTTCACAAGAAGGAAAACAGGTCAGATTCACTTTTCTAAAAGCGAGTTCCACAATTTGAGTAAACAGATTCCAAGGCACTTCTCCAAATGGGAGCTGCAAGACAGATGATGCAACCGTGTTATCTCCTTCTGTCAACAGATCTCCCCCCCACACTCCACATCTCCCTCCTTGCTCCTTGCCTCCTCTATGAAATTTTCGGCACACACTATATGTTCTACTTCCTCCTCCTCCTCTTCTTCCCCATCTTGTCCAGATTTCTCAGCTGCCTCTTTCACGGTGGCCTCCCTCAACCAACTGTTCTCTTGATACCATGCTATTTCTCCACAGTGGGAACAACATCTTTCATTCACCGGTTTGTGACAAATCTATATTCTATCAGCCAAGAGGCCCCCTCTGTGCGGGTACTTATTTCTTCCAACAAAGGGCTCACTCTCCCCCAACAGCTTTTCCTACATAGTCATGGGCCTTCCTAAGTCTGCAGAAAAATCCAAAAAGTAAAAAAATCCCTTCAGGGAGGATTGAATTCCCCCCAATACCTTTTGAAATGGCCTCTGCAGGGATCGAACTGCAGACATCAACAGTGAGAGATTAGAATGTTCAGGTGGAGGCTTCTAACTGTTTCTGTCAGTAAAAGGAGGGTGGACAGCCCCTTTTCCAGTTCTATTTTGGCCTTTCAGGAAGGGAGCTAGTGTCATGCTGGGGAATTCCTAGAGGTTTTGAAGTGGGCTGTGAGGAGGGCTGGGTTTGGGGAAGGGAGAGGCCTCACCTGGGTATAATGCCACAGAGTCCACCCTCCAAAGCAGCCATTTTCTCCAGGGAGACAGACCTCTGCTGTCTTGTTGTAATTCTGGGGGGTCTCCAGGTCCCACTTGGAGGTTGGCAACCCTATGCCTGGCAGTAGTCTAAGGCTGCCAGGTCCCCCCTGATTTGGATGACTCGACAAGGCCTGGCTGCTTGCTACTCTTCATAAGCAGCCACCCTATGAAAGCCAGAGAGGTGCAGCAGTCAGAGCTTCAAAGTAGGGTCTGCAAGACCCAGGTTCAGATCCCCATCTTGCAGTGGAAGCTGACTGAGTAATTTTTGGACCAGTCACAATATTTTCAGCCTAACCAACCTCACGAAGTTTTTGTGCAGATAAAAAGGAGGCGAGAATAATGTTAGCTGGTTTGGTCCCCACTGTGGAGAAAGACTGTAATTTTCTTAGGTAGAGGCTGTGGGGGAGGAGTGTGGAGATGGACAGCTGAAGACAGAGGAGCAGATAAAGGTAGGTTGGCTGTTGGGTGGGAAGGAAATTGTGTTGCCAACTCCAGACAGGGAAATTCCTGGACATTTGAGGGGTGGGTCCTGGGGAGGGTGGGATTTGAGGAGGGAAGGAATTACAGACCAGTATGATGCCATAGACTCCACCCTCCAAACCACAAGAACTCCACAGGAACTACCATTGCCAGCCTCCAGGTGAGGGCTGGAGATCACCCAGAATTACAACTGTTGTCCAGGTGACAGAGATAAGTTTCCCTGGATAAAATGGCTGCTTTAGAGGGTTGAGTCTGTGGCATTATACTCTGCTGAGGCTGCTTGCCTCCCCAAGCCTCACTGTCCCAAGACTCCACCCCCAAATCTCCAGGAATTTCTCAACCTGCAGCTGGCAGCCCTAAGGACGGTGAATTGATCTCTGTAGCTGGGACATCCATTGTGATTCCCAGAGCACTGCCACTGCTGCTGTGGGAGGAGGAGAGGAAGCAGGCAGGAGGCTGGGGGGGGGTGATGGGGGCAGAAAGAGAGAGAAAGAGTGATGAGGGGGGAGGCAAAAAACCAGAATGATGAGGGGGCAGAAAGAGAGAGGAAGTAACATGCATGGAGGAGAGACACAGAGTAAGAAGGGAGAAAAAGGGGGGCAGAAGGGAGAAAAAGTGTGAGAGATGGGGGAGAGGGGAGGAAGCAAAGGTATGAGGAATGGGATAACCATCCCGCAAGTTTCTTGCAGGGCTCCACTTGTCTCCACTAAATCCGCAATCAGCCTCCAATACAATCCTTCATCCTCCAGCTGCAAGACCAATGAAACAATTCTGTTATTCTCCACCCACACCCACCTTCTTCTTCCCAATAACCCACTCCCCAATGCTACCTACATCCTCTACTAGATTCTCAACACAGCCTTTCCATTATTCTTCTTCTTCTTCTTCTTCTTCATCAACAGCTGCATCTTTCACGGGTTCAGATCCTTCAGGCACCCTATTTCTTCTCCAGCATCTGCTTTCCCCCATCTGTCTCCTCTTAGATGGCTTCTTCCATGGTTCTGGGGTTCCACCACCAGCAGCAGAAGCAGGCGCTGTGGTTGGACTGGTCTCCCATTTTTAGAGAGCACACCTTGCTCTCATTGGCTTGTTTGAACGTTGCAGTGTAGACACCCCCGTGATGCGGGGGTGTTAGCTGAGATGCTTATCTACACATCGATCGGTCTTAACTTATTTTTTAAAAAAAGAAAAAAAAGAAAATTTATTAACAGGATATAATAACATGTTCCATATTAAACAGCCTTCATTACATATTCTTTTCTAGAAATTTTTATCCCCCCTCCTCCTCCAGTGATGTTCCACCGCATTAACATTTCTATCAATATTTTCTTACATTCGTTTCATATTCAATAATCAAATCTTAACTTTCACTATCTTCCTTTTCTCTTTTCTACTATTAGGTAACTTTTCTATTACAATTCCTTTTCTAACAACACTTCTATTCTTAATAATTATCAAAACAGAGCAATCTATTTTTTACATCCCAATTATGTTCTAAATAATCTTTAAAGTCCTTCCATTCTGTTAGACATTCTTCATCTTCTTTTCCCTGAAGTTTTCTTGTCAACTTGTCCATTTCAATCATAAAAATCATTTTCTTTATCCAATCCCATTTGTCAGGTATTTGCTCCTGCTTCCAGAACTGAGCATAAGTCATTCTTGCGGTTGAAATTAAGTACCATAGCAAGGTTCTCTTTGTCATTTTGACTTGTTCTAATTTGAGTCCTAAAAGTAACATTTCAGGCTCTTTGTTCAAAGTGCATTTCAAAATTTTCTGGATTTCTTTATGAATCTCAGTCCTTTAATTTTTTATAAAATTTTGCAGTAAATCCATCTGGTCCTGGAGCTTTCCCTGCCTGGGGGATGCTGCATTGGGCAGTAAAACTGCCCAAACTGTCAGAAGAAGCTGCCGTCCACCCTGCTCATTCACAGGGGTGCGTCAGTTCGCCATTTTACTCCATTTCTCCACATCCGCAGCCTGAAGGAGGGATGGGTCGAGTCATCCGTTCTCCATGCTCA
This sequence comes from Gekko gecko, assembly GCA_029375565.1. Taxonomy (NCBI): domain Eukaryota; kingdom Metazoa; phylum Chordata; class Lepidosauria; order Squamata; family Gekkonidae; genus Gekko; species Gekko gecko. Next base: position 22,291,222 of record JAPDNY010000006.1, on the reverse strand, counting down.
CTGGACCAGCCTCACACGGGGCACCAAGATCTGTTAGCCGAAATGCTTATCTACGCATCGATCGGTCTAAACTTAAATTGAGTTCTGGTCTATGTATACAGAGAAAGTAGTTTCGCCCAGAAAATCGGTTTCAAAGAGAACACGTGACAAGGTTTCTTTAGTAAAATCAGTTATTCTCTTTACTAAATAATATCTTTGCTTCACAGGCAAACAAAACAGATGCATTCACACATACACACAAGTTCCTTTAGATACAATAGAAATGGAAAACAATATGGGGTTTTAAATCTAGAGATGGTTAGGAGGGGGAAAACACGTGATACTTATCTGATTCTTGAAGCTCGACCTTCACAGTGAAGAATACAAGAGTATAGATTTTGACTAAGGGAAACTCTTACTACACACAGTTGGAACCAGCCAACACATGTGAGGATTAGATGTCTTGCTAGCAAGGTAGGTGCACACAGCCAACATAGAACAAAGGTTGAGCCTTGCTTTTATCAGCTATTTTTGGGGGCTGGCTGGCATTAGGGTAATCTTCCAGTCCGTCCCATTCCTATACCATTATCCTATAGGATGTGGGGGTGCCCTCCTACTAAAAGGGTGGGGGCAATATTGGAAATCTACACCTTTCACTAAAGGGGACATTCGGTCCAAGGTGTGAAGATGAGTTGCCATGGAAACCTTAGAACTGCAAATGATTCTAGCTTGGTCCAAGTCATCAACAGGAAACAGTCTTAACACTTGCAAAAACCAAGCATCCTGTGGGCTGGCCCGTAGCCTGCGTGGGGCCCTGGGGACCCAGCCCCCTCACGGGTTTTGCGGGCCCCCTCCCCCGAGCCTCTGCTCCCCCCGGCCCTCGCCCCTCTCCCTACGGTCACCAAGTAACTTTTTCCCCCACCATAGAGAACAATGGAGGGAATAGGGGCAACCTGTTTGGGGGCCCATAGAATTGGACCCCCTGGTCCAATGTTCTTGAAACTTCGTGGGTATCTTGGGGAGAGGCTCTACCAGCTACCCTGTGAGTTTGGAGTGTCTCCCTCAAACCCCCTCCCCTCCAGCCCCCAGAATATACCCTATGTTTTCACCATTGACTTCAATGGCCCATAGGATATAATGGGGCCGAATTGCCACTGAATTTCTTTCATTCCCTCCTTTCCTTCTCTCTTTTTCCTCTTTCCCTCCTTCTTCTCTTCTCTCTTTCTTTCTTTCTCACCTTTTTCTCTTCTCTTTTTTCCTCCTTTCCCTGTTTCCCTCCATCTTCCCTCTCTTTCTTTCCCTCCCCTTTCCATCTCTTTCTTTCCCTCTTTCCTTCTTTCTACTCTCTCTCTTTCCTTCCCTCTTTCCTCCTTCTGTGGCCCAACTCTAGTGAGAAGGAGTTTAAACTTTAAACCCCTTCTCTCTTAGCTCCCCCACCCAGGCCAGCTAGGGAAGGGAGGCTTTTGAAGATGCCTCCCCCTTTTGCTTCCCCTTCTGACATCACTTCCGGTGATGTCAGGGGGTGTGGCATATGCTAATAGCCTAATAGCTCCTTAGCATACCATATTCTAATGAGCTCCTGCAGCTGTTTTTCTACAAAAAGACCCCTGCTTCCGATAAGGTCTTATTGTGGTTCCCATTGTTAAATGGGAAGGCTTTCAATCAACATTTCTCTTCTTTTTAAGAATGTTCCTATATTTTAAGGGTAGAAATATATATATATACACGTAGTGACTAGAGTGGTAAACTCCAGTGTGGTGCCCAACAATGTGTTTGCTGGTGGCTACTTGCTTCTTAGGGGCTGCGGTGGCTCAAGTGGTTAAGACGCTGAACTGCAGGCTGTGGAAGGTCTGTAGTTCAGCAGTTCAAGACCCAGGTGCCGCAAGACAGAGTGAGCTCCTGTCTCTGGTCCCAGCTCCTGCCAACCTAGCAGTTCAAAAGCAAGAAATTGCAAGTAGATAAATAGGTACCACTCTGGTGGGAAGGTAACAGCGTTCCGTGCACTTTGGTGTTTAGTCATGCCGGCCACATGACCACGGAAACGTCTTTGGACAGCGCTGGCTCTTCGGCTTTGAAACGGAGATGAGCACCGCAACCCTAGAGTCGGATTCGACTGGCTTTCGAGCAAGGGAACCTTTACCTTTACCTTTACCTTTACCTTTACTTGCTTCTTACCCAGCACTTTTTCACCAAAGCAAACAGCCAGTTCTGATTATCTTTCACCTCAGTAAAGCAGGAGGTGTTTTTGAAGACCCCAAGGGAAATCACTTTTGGTCTTACAGAGAGTGCACATTTGGAGACAGTTGTCCTGATCACAGGTGGATGCTCTGCTTGAAACCTCCCAATATTTTAGCAGCCATTTTGTGATTGGTCCTGCTTCCCAAGGTATCAATTTTGTGATTGTGACCAGTGCCCTTTCTTAAAATTCCAAAAAATGCCCACAAGTTCAAATCAAAGTAGCAGCCCCTTGCAGGAAGAAGTTCAGTATTTTTTATTGTAAAATGAAACAGAATTCTAGGGGGGGGAAGCTATTTCTGGTTTTGGCTTAATAGTCTTCTCTGCTCTCTAATAAAATATTTTTCCTTTTTTCTGTTGCTGCTTTGCATGCCTTTCAGTATCAGGTCTCAATGAAAACTTTTTGAAAACTTAGTTCTGTTACACAAAGATTAATACTGCTGTGATTGTGCTGTCCGGTTTTAAAAACATAAAATCAAATCTCTCTTTCAATTGTACTGAATTTGTCTGACGAGATTGAATTTGGTCTATATTTTTCCCCTTGCAATCATGGTTCCCCAATGGAGGGGGGGGGCAGTGTTCCCTCTAAGCTGAGTTAGTGTGAGCTAGCTTACACTTTTTTAACTTCCAGCTCGCAGATTTTTGTCTTAGCTCAGGAAGGATGGCTCCAGAGCAAACTAATTTATGCGGCAGCCAAATTGCTCTCTCACAACTTTAATGGCAGTAGCTCACAAAGTAGAAGTTTTGCTCACAAAACTTCACAGCTTAGAGGGAACATTGGTGGTGGGCCCCCTGAGAAAAACATGGGCCCCCTGAGCAAAAAGTTGTTAGCTACGGGCCTGCCTGTGGGTTACGTGATGACTTCGAATTCCTTGATGGTAGGCAGGTTGTCATTTATATCATCCTTCTGGCAGACCATAATGGAGATGCTTCTCTTGTTACAAGTGCATGATGGGTAGGTGTATGTGCATAGGTGTGTGTGTGTGACTTCATTAGCATGAAAGTGCAGGCAGAAAAGCAACTTCCTAGTGCAGGTGGTCACATCCAACAAAGCACACAGTTCTCCCAGACCAAAGACACTTACTAGCACCATTTAGGTGTGTGTGCAGGTCAGCAAACAACAAATAAAAGCATTTTAAAAGTACATCTCCTAACTGGGCGGGGGGGGGCGTGGAACGGCCAAAAAATCAACCTCTCCCCCACCTTCCTACCTCGCAAGGTTGGCATTGAGCAAAATAACCCTTCGTATAGGAATAAGGCCCGTTGTGGAAGTAAATACAACGGGCTCTAGAAAGAGGCTCTGGGAGAGTGCCCCGGCTTTGGGCACTTAGTGACAATTTGCTGTGGCAATCTCAGCAGGGTATAATGACAGAGTCCACCATTTTCTCCAGAGGATCTGATCTTTGCTACCTGAAGAGCAGTAGTAATTTTGAGTGATCTCCAGCCCACCCCCAAGATTGGTAACAGTGGTTCCCCAGGAGGGAGTGGCTGGTTTGGAGGGTGGAGTCTATGGCATTGTACCTGTCTGAGGTCCCACCCCTCCTCAACACTCACCTTCTCTAGGTTCGACCCCTCAAATCTCCAGGAATTTCCCAACCTGGAGTTGACAACCTTATCTTCCTCCCAGCCAACCATCAACCTACCTTTAGTTTTCCATCTCCTCCTCCCTCCCTCCTAGAGAGCAGTTGTAATTTTGAGTGATCTCCAGCCCCCACCTGGAGATTGGCAACAATGGTTCCCCATCAGGGAATGGCTGGATTGGAGGGTGGAGTCTATGGCATCATACCTGTCTGAGGTGCCACCCCTCCTCAAACCTCACCCTCTCCAGGCTCCATCCCTCAAATCTCCAGGAATTGCCCACCTGGAGTTGGCAACCTGAACAGGACTGGGCCCAATGAGTTTTTCCCCAAAGGCCAACATAGGTGTGGAAAGGGCCTTTTACTGACAGAGGAGAAAGTACAGGTGCCAACACTGATTAGGGAAATACCTGGAGATTTGGGGGGGGGGTGGATCCTGTGGAGGGCAGCATTTGGGGTGTGTGTGGAAGGACTCAGCAGGGTATATTGCCATAGAGTCTACCCTCCACAGTAACCATTTTCTCCCGGGGAACTGATCCCTGTCATCTGGAGGTAACAGTGGGAGATCTCCAGGTCACACCTGGAGGTTGGCAACCCTAGGGGAAAATCAGCCACACAGCGGGGAGTTGAAGAAAATGGTCTGATGGTCACTGGCCCACCTCGTTAGCCAGCCATGCTGAAGCTAAGCAGGAGAAAGAGCCTTTTTCCATTTATTCTGACAGGAAAGTGGCCGTTGGGGAGGGGGTTATGGGGGGGGGGGTTAAGCTGAAAGTCCTTTGTTTTCTTACTCACAGAACCAAGCTTGGCTGCCTACCAACAGCCACTGAGGGGACAGTCCCTCACAGGAGTCAAGAGAACTGTCTTCCTCAGGAGACAGAGCTGTCTGCTAGGGGGCGTGGGTGGGGAAAAGGAGCAGACCCAGCACCCGGCCAATGGCACACGAGTACTCTTGAGTGGCGGCTGATGGGCCAATGGCTGAGGGAGGGCATTTTACAGCCAATGGGAGCACATGGAATCTTGTGAAACCAAAAGATAAATATATTATAAGGAGAGATGCTTTGGGGGAGCAAAACATATGGCTTGCCAATGCAAAGAACATTTCCATGCCTGAATCATGCCCTCTATGTATGTGTGCTGTTTTGGTGGGGAACTCCTGGAAAGGAAAGGGAAAGGAACAGCCCCCCCACCTTCTGTTTTATTTCTTGTGCTATGTGTGCTGCTTTGGGGGGAACTGTTTGCATGCCTCCTGCCTGCAAAGGCAAAGGGACTGCCACCCCAAACCTTCTGTTTTATAAGATCCCCTGCCTCTAAAAGTGTGCTGCTTTGGCAACTGTCTCCTACATGCCTGCCATTTCCCCCAAGGCAGTTTTTACCCCCTAATTCACAGGGTCGCCTGGAGATTCTCCAGCCCTAGCCTGGAGATTGTGGCAGGCACGCAGGGGGGGTGCAGGGAGGGGGGTGGTGGAGGAGAAAGCTTTGCGAGCCGGCCTCTCTGCAGTTGGTGACATTGAAATTTGGCTGGGCTGGAGAGAGAGAGAGCTCTCATTGGCTGAGGGCTAAAGATCCCGCCCATCTCCTTATCCAGAGGGGCCTGTCTGTCTATGAACTGGAAGTCTGTGAATGGTGGGGTAGGGAATGAGTGGCCCGCCCACCTGCAGCCCAGCGCTGGCTGATTGTTCTGTTGAAAACTCTCTCCAATACACAGCTGGCAGGCACCCAGTTTTTGCTTGTAAAGCTGGGGCTTTTTGCATGCTTTTAAGGATTAAAAATAAGGGTTTTTTGGGGGACAGGGTTTGGAGGGGGGACTCTGGCAAGTAAGAACTCTGCTTATGGGTTGAAACTATTGATTGTGAAGGGGTGTGAATCAACTTTTTCCCCTCTTGTGGCTGTGTGGGTGGGTGGAGGGAGGGAGGGAGGGAGGGAGGGAAGCCTTCTCTCTCTGCCTGCTTTTTCTGCCTGCTTGCTTGTTTGTCTCTCTGTGTGCATGTGTGGTTCATCTGTCTCCGGTGGGGCTGGCTTGTGGGGTGTGATTCAGCTTTTTTTTTTCTCTCTGTAGGGGAACCTTGTTTGTTTGGTTCCCGTCCCCTGGCTTCAGTGTGTGTGTGTGTGTGTAGAATTCTTTCTGCTAATAGGGACCGCTAAGACTTGGCTCTATTCCTGGCATATAGGTGCCTGCCTAAAAACCTTACCTATGAAACCTTTTGGCCTCTCTCAACCGTGTGTGTGTGTGGGGGGGGGAAGGGACAGTCTCTGTGTGTCTCCTTATCTGCTCCTGGCAGAAGCAGCATCTCTCCCACATGGACCCAAGGCTGCAGACAGCATTTTTAAAAGCAGACTTTTTTCCCTTTTTTTTTTTTTGCTCTCTCTCTCTCCGCTCTTTGCCTGAGACACAAAACAATGTTAGCACAAGCATGGCTACAAATCTAATACAAATACCACAGTCAAATTGTTTCAAAGCACTCCCCAGACACACAGCACAAAAGCCCCTTCTAGGGAACAGGGGCCCTTTCCTGGTTTCAAAGCATTCCGCAGACATAAGCACAAAAGTCTCAAAACACCCAGAATCCCATTTCCCAGCCTGGAACTCCATTTCCACGGCTGGTGGGGAAGAGAAAGCCCCCAACACATGGTCATCAGGGAGGCAGCCATCTTGCCTGGAATCATGGCCCTCAGAGAGGCAGCCATCTTGCCTTGCAGGAGGGCCTCAGGGAGGTGGGACTTCTGGTCCTACACCAGAAATCCACCTGTCAAAACGGATTGATGTGGAAAGGTGGTCCCCTAATCTTCTGTCCAGGTCTACTCCTGTTGTTTCCTATGTGGAAGGGATGGTCCAGGTCGACTCCCATTCTTTCCTTTGTGGATAGGAGAGTCCAGGGACCTCCACTTCCTTCCCCTCTCCCTCCGTCCCTCCCTCTCTCTCTTTCCCTCCCTCTTTCTCTCTCTCTTCCTTCCTTCCATCTTCCCCCCTCCCTTTCCAGCCCACCCTTCCCTGAGGCCTGGAAGAGTGACATCCCCTCTTGTGCAGTGGGGGCTTAAGCCAGTGCAGGCAAACGGAGAGGGAGGGAGGGGAGGAGGTGGGGAATCAAGCCCCCAGAAGGGAGGCCCTGGGGGAGCCAGGCAGAGTGGCGGGCCATGAAGGCTGGGAGGGGGCGGGGAGGGGGAGAGAGAAAATTAAGCCCGGGAGGTGGTGGAGCAGGTGGTGGAAGGTACTCAAGAGGTGGGGTCCCCAGGGGGAGTGGCACCGGGGGAGGACAAGTGAGGTTTCCCAGCTGAGGCCGAGTGGAACGGAGCCCAGGTCTACTCCCATTGGTTTCTAAGGCAAGCCTTTGAGAAAATGGGAGGCCAGGTCTACTCCCACTGTTTCCTATGGGGAGATCGAGAGTCCAGGTCTACACCCATGGTTCACTGTGGGGAAATTGGGAGTCCAGGTCTACTCCCATTGATTCCTTTGGGGAAAACGGGAGTCCAGATCTACTCCTGCTGTTCCCTATTGGGAAAATGGGAGTCCAGGTCTCCTCCCGTTGTTCCCTCTGGGGAAAGGAGAGTCCAGGTTTACTCCCGTTGTTCCCTCTGGGGAAAGGAGAGTCCTGGTCTACTCCCATGGTTCCCTATGGGGAAATCGGGAGTCCAGGTCTATTCACATTCTTGGTTTGGTTTCTATGGCAGGCCTTCGAGAGAAAGGGAGGACAGGTCTCCTCCCATTGTTTCCTATGGGGAGATCAGGAGTCCAGGTCTACTCCCTTGGTTTGCTATGGGGAAAGGCGAGAACAGGTCTCCTCCCCTTGTTTCTTCTGGGGAAAGCGAGAGTCCAGGTCTACCCCCATTATTTTCTAAGGGGAAAGGAGAGTCCAGGTTCTCCGCCCGTTGTACCCCAAAGGGGAAAAGAAAAGCCAGGTCTACTCCTGTTCTCTCCCCAGGGAGGGAGGGGCGGAGGTGGGGAATTAAGCCCTCAGAAGGGAGGCAGACTGGTGGGCCGTGAAGGCTGGGGGGCAGGGGGTGAAAATTAAGCTTGGGAGGCAGGGGAGCAGGTGGGAGCAGGTACCCGAGCAGTGGGGTGCCGACGGGGGGAGTGGCACTGGGGGGGAGGATAAGTGAGGTTTCCCAGCCATGGCCAACAGTGGAATGGAGCCCAGGTCTACTCCCATCGGTTTCTATGGCAGGCCTTCGAGAAAGAGGGAGGTCATGTGTACTCCCATTGTTTCCGAAGGGGAGATCGGGAGGCCAGGTCAACTCCTGCTGGTCCCTATGGGGAAAGGAGAGTCCTGGTCTACTCGCATGATCTCCTATGGGGAAATCGAGAGTCCAGGTCTACTCCTGTTCTTTCCTCTGGGGAAAAAGAATGGCCAGGTCTACTCCCATTCTTTCCAATGGGGAAAACGGGAGTCCAGGCCTACTCCCACGGTTTCCTATGGGGAGGTGGAGAGTCCCGGTCTACTCCCACTCTTTCCTATGAGGAAAGCTAGAGTCTGGGGCTACTCCCATTCTTTCCCATGGGGAAAACGGGAGGCCAGGTCTACCCGCGTCGTTGCTTATGGGCGAGAGTCCACCTGTACTCCCGTAGGTGCCTGAGGGAAGACGGGAGGGAGGCCCCTTCCATCCGTCCAAGTCTCCGTCGCTAGCGAAGGGAAAGCCAGGTCTACCCGGGCAGCGGCGGCCTTCCCTCCTACGACGGGCCGGGGCTCCTCCTCCCATGAGGAGTGCTTCCTTGCCCGCCCGGGAGGGGGGATGCCCAGCACCCTAGTGCCGTGCCGGGGCGGGGCGTTTGGCCAACCCCTCCGGCTCGACACAAAGGGCCCTCCCATAGGGCGTGGAGTGGAGTGACAAAAGCTAGTGTTAAGGGCTGACTTTTCAATAGATCGCAGCGAGGGAGATGCTCTGCTACACACGAAACCCCGACCCAGAATCAGGTCGTCTACGAATGATTTAGCACCGGGTTCCCCACGAACGTGCGGTGCGCTCCGGGCGAGAGGCGGTCCCCTTCCAACCACGCTCCAGGATCTCTCGGGGTGGACGGCTCTCCACACCATGTCCACACTCGGCTATCCGAGGCCAACTGAGGCTCCTCAGCGCTGCAGTATCGTTACGCTTAGGGGGGATTCTGACTTAGAGGTGTTCAGTCATAATCCCACAGATGGTAGCTTCGCCCCATTGGCTCCTCAGCCAAGCACATACACCAAATGTCTGAACCTGCGGTTCCTCTCGTACTGAGCAGGATTACTATGGCAACAACACATCATCAGTAGGGTAAAACTAACCTGTCTCATGACGGTGTAGCGCCCTGCGTGGGCATTACCTTCACTGCGCCAAGCCCACTCCAGGGAGGGAGCATGACCCCTTGGCCAGGGAAGTCAAGGGCTTTTGCTCTGGAGGCCTCAGATGTTGGAGTCCCGCCTTCTCTTTTGTTGCTTCATCAAGATTAGGGCAGGGCCTCTGCCGGCTTGTGGGTCTCAGGCTGCCACCTCCGTTCTCTCTCTCTCTCTTCAGAACTCAGAGACCTGGCCAACCTTTCCACTCTCCAGGCTTGCTGCTGCTCCTCCCTGGCCTCTGCCCGCTTTCCCCCTTTTATTCCCCCTTCTGATCATGCTCCGCCCTGGATCACCCGTCCCTCATTCCCCCATTGGTGCCCCACCCTGTCCCTCTGTGAAACTGGTTCTGGGTTGGTCCCGCAATCCCACAGGCGTCGGTGGGGGAAGTCCTTCCTGGCCCCGATGCTCCTCCACTCCTGGGTGTGGTCCTCTTCCTGGACGCCATGATCCGATGCGTCCCAGCTGTTGCGCTGCTCCTCGGCTGCTTCCCAGCCCTGGACGGTTGCCCCGACGCTCCCCGTGCCTCGCAGGGCATGGCTCTGCCTCCTTGCTCGCCTGGGACCATCGGAGGCTCCAGGTAAGCTGGCGGATGCTGCGGGAGGTTCCCTCTGGGCCACGGGACTCTCGGGGGGGGTGGCGCTAAAAAGCCTCGGTGTTGGGGCTTTCCCCGGCCCTGGCGTCTGCTGAGTCCCGGCCCTTGCTGCTCCGCAGGGGCTTTCCAAGCCCCGGGCTGGGACACACACCCCCACTAGGCGTGCCGATGGCAGCGGTCTCGGACTCTTCATGTAGACGAAAGAGAAAATCCGCGTTGATATGCGCGGCCCCAGCGCGGTGCCATATGGTGAATCTGTATGGAAGTAAAGACACATACCAGCGCATTACGCATGCGTTATGATCCTTCATACGGGATAACCACAACAAAGGGGCGTGATCTACAACTAACACAAACTGGTTATCTGCTAAATAGAATTGTAAGGCCCCAACGGCCCATTTGAGAGCCAGCGCCTCTTTCTCCACAGTGGAATATCGCTGTACCACCGGGTGCAACTTTCAACTCAGAAACAAGATAGGGTGTTCTTGCTGGTTTATCTCCTGGGCCAATACGGCTCCGACTCCTGTGTCAGAAGCGTCGGTAAACAGCTTGAATGGCTTTGTAAAATCAGGGTTCCGAAGAACCGGGCCGTGAGATAGGCTTCTCCGGAGGAGCTCGAAGGCACAGCGTCGGTCTGGGGTCCATCTGACCATATTGAGTTCGGCTTTGGGGAGACAATCAGTAAGGGGTGCTGTTGTTGATGCAAAGTGTGGGATGAAATGGCCGTAATACCCTATGAATCCTAAGAAGCGGTGGAGCTGCCATTTAGTCACCAGTTGGGCCATCCGTTCGAGGGCTGCCACTTTCTCGGGGAGGGGTTGTAACTGCCCACGGCCAGCCTGGAATCCGAGATACTTTAGCTCTTGAAAGCCAATCTGACTCTTCCGGGGATTGGCCGTCAAGCCTGCTCGAGCCAGGGCTAGCAATACGGTCTCCAAGTGCTGCAAGTGAGTGGGCCAGTCGGGGCTGCAGATAATGATGTCATCAATGTAGGCCCAGGCGAAGTGCCCACACCGCACCAATACCTGGTTGACAAGGCGCTGGAACGACACAGCGGCCCCATGTAGACCAAAGGGCATGCAGCTAAATTGGAACAGCCTGTGAGTGGTGGCAAAGGCCGTTTTTGGCTGGTCTTCAGGCCGCACCGGGATATGCCAGTACCCTTTTGTGAGATCTAAGGCCGACAGAAAGTGAGCTTGGCTTAGTTGGTTGATGAGATGTTCGGCTCGCGGCATGGGGTACGCATCAAAGGTCGCCACATTGTTCACTCCCCGGTAGTCAATGCAGAACCGTACAGTCCCATCAGGTTTTGGGACCAACACGATAGGGCTATGCCAAGGGCTCTGCAAGGGTTCGATCACCCCTAGGCGGAGCATTTTGTCCACTTCCTTTTCGATTACCGCTATCCTTTTGTGGGGTATCGGCCTCCAGTGGCTGCGGACAACCACCCCCTCAGGGGTGGGTATGCGATGTTCTGTCAGGGAGGTGCAGCCTGGCTGTGTGGAGAAGACCGGTGGCAAGTGGCATAATAGCCGTTGCACCTCCTGCTGTTGCTCCGACGTCAGTTCAGGATCCAAAAGGGGTCTCTGGGCTTGGGATTCTCCCCCTTCCCATGGCTTCCCAAATGGATCAATCTCTCCCAGTTCCCGTGCCAGGGCACAGGTCGCGTCTGCCGGGTCGTCCCCCACCTCTCAAGGCACCCACTCCTTCAGGTCATTAATATGAAGCATCTTGGTCTGGCGTCGAGTCGCTCCACACTGCACCCGGTATGTCAGAGGTCCCAGGACCTGGACGATGGGAAAGGGGCCGATCCATGGGTCCCCGGAGCTGTGGGCCATGACTCAGCAGGCCACCAAGACTTTAGTCCCGATGAGGAAGGTGCGCTGCTTAGTGCCCTAATCATACCTCCGCTTCATTATTTCCTGGGCTCACTGCATATTTTCCTGGATGATCTGGTGCACTTCCCCCAGGCGTCCCTGCAGCTGCTGTACATGTTCCCCAGCCACAACTGAGATGGGGATAGACGGGGTTACCCACTGTTCCTCGAGCAGGCTTAGGATACCCCGGGGTTTCCTCCCATACACCAGCTCAAAGGGAGAATATCCCATTGAGGCCTGCGGGGTTTCCCATAACGCCAGCAACAAGGGATCAAGGTACAGGTCCCAGACGTGGGTATGCTCATATGAGAGCCGCCGAAGCATGCCTTTTATGGTCTGGTTCATTCGTTCGATCGGACTGTCGGTTTGAGGGTGGTAGGCCGCAGTGAACAGCTGTTTAATGTGCAGCGCTGCACAGACCTGTCGCATGAAGTGGGCCGTAAAGGGAATCCCTCGATCTGTCAAGATCTCCTTCGGTAATCCCACTTGAGCAAAGAAGCACATGAGAGTGTGGGCCACCCCGGGGCTCTTCATGCTAGGAAGGGGAATGGCCTCTGGATAGCGCGTGGCATAATCCATCAGTACCAAAACATAGCGGGCTCCCCGAGGTGTCTGAGCCAAAGCCCTGATGAAGTCCATAGCAATTCTTTCAAAGGGGACACCTATGATGGGTAATGGAGCCAAGGGAGCCTTGGACCCCCGCTGGGGGGCCATCCTTTGACAAATCGCACAGGACTTCACATACTGCTTAACATCCCGGGACACTGAAGGCCAAAAAATAGAGTGCCGCTCTAGCACTCTATTTAATGTACTTCTGCGCCCTTGATGACCAGCGCAAGGATGATCATGGGCCTGCTCTAGAACCTGAGCTCCGTATTGCGAAGGGACCAGCAGCTGCCGCTGGGCCGGCTTCCCCCGGGGAAGCCACTCCCGAAACCACACTCCCCCCTCTTGGAGGATGTGACCCAGCCTTGCATTCAATCGCGCATCTACCACCTGCCCCTCGCTTACCACCGTCCGGGTTCGCAGCGCCTCCAGCGTTGGGTCTCTTGCCTGGGCGGCCTGAAACTCCACGTCATGGTCCCAAGATGTCTCTTCCACCATGGCTTCATCGGGGTCTGCTCCAACGTTGGAACTCGAAGGCGGGGGCTCTTCCTCAGACACATAACTCCCTGCTGTCCGAGCTCCTTCGACCCCACTCCCACTTGTGCGACTGACGAGGGAAGTGAAACCTGGTGCATCTCTCCCCAGTAACACAGGGAATGCTAGGGCCCTGACCCGGGCCATGGGGATCCAATACTCCTGCCCCCGGTATCGTATGGGAACCTGCACCACGGGACACCATTCAGTGTGTCTGTGAAAGCACAATATGGCCGTGTCTCGTACCCATGGCAGCTTCTCCGGCATATAGTCACTGCGGACCATGGAGATTGAACTCCCACTGTCAAGGAGGGCGAGCACCGCCCAGCCTCCCACCTCCACCAGGATAGTGAACGGGGGTGGACCCGCCCCTGGCACCAAGACTTGGTACAAAGTTTCCCACCCCACGTCGCACTCCATCAATGGGCAATCCCGGCGGTAATGCCCTAGTTGTCCGCAGGTATAACAGGGGCTGGGGCCTGGGGCCCGTGGAGTGGCTCCTCCGCTGTCCGGGTTGACTTTCTCCATCCGTTGTTCCCGTATCGGGGGACCTGTTGCGGGAAGCGGGCTTCTCCACCGTGGACCAATTGGACCGGGTCCTAGGCGTGGCTGTAATGGAGGGCGGGCGCGGCCTCCTCTGGCCCCCTCAGTACTCCGTCCCCCTTCGTCCATGCCACTCCGCGTTGTCGCTGCGGATCCTTTAGTAAATACAATTTATTATTGGATATATCACACGTTCAAACATTTTCAATCCACCTACATACCCATTTCTCTAATTTTCCTCCCCCCCCCAAACAAGACTTCCCGCACCGCTCCAACCCCATTAATATCTCTCTTATTCTGTTACAATTATTTCTAAACTTATTTTCTCTATCAAACGGTAACAATTCAAAAATCTAATTCTATTTCATTTTCCACTTAATAACTATCAAAACAAACCAAACCACGCTTAATGTCCCAATTTTTCAACAAGTATTTTTGAAAGTCTTTCCAGTCTTCAAAAAAAGTTTCATCTTCTTCGTTTGTTTAATTTTCTTGTTAATTTATCCATTTCTGCTAAGAACAACGTCTTTTAATCCATTCCCATGTTTCAGGTACTTTATCTTGTTTCCAACATTGAGCAAAAGTCAGTCTTGCTGCTGTAGTCAAGTACCATAGTAATGTTCTCTTGGCTACATTTATTTCTTCCATTTTAAGACCTAACAATAACATCTGTGGGTCTTTCTTAAAAGTACAATTCAAAATTTTTTGTATCTCATTGTGGATCTCTGTCCAATACTTTACTGCTTTATCACATGTCCACCACATATGGTAAAAAGACCCCTCATGTTTTTTACATTTCCAACATTTGTTGGACATACTTTCATTTATAATAGCAATTTTTTTAGGCGTCATATACCATCTATACATCATTTTATAACAATTCTCTTTAACATTTACACACGTTGAAATTTTCATTGATTTTTTCCACAAGTATTCCCAAGATGTCATTAATATCTCATTATTAACATTTACTGCCCATTTTATCATTTGCTCCTTTACAACTTCATCCTCAGTATACCATTTCAATAACACCTTGTAGAGTTTAGAAATCATTTTTTTATCTTTATCAAGCCATACAGTTTCAATTTCAATATTCTTTTCTCTAAAACCATGTTCTCTTTTATCGGTCTTAAATAAGTCATAAATCTGTCTATACTTCAACCAATCATATTCAAATTCAACATCAAATCTATCTTTTAACACAAAATTTTTCCCTTCAGATTTTAAAAGATTTTTGTAAGGTAGCCAGTCTAGTCCTTGGTTTCTTGAATATGGATTAATCACTTCAGCTGGTACAATCCAAAGTGGTCTTTCTTCTGAGAAGAATTTTCTATATCTCATCCATGTCTCGAACAGTGATTGTCTTACAAAGTGGTGTTTAAAAAATTTATCCATTTTTACTTTTCCATACCATAAATATGCATGCCATCCGAATTTATTATCATGTCCTTCAAGAGCCAATAACTTCTTATTCTCCAAATTAATCCACTGTTGCAACCATGTTAAACAGACGGCATCATAATACAGTCTTAAATTTGGTAGTTGTAAGCCTCCTCTCTCTCTTGCATCACATAAAATTTTCATTTTAATCCTTGGCTTTCTTCCTGCCCATACAAATTTGGATAATTCTTTCTGCCACGAATCCAGTATTTTCCTTTGTTTTAGTATTGGAATAGTCTGAAACAAAAACATCAAACGCGGCAAGATATTCATTTTTACAGTCGCGATTCTTCCCATCAATGATAAATTCAAAGTATCCCATTTCTTCATATCTTGCTGAATCTTATGCCACACCTTTTCATAATTGTTTTTAAACAAGTCAATATTTTTCATAGTTAAATCAATTCCAAGATATTTAGTCTTTGTGACTACTTCACATTGTATTTTCTCTTGAAGTTCTGTCTGTCTTTGTTTCGTCATATTTTTGCACATCACTTTAGTTTTATTTTTATTAACATAAAATCCCGCAACTGAACCAAATTCTTCAATTTTTTCCATCAATTGTGGTATTTTCTCAATTGGGTCTTGAATCATAAACATTACATCATCTGCAAATGCCCTATACTTATAGGCGAAACCTTTCACTGTAAGTCCTTCAATACTGTCATCTTTTCTTATCGCTGTTAGTAATATTTCCAATATCCAAATAAACAACAACGGGGATAACGGGCAGCCTTGACGTGTTCCCTTTTGGACTCGGAAGAAGTCCGTCTTTTCTTTGTTTATATTCAAAGCCGCTTTTTGTTCTGAATATATTGCCACAATCATGTTTAAAAAGGACTGTCCAATATTCATTTTTTCAATAACTTGCAGCATAAACTCCCAATTTAAATTATCAAAAGCTTTTTCCGCATCTAAGAAGAGGAATCCAACTTCTTTTTCGGGATGCTTGTCATAATATTCAATTGCGTCTATCACCACTCTTAGATTATCTCTAATTTGTCTATTTGGTAAAAATCCCGCTTGTTCTTCCGCTATCGTATCTTTCAAATATTTTTTCAGTCTCTCTGAAATTATTTTTGCAAATAATTTGTAGTCATTATTTAATAGCGATATTGGTCTATAGTTCTTTACTTGAGTCAAATCCAAACCTTCTTTAGGTATCAATGAAATATTTGCTTCCTTCCATGAATCTGGGATCCGCTTGGTCTGTCTTATCTCATTTGACAGAAGTACTAAAATAGGGGTTAGCTCCTCTTTAAATTTCTTATAAAATTTTGCTGTAAAGCCATCTGGTCCTGGAGCTTTGCCCAACTTTGCATCTTCTATCGCCATTGTCACTTCTTCTTTCGTTACTAAACCATTTAATAGTTCTTTAATTTGTTTTCCCAGCTCTGGAACTTCAATCGTGTCCAAGTATTTCTTGATTCTCTGTTGGTCAATTCCTTTCTTTTGAAATAATTTGGCGTAGTATTTAAAAAAAACTCTTTTTATACCATTCAGGCTCATCACCTCCTTTCCATCTTCAACAATCTTGGATATAAAGTTCCTATCTTTTCTACTTTTCAATTGCCATGCCAAAAACTTTCCTGGTTTATTTGCACCCTCAAATGCTTTTTGCTGTAATTTTTTTAAGTTCCAATATAATTCTCTGTTTAAAAGAACATTCAGCTGATCTTGCAGGAAGTGGATCTCTTTAACAATTTTCTTCTTCCCTGGTCTTTTTTTTAGTTCCTTTTCTTTTTGTCGAATTTTTTCATGAAGATCTTTCTGTTGCTGAATCTTTTGCTTTTTATCTTTGGAGTTCAGAGAGATAAGCATGCCTCTGATTACTGCTTTGTATGTATCCCATACAACTTGTATGTCCGTGCCTTTATTCAAATTCAGTTCAAAAAAACTTTTCGTTTCCTTTTTTAAGATTTCATTAATTTGTTTTTGATCCAGTAAATCTTCATTAATTCTCCAGAATAGCTGTTTAGGTTTTGCTTTAGATATCCAAAGTAGGGGATTATGATCAGAGTTAGTTTTCGGTAGAATTTGTATTTTATAAGTTTTTTGCGCCATCTCCTCTGACATCCAAATCATGTCAATTCGAGAAAAAGAATTATGTCTATTCGAATAAAACGTGTAATCCTTAGTCTTAGGATTCCACTTCCTCCAAACATCTTCTAACTTTTCTTGCTTCATCAATTGAAAGAAATTTTTTGGTAACTTTCCAACTGTCTCTCCACTTGCTTTGGACTTTCTATCCAATGTGTTGTTCACTGTACCATTAAAGTCTCCCGCAAGAACAATTTGGTCATAATTTAAACATTCCAACTCTTTAGTCAAATCATTGAAAAAGGTCTCTTTTGCACCATTGGGTGCATATATATTAACAAGCAATGTCTTTTTTCTATCCATACAGATTTCCACGCCAACATACCTTCCTTCTTTGTCGGAAAAAATTTGCTTAGGATCCAAATCTTTTGAAATATAAATCACTGTTCCTTTTTTCTTATTAACTGCTGAAGAATGAAATTCTTCTCCCAATTTTTTATTAGTCAGATATTTGTCGTCTTGTTTTCTTATGTGTGTTTCTTGTAAACAAATTATATTACATTTTTGTTTTTCCAGCCAATGATTCACCAGTCTTCTTTTACCTGGTGAATTTAATCCATTTACGTTCCAAGATAAAAATTTGTAATCCATAATGGTGTTAAATTAAATATCTTTAAAATCGTCCAGATTGTTCGCTTTGAATCTATATAAATCTCCTTCAGTTTTAAGAGTTGATCTCACCGAGTTGTACATGAATGTAAGTCCATATGGAATCTCCCATCTGAATCTAATATTCATTTCTTTTAGCCTGTCTGTCAATTTCTTGAATTTCTTTCTATCTTGTAGAATTGATCTCGGAATTTCTCTCAAGATTATTATTTTCTTTCCATTAATTTCCAACGGTTGTGAAAATTGTTTCTTGAAAACGTCTTCCTTCATCTTTGTTGTCACAAATTGAACAATTACATCTCTGGGTAATTGCTTTCTTTTGGCATAAGCCGAATTTACTCTGTAAATCAAGTCAAAGTCTGCATCCAAATCTCCTTCATCTTCCCCTATGTAAGTTGTCAATGTCTTAATTACTAGGGCCCGTAGATCTTGATCTTCCTCCTCTTCTATCCCTCTCAATCTCAAGTGATTCTGAGTAGCCCTGTAATCCATCATGGTCTCCAACCTTGCATTCTCTGACAAGGTTTTTTTAACCTTTTGTTCCATATCTTCAGATTTTGTCACCAGACTTTTGACTTCCTTTTTAAGTTCTTCTGTATCTTTTTTAATCCCTGACACTTCTGCAAGTACCAGTTCTTTCAATTCTTCCATATTTTTTTTCTGTACTTGGATTTGCACTTGCTCTATTTGCTCCAATTGTTGTTGCAACTGTGATTCTATTTGTTTTCCAAGATTCTCCGTCATCCGTTTCTCCATCGCTTCTATAGCTGCTTGCCACTCTTTTTTTCCTTTGCAGTCATTCTTAGACTGGGTGATGAAGCAGCTCTAGGTCTTGTTCTCAAATCCGTCTTGGAGGCCACTTCAATGTTAATCAGACTTTATATTAACAATCTTCAAGCCAAATCGCCACCGAACTTGTTTAAACGCTTTTTCGGCTTGAAAATAACATTTTAAATTTTAGTCCTCCCCAAAATGTCGGGCGCAATTTCTCTGTGGTTTTTTTGGCTAGAGTAGGCTCCTTTCAAACTTCCTGCTCACCTGTCCGTCTCTGTAATCCAACTTCCAGTAAGGGTGGTGTCACACAATAAAATGTCCCTCCGCTTCAAACACAGCAGCCTCTAAAAGCCTCCACTCTAGCCCACTTCCTGTATCACAGAGTCACAGTTAGTTTCGTTTCTACTACGTAGCGTTTAGACTTGGCTGACCACAGGAATGCAAAACAAAGTCTCTTTTCAGCCTTTTTCTCTAACGGAAAGCTTTCTTTTTACTTTTAATTCAAGCGAAATAGTTCCTTAAAGGTTTCAACGCTTATCCATACGTTTCAATATCACAGTCTCCTTTAAACCGGTAAGCGCTTAATCGTTTGTTTGTTACCTTGCTTGTAGTCTCGGGGTTTCGCGGTGCTTCTTCTGTAAACGATGTTAATCAGATGATAAAGAGATCGGTAGATGGCGAATTTATGCTGAATTCTCAGCCCGGCTGGCATCTGTAGAGTTGATTTGCAACTGCCCTCTTCACGGAGGGAGATCAAAGTGTAAACAAGCTTCCTCCGAAGCTTATCCACACCGATCTCAACCCCCCTCAGGCTTCGCTGCTTGCTTGCCACTCCCCCGCCTGGAGAGTGCTGCGCTGGGCCAGATAGAGCCCAGACTGTCGTCAGATGCCGCAGTACACTCTGCACAACTCGCAAAGTGTGTCAATTCGCCATTTTCTCCGACCGGAAGTCCTCGCTGCGGATCCTTGACTCGGGGTCTTGCTCTGGTCTTGGCCCACTGTCGCTCCTTCGGCCATGAGGAAATTCTCCCATAATTCCAATGCCAATGTCAGGGTCTGGGGCTTCCAATACGCCACCCAATGTCTAACACGGGGGGGGTAGGATATTCAATAACTGCTTCAGCACCACTTGTTCCACCACCTTCCGTGCTTCTTCTGTCTTCGGTTGGAGCCACCGGGTGGCGGCGTCCTTCAGAGCTGCCAACACGGCTCGTGGGTGCTCTGTGCCCTGCCAAGTGATGGTTCTGAACTTCCGCCGTGCCGACTCAAGGGTGATTGCAAGGCAGTCATAAATGGCTGCTTTTACTTTCGCATAGTCAGTGGCCTCTTCTTTCGTAAGGGCCTTCACGGCTGCTTGGCTTCACTCGTCAGATAGGGACCCAATATGAAAGGCCATTGAGCGGGCGGCCACTGGGCGGCCTCCACCACCCTCTCAAAAGTTTCTATATAGGCCTCCACATCGTCCTCTGGCCCCAACTTCGTTAATGGGACCCATGATTCTCGGCCGGGACACCCGGTCCCCTGTGGGGTGTCCCCAGGGCCCGCAGTGATGGTCTGCTGAAGGTCCCACACTAATGAGGCCTGGGAGGCCTGTTGCTGCTGCGCGACTTCCCGTGTCAGGTAGTCTTGCCATGATGGATGGAGGGGAGGGGAGGATGGCTATGGGCGCCATGGCGGCGTGGAGGGCGGGAGGTTGGGATCGTGGGGGTGTAGATTTATGCACCTGGTGTGTGAGAATGGAATGTGACTCTGGCAGGCTCTATCTTGGGTAGACTTAACATTCTGACCTTGGAGGAGACAGGCTGCGAGCTTTCCTATCGCTTTCAAAGCTGCAGCTTTGCTGAGAATAATGGGGGCGGTGGGAACTTCATTAGCGTAGTAACTTTCGATTCCCATTCGCATGTTATTCCTGATTGGTAGAGAGGGGGGGTCCCCATTCACCCCCTTTCCTGTATAACTGCCTGCTTTGTGTAACCAAGTTATTCTGAACAATGTATCTGCTCCAGTAACCTTTCCATTGCAGCTTAACAATAAACACTATTCTTGCTTGAACAACAAGACCTGGTGTTTGGCTGACTAAGTTAGGGCTTCTGTCAGTTTGTTCAGAATCATCAATTTTCGGGACTGGTCGGAAACCCGCGGCTCAAAATGAGTGGCGGTGAAGAAGACACTCTCCCGATCGAAGATGAAAAGAAGGAGGATAAGAAACCTCTTGATAAGAACGTACCCGCGGAGACCCCTGACACCTATGTACCGGTGACACGGGGCCAGGAGTATGACTTCGGAGGGCCCTACGGGGATCCGTATGGGGCAGCTTATGGTGGGGTGACCACTCGAGTCAAACACAGACGAGACTGGGTGAAGCCCCTGGCAGAAACCCATGAAACGTGGTTTGGAACCCCAAGAGCATCGGTGAGGGTGAGCCACACCGAGAGATCAGTCCATAGACTGGTTACGGCCGAGGGTATGGAAGACACCGGCCGAGACTCCGAGGACCTGGAAGGCATCGTGGTGAGACGGAGGTAGAGTGGGGAGCCGAGCCAAGACCGCTTGATGCGCTTCTTGGATGAATCCCTCGCCCGCATTCCCCAGATGATCGCGGAGGGCATCCGGGAAGAGCGAGAGCGGCAACGACGGGAGGAACCACCCGATCAACCTCCCCAAGACCAACGTCCGGCGCCAGGTCCAGACCAGCAGAACGTACCAGCTCTACCCCCTCCTCAGCCCGCGGGGCCGGGACCGCAGGGGCCGCCGGGGCAGCCACCCCCTCGCCCATGGGGGTTTTTGCCACCGAAACCTGCGGAACTTCTTGATGCGGACTTTGATGGAGACCCAGAAAAGTTCCCTTTCTTCCTCGTGAGGGCTGAGAGATTTATCGAAACCTGGGGCCACCTGTTTCAACGCGAAGACCGCATGGTAGATGTCATAGCATCCCATTTGAAAGGCGCGGCAGCAGACTGGTATATCGGGCTTCACCAGGCTGACGGGCGGGAGCTGAGGGAAATCGACTCCTTCATGTGGGCCATGAAAGAGCAATTCGAGGATGTGAACGCAAATAAGACGGCCAAAGCAACAATCCGGGCCATCAAGCAAGGCGCTAGATCTGTAAGGGATTATACAGCGGAGTTTCGCAGGTGTGCAGCTAAAATCCGAGGGGTGCAAGATGGGACCTTCGTGGAGTACTACAAGTTGGGGCTTAACGCGGAGATTCGTCGGTCGGTCACAAAGACCCAAGACCCGGACACGCTGACAGGTTGGATACAAGCAGCCATCACTATGGAGAACCGCTTGAAAACCATCAAACTGGATGATGCGGCAGCGATGATTAACCGGGGCCAGTCGGGCCCTACACCGGCCGTGCGGGGAAAGAACCCCACACCAAACCCGAGACCGAAAGATGGAACGAGAGAACTCCGGATGAAGCAAGGTCTGTGCCTGAAATGCGGGGAAGGGGGCCACTTCGCAGCGAGCTGCCCGGGCTCCCCTGCGTCACCTGGGGTGCCCAAGGGAGTCAAGAAAAAGTTCGAAACATCCACACCAAAGCCGGTGGCGAAGCCAAGAGGGGCGAAAGCCTTGCAAGCCAAGCCGCTCAGCGAGGCATCGGATTCATCGGATGGCGAGACCGTGCCGCCGGGAAACGAGACGGACCTGCTGTAAATAGCACTGAACAGCAGGTCCCGGACTCCCAGGCGCAAATCCCGGTGAGCAGACCTCCATCTCTTTTCTTTCTCACGGTGACTTTAGTGGACCCGGGTCTATTGACCCACGTGAGAGTGCGAGCTCTCATTGACTCTGGGTGTGGGAGAGATCTCATCAACCCCACACTAGTAACAGGACTGGGGGCAAAAGTAGTTAAATTAAATGACCCCTTGATTTTTACGCAGATGGACGGCTCCACCATGAAAGAACCTTGCAAATACGAGACTGTCCCCTTGCGGGTGGGGATTGGGCATCACTGGGAGGAGAGACCCTTCGTTGTTACCCCATCTGCCCGCTTTCCCCTAGTACTCGGGAGCGCGTGGTTCTTTGATCACGATCCACATGTTTTATGGGGGGAGGGGAAAGTGAACTTTATTTCCAAGAAATGCCAGGCCCACCTGTGGAAGCAGGAGTGGGGGGCCACGATGGGGGGCGCCCCTAGTAATGGCGGGGGTGGCAGAGGCAGAACTGGAGAGGATTCCAGCAGAGTATCGCGACTTAGCTTCCGTCTTTGGGGAAGAGGAAGCCGATGAACTGCCCCCCCATAGAAACTCGGACTGTGCAATTGAGATTTTGCCTAACCAGAAATTGCCTAAAGGAAAGCTATATTCCATGAGCCCTTCGGAAAAGGTGGAGCTGAGGAAATTTATTGACAAGAACCTGAGCAGGGGGTTTATACGACCGGCATCCTCCCCGTTTGCGGCTCCCGTTCTTTTCCGGAAAAAGAAAGACGGGGGGTTGCGGTTGTGCACCGACTATCGAGGCTTGAATGCAGTCTCCAACACGAACGCTTACCCCATGCCCCTAATTAAAGACTTGTTAGCTGCGGTGGCTGGGGGGAAAATTTTCTCGAAGCTAGACCTCCGAGATGCCTACTTCAGGGTCTGAATAAGGGAGGGGGATGAATTCAAAACGGCGTTCAATACCCCCCTGGGTCAATTTGAATACTTAGTCATGCCGTTCGGGCTTCAGGGAGCGCCGGGGGTCTTCATGAACTTGATTAATGAGGTGCTCCACAAGTATTTATTCAAGGGGGTCCTTGTTTACCTTGATGACATACTTTTGTATTCCCCTGACCTGAAATCCCACGTGAAACTGGTGCGGGAAGTTTTACAAACGTTGCACAAGCATAAACTCTTTGCCAAGCTGTCCAAATGTGAATTTCACAAATCGGAGATCCCTTTCTTGGGCTACCGCATATCCCAAAAGGGGATTGAGATGGACCCTGACAAAATAAAAGATGTGGTGGGGTGGGAGCCACCCAAGACCCGGAGGCAACTCCAGGGGTTCCTCGGATTCGCGAACTTTTACAGATCATTCCTTTTGAACTTTGCTCTCCCCTTAACTGATCTGCTTAAAATGAAAGGGAAGTCACCTGACTGCACTCGACCCGGTGCCAAGCTAGAGTGGTCTCCGGAGTGCCAACGGGCATTTGACCAATTGAAAGCCCTTTTTACGTCGGAGCCTGTGTTAGCCCACCCGAATGAACTTAAGAAATTCATTGTACAAGTAGACGCTTCTGACGTTGCTATGGGAGGGGCGATCCTCCAAGAGGGGGAGGATGGTAAATTACACCCCCTTGCCTATGTTTCCAGAAAATTTAACGATACCGAACGGAATTGGTCGGTGTGGGAAAAAGAAGCGGGATCGATCCGCTTAGCGTTGGCTACCTGGCGCCATTGGCTGGAGGGGGCGCGGGTTCCCTTCGAGGTGTGGACTGATCACAAAAACCTCGAGCTTCTCCGCTCCCCCCGTTCCTTAAACGCCAAACAGCTGCGTTGGGCTGATTTCTTCTCCAAGTTCAATTTTACACTGCACCACTTCCCTGGGACATCTAACTCGCTTGCCGATGCACTGTCACGCCTCCCGCAGCATAACAGTAAGAGGGAGGAGATTCGTGACTCGGTTTTCATGCCTTCCCAGTTGGGAGGGGCAGTAACCACTCGGAAGCAAGCCAAACGTTCCCCTCCGTCCCCAACCCCTCCCACCATTGACTGGGTGACGAAATTCTCTACAGCTATGTCTGACGCTGATAGGGAGGAGGTGAGGGGGGAGGAAGAAGTCTCTCAAGATGCGCATGGCTGCTGGAGGAAGAATCAGAAACTGTTTGTTCCCAATTCCCTTCGGGGGGAGGTGATGAGCTGGGCGCACGGCTCAAAACTGGCTGGGCACACGGGGTTTGTGAAATCTCTCCAGCTCCTGCAAAGACAATTTTGGTGGCCTGGGCTACGAAAGGACATTTCGTTATTCACGTCAGCTTGCCAAACGTGCTTGATGAGTAAGCCCAGACCCGGTAAACCCCCAGGAGCGCTACAACCCCTCCCCACGCCAGCTCATCCATGGGAAGTTTACAGATGGAAAAATCAAATCGGACTCTCCGCTTTCAGGGCATCAAAGAAGAGGAAAAAGAGGATCTCAGAACTATATTGGCGAATGCCTTGGCACCTCTAACTGGCAGAGAAGCGTTGGAATTGAAAGAAGAGATGGATATGGCCTACAGAGCCTATTCAACCTTTACAAAGAAAAATAATCTGCCAGCAGAAGTGGTTGTCAAGTTTACAAAGCAGCATACTAGAGATCAAATTCTGCATTCAGTTTCAGCGGTGCCCTTGAAAATTGGGGAGCAGACCATTAGAACTTTGAAAGATGTTCCCTATGAAATCCGTATGAAAAGAAAAGCATATAAAGGATTGACCATGTTCTTACAAAGACATCAGACAATTTACAGATGGTGCATTCCCGAAGGACTAATTTTTAAATATAACGATAAAAGAGAGAAGATAGACTCCGTCTTCAAAGCACAAGAATTTCTGAAGAGACACGCCAGTACAGAGGAAGATGCAGCACTCGCAATCTGGACCGATTCAAGCAGCGAAGAAGACAGCGATCCGGAAGAGGGAAGTGCTGGAGCGGGAGACAAGAAGCCTAAAGAGGGCCCATCTTACAACTTGAGAGACGTAAAAGGAAGACACCCAAAGAAGTAGTTCATGGAACGTCAGAAAGGAGCTGATTAATAACTAACCCCAATGGACTTTACTAACTTTACTAATAGAGTTATTTTGGACTTTTGTAAGATGAAAAGAAGATCTTCCAACCGTGGTGGTTGCCAAAATTTGTAATTATACTAACTAAAACTAATCTTTTAACAGGAAAAAATTCACTCCACTCTTTTTCTTAATCCATCTATATACCTTCCCTTTTTCCTTTTATAAAAAGTAATAAAATTCTCTCCTCTTTAGGAGAGTTTATTCAAAAAAAACAAACAAACGTGTATTTATATTTAGGATTTTTGGCTCCAATGTGCATCACTTTGCACTTGACCACATTGAACCCCATTTGCCACGTTGACGCCCACTCACCCATTCTCAACAGATCCCTTTGGAGTGCCTCACACTCCTCCCTGGTTTTCACCACCCTGAACAACTTTGTGTCATCTGCAAATTTAGCCACATCACTGCTTACTCCCAATTCCAAATCGTTAATAAACAAGTTAAAAAGCATCGGACCGAGTACTGATCCCTGTGGTACCCCACTGCTTACCACCCTCCACTGAGAAAGTTTCCCATTTATACTCACTCTCTGTTTCCTATTTATAAGCCAGTTTTTGATCCACAAGAGGACTTGTCCTTTTATCCTATGACTAGTGAGCTTACTTAGGAGCCTTTGATGAGGAACTGTATCAAAAGCTTTCCAGAAGTCAAGGTAAATAATATCTATTGGGTCCCCCTTGTCCACATGTTTGTTCACTCC
Organism: Gekko gecko; assembly: GCA_029375565.1. Taxonomy (NCBI): domain Eukaryota; kingdom Metazoa; phylum Chordata; class Lepidosauria; order Squamata; family Gekkonidae; genus Gekko; species Gekko gecko. The sequence continues at coordinate 22,265,601 of JAPDNY010000006.1, read as the reverse complement.
CTCAAAAAACACTAACAGGTTAGTGAGACAAGATCTTCCCTTACAGAACCCATGCTGAGTCTGCCTCAATAGTTTTTGTTCATCAATGTGCCTACTGATTCTTTCCTTAATAACAGTTTCCACCAACTTACCTGGTATTGATATCAGACTGACTGGCCTGTAATTTCCCGGATCTCCCCTGGAGCCCTTTTTAAAGATGGGAGTGACATTAGCTACCTTCCAGTCCTCAGGAATGGAGGCAGATTTTAAAGAAAGATTACATATTTTTGTCAGGAGATCCACAAGTTCACATTTGAGTTCTTTCAGAACTCTCGGATGAATGCCATCTGGGCCTGGTGATTTATTAGTTTTTAAATTGTCCATCAGTTGGAGGACTTCCTCTCTTGTTACCGCAATCTGATTCAGGTCTTTCAAACCCCCTCCCGAAATCGGTGCTTCTGGAGTGGGCAAACACTTCTCCTCTTCCACAGTGAAGACAGAGGCAAAAAATGCATTCAGCTTCTCAGCCATTTCCCTATCATCCTTCACTACTCCTTTTACCCCTTGGTCATCCAAGGGCCCCACTGCCTCCCTGGCTGGCTTCCTACTTCTAATGTGGAGGGATGGAGCCGGCCCACAGTCCATCACAAGGTACAGCCAGAGCGAAGGAGGACTCGCTGGTATGGGAGGCCTTCAAGAACTGCTGGACTCACATGCTATGGGCCCAAAAGTGGTGGGACAAAGGCCTCTCTATACCAAGGCTGATGCTGAGGATGAAATAGCACCTGCCTAACTTTATAGCAGAAGTGGCCATGGCCATCCAGAAGTACGGCATCGTGGTGGCAGACATCCGAGAGGCCACCCGGGACCAACACATCCCCACCGGGACACTCTACTGGTGACTTTTTGACCATCTGCAGATGCGACCTTACGACGAAGGCAGGAGGAGCAAAGTGATCCTCTCCCCTTATCTGAGGGAACAGCATTTTCCCATCCCAACCTTCACGGATAAGACGATTCCCTACACTCTCCGGGACATCAGGTGGAGGGCCTACCATTAGGTCCTCTACATGGGGGCAAAGAGGAAAATGGGTGCTGGATAGCCGCAACAATGATGCCAACAGCCTGGCTGTGTGAGCACAGACCTACCAGAGACAGTGGAGCATGCAGTAAAGATGTGCACCCCAGTCAAGCACCTCTGGCTGGCCCTGGCACAGACCTTGTGCTGGCCCCACCTGGTGACGCAAGATTGGGAGACCGTGGTCTCAGGACTGGAGCCAGAGGAAGGGTATGGTTCACTGGGAGATCTGTGGCCACTGACCCCCCTACTGTCAGAGTCCTTAACTTAGTCAGCAAAATACCAGGCCTTGTTCATTGAAGCAAGAATAGTATTTTATTTTAAAGCTGCAATAGTAGGTTACTGAAACAGAAGCGATGTTAAGAATACCGTAGTTACATGAAGCAAGCAGTTATACCCAAGGGGGGAGAATGGGGACCCCCCCCCTCAACCAATGGAAGCAAAGCGCGCACGCGGGAACTGAAGACAATGATAATTAATGTAGTTCCCGCCGCCCCCATTTTCCCAGCGTAGCTGTTGCTTTGAAAGCGATAGGAAGCTAGCAGACTGTCTCCTCCAAGATCATTGTGTTAGGTCTGAAGAAGATATGGCTTGTACAGCCAGGCATCCGAGACAGCTCCCTGCATTCCATTCGAACAGTCCAGGTGCATAAATCAACACCCCATGATCCCATCCACCCACCCTTCACGAAACAAAGCCCATCCTCCCACCCTTCTCCATCCATTATGGCAGGGCTACCTGACATGCTGCCCTCTCAATAACAAATCTATCCCTTTGGCTTGTGGGGATACAATTGATGAAAAGCACGGACCATCTTGGGGGCCCGAACATGTTCCGCCCGCACCCACTCCCTCTGTTCAGGCCCAAAGTCCACCCATTTGACCAAATAAAACAAGCGGTTGCGAGAGATTTTAGAGTCCAAGATCTGCGAAAGTTCATAGTGTGGTTCCCCCCCCCACCAGCAGCGGTGGCGGGGTTGGTTGTCGCGGTCTCCATTTGTTCTCCTCAGGCGCGCGGCGTAGAAGCCTTACATGAAAGACAGGATGAACAGACTTTAGCGATTTAGGCAAGGCAAGTTCTACAGTCACATTGTTAATCACGCGCACAATTTCAAAAGGCCCAATAAACTTCCAGCCGAGTTTACGGCTCGGTTGAATTCCACGCAAGTTTTGAGTAGAAAGGTAGGCAAACTCCCCGCATTTGGGGACCCAGGAAAGGTTGCGTTTCTTATCAGCCTGGGTTTTGTAAGCTACTTTTGCATCGTCCAGAGTCTTAGACAATAACGGCCAAGCCGCTTGCAGTTTTTTGCACCAGTCACCTGCATCTCCTGCCGGGAGGTCGGGAGAATTCAAGAACGGTAAAGGCGGGGCGTCATATCCATGGACCGCCTTAAACGGGGACACACCCGTCGAGGAGTGCTGAGTGTTATTGTAACAGAACTCAGCTAGAGGCAAAAGGGAATGCCAATTATCTTGTTGAAAGTTTGTAAAACATCTTAGGTATTGTTCAAGGGTTTGATTGACACGTTCGGTCTGTCCATCAGTCTCTGGGTGGTACGCACTGCTAACCCCCCGCTCCACCCCAAGCAGTGACATAAGTTCACCCCAGAAATGAGAAACAAATTGCACCCCCCGGTCCAAGATCACTTTAGCCGGCAAAGTGTGGAGTCTCACTACGTGTTGAAGGAACGCCGAGGCTAATTTCTTGGCCGAGGGGATTGATGCAAACGGAATGAAGTGGGCTTGTTTAGTGAACAAATCCACCACAACCCAAACAACAGTATTTCCCCCACTAGGGGGTAGGTCTGTAATAAAGTCCATCGAAATCACTTCCCATGGTCGAGTTGGCGTAGGGAGGGGTTGCAGTGCCCCTGGGGGTTTACCTGGCCTGGGCTTGCTCATCAAGCATGTCTGGCAAGCAGAAGTGAATAAGGAAATGTCTTTCCGTAGCCCAGGCCACCAGAATTGTCTCTGCAAAAGTTGGAGTGATTTTACAAATCCCGTGTGCCCCGCCAGCTTCGATCCGTGCGCCCAACTCATCACCTCCCCCCGAAGGGAATGGGGAACAAACATTTTGCCGTTTTTCCGCCAGCAACCTTGTGCATCTTGAGTAACTCCGTCTTCCCCCCCCACCTCCTCCCTGTCGGCATCAGACATAGCCGTGGAAAATTTCGCAGTCCAGTCATCTGCGGGAGGGGCAAGGGAAGGGGGGAAAAGCTTGCTTGCTTATGAGTAGTTACCGCTCCTCCCAACTGGGAAGGCGTGAATACAGAGTCACGAATCTCCTCCCTCTTACTGTCGTGTTGTGGGAGGCGTGAAAGTGCGTCAGCTAGCGAGTTAGCTTTACCAGGAAAATGGTGCAGAGTAAAGTTGAACTTCGAGAAGAAATCAGCCCAACGCAGCTGTTTGGCGTTCAATGAGCGGGGGGAGCGGAGGAGCTCGAGGTTTTTATGATCAGTCCAAACCTCAAATGGAACCCGCACCCCCTCAAGCCAATGGCGCCAGGTCGCCAGTGCTAAGCGGATCGATCCTGCTTCTTTCTCCCACACCGACCAATTTCGTTCAGTATCATTAAATTTTCTGGAGACATAGGCGAGGGGGTGTAGTATACCATCGTCCCCCTCTTGGAGGATCGCCCCTCCCATTGCAACATCTGATGCGTCTACCTGTACAATGAATTTTTTAAGTTCATTTGGGTGCGCCAACACAGGCTCCGACGTAAAGAGAGCTTTTAGCCGGTCAAAGGCGCGTTGACATTCCGGGGACCAATCTATCTTTGCCCCTGGACGTGTGCAGTCAGGAGGCTTCCCCTTCGTTTTAAGCAAATCAGTTAGGGGAAGAGCCACTGGAGCAAAGTTTGAGAGGAATGATCTGTAAAAGTTTGTGAATCCGAGGAAACCCTGGAGTTGCCTCCGAGTTTTAGGGGTTTCCCACCCCACCACATCTTTTATTTTGTCAGGGTCCATCTCAATTCCTCTCTGTGATATGCAGTAGCCCAGGAAGGGGATCTCTGAGTTGTGAAATTCACATTTGGACAACTTAGCGAAGAGTTTGTGCTTGTGCAACGTTTGCAGAACTTTTCTCACCAGTTTAACGTGTGATTTTAGGTCGGGGGAGTACAAAAGTATGTCATCAAGGTAAACAAGGACCCCCTTGAATAAATACTTGTGGAGCACCTCATTAATTAAGTTCATGAAGACTCCCAGCGCTCCCTGAAGTCCGAACGGCATGACTAAATATTCAAATTGACCCAGCGGGGTATTGAAAGCCGTTTTGAACTCATCCCCTTCCCTTATCCGCACCCTGAAGTAGGCATCCCTCAAGTCCAGCTTCAAGAATACCTTCCCCCCTGCCACTGCGGCTAAGAGGTCTTTGATCAGGGGCATAGGGTAAGCGTTGGTGTTAGAAACCGCATTCAGCCCTCGATAGTCAGTGCACAGCCACAGCCCCCCGTCCTTCTTTTTCCGGAACAGCACGGGAGCAGCAAACGGGGAGGATGCGGGTCGTATAAACCCCCTTTCTAAGTTCTTATCGATAAACTTTCTCAACTCCACCTTCTCCGAAGGGCTCATGGAGTACAGTTTCCCCTTGGGCAATTTTTGATTCGGCAGAATCTCAATAGCACAGTCAGAGTTTCTGTGGGGGGGCAGCTCATCCGCTTCCTCCTCCCCGAAAACGGCGGCTAAATCTCGGTACTCTTGGGGAATCGCCTCCAGTTCTGCTTCAGCCACCCCTGCCATTAGAAGGTCCCCCCCCGCCATCGGGGCGCCCCAGTCCCGTTTCCACAGATGGGGTTGGCACTTTTTGGAAATGAAATTAACTTTCCCCTCTCCCCATAGGACATGGGGATCATGGTCGAAGAACCACGCGCTACCTAGCACCAGGGGGAATCGAGCAGAAGGGGTGACGACGAAGGGCCTCTCTTCCCAGTGGTTCCCAATCCCCACCCGTAGGGGGACGGTTTCATATCTGCATGGCTCTTTCATTGTAGAGCCGTCCATTTGCGTGAAAATCAGGGGATCAGTCAGTTTCACCCCTTCGCCCCCAATCCCGTCACCAGTGTGGGGTTAATGAGGTCTTTCCCACACCCAGAGTCAATGAGAGCTCGTACTCTCACATGGGTCAGTAGACCCGGGTCCATTAAAGTCACTGTGAGAAAGAAAAGGGAGGGGGGTCTGCTCACTGGGATTTGCGCTTGAGAGTCCGGGACTGCTGTTCAGCGCTATTTACAGCAGGTCCGTCTCGTTTCCCGTCGGTGCGGTCTCGCCATCCGATGAATCCGACGCCTCGCTGAGGGGTTTAGCTTGCAGGGCCCTCGCCCCTCTTGGTTTCGTCACCGGCTTCGGGGTGGAGGTGTCAAACTTCTTTTTGGCCCCTTTCGGGGCCCCAGTTGGTGCGGGGGAGCCTGGGCAATTCGCGGCAAAGTGGCCCCCTTCCCCGCACTTCAGACAGAGTCCTTGCTTCATCTGAAGCTCCCTCGTGCCATCCTTGGGTTTCGGGTTCGGTGGTTGATTCTTCCCTCGCGGAGCAGGTGTAGGGCCCGATTGGCCCCCTTTACTCATCGCTGCAGCGGCGTCCAGATGGATGGTTTTCAGGCGGTTCTCCATGGTGATGGCCGCTTGTATCCAGCCCGTCAGCGTGTCCGGATCCTGGATTCTCGTGACAGAACGGCGGATCTCTGCATTCAGCCCCAACTTGTAGTGGTCAGCCAGGACCCCGTCTTGCCAACCTCGTGTTTTGACGGCGCACCTGCGAAATTCTGCAGTGTATTCTCTCACTGACTTGGAGCCTTGCTTGAGGGCCCGTATAGCCGCTCTGGCCGTCTTGTTGGCGTTGACATCTTCAAAATGTTCTTTCATGGCCCACATAAACGCATCGATCTCTCTCAGCTCTCGCCCGTCAGCCTGGTGGAGCGCTACATACCAGTCGGCAGCTGCATCCTTCAGGTGCGAGGCTATAACATCCACTATCCGGTCTTCGCGCTGGAACAGATGGCCCCAGGTTTCAATGAACTTTTCAGCTCTCACCAAGAAGAAGGGGAACTTTTCTGGGGTCCCATCAAAGTTTGCGTCGAGTAGTTCCGATGGTTTCGGTGGCAGGAAACCCCAGGGTCGTTGGGGTTGCTGTACCGGCGGTCCCTGCAGCCCCTGCGGTCCCGCTGGCTGATCGAGGGGCTGGACCAGCACATTCTGCTGGTCCAGAACCAGTACCTGTTGCTGGTCTTGAGGGTGCTGGTCGGGAGGCTCCTCCCTCCGTTGTCGTTCTCGCTCCTCTCGGATGCCCTCTGCGATCATTTGGGGGATGCGGGCGAGGGATTCATCTAGGATGCGAGCCAGGCGATCTTGACTCGGGTCGCCACTCCACCTCCGGCTCACCACGGCCCCTTCCAGGTCACCGGAGTCTCGGTAGGTGTCTTCCAGCCCTTCGGCGGTGATCAGTCTGCAGACCGACCTCTCGGTATGGCTCATTCGCACCGAGGCTCGTGGAGTCGTGAACCACATCTCATGAGTTTCGGCCAGGGGTTTCACCCAATCTCGTCTTTGCTTGTGTCGGGTGGTCACCCCTCCGTAAGCCGCTCCATAAGGGTCCCCGTAGGGCCCCCCAAAGTCGTACTCCTGCCCCCATGTCACCGGCACATATGTGCCGGGGGCTTCTGTGGGTACCGTTGTCACGGGAGGTTTCTTGTCCTCCTTCTTTTCATCTTTGATCGGGAGAGTGTCTTCTTCACCACCACTCATGTTTTCTTGAGTCGTGGGTTTCTGACCAGTCCCGAAAATGGGGATTCTTAACAAACTGTCAGAGTCCTTAACTTAGTCAGCAAAATACCAGGCCTTGTTCATTGAAGCAAGAACAGTATTTTATTTTAAAGCTGCAATAGTAGGTTACTGAAACAGAAGCGATGTTAAGAATACCGTAGTTACATGAAGCAAGCAGTTATACCCAAGGGGGGAGAATGGGGACCCCCCCCCTCAACCAATGGAAGCAAAGCGCGCGCGCGGGAACTGAAGACAATGATAATTAATGTAGTTCCCGCCGCCCCCATTTTCCCAGCGTATCTGTTGCTTTGAAAGCGATAGGAAGCTAGCAGACTGTCTCCTCCAAGGTCATTGTGTTAGGTCTGAAGAAGATATGGCTTGTACAGCCAGGCATCCGAGACAGCTCCCCGCATTCCATTCGAACAGTCCAGGTGCATAAATCAACACCCCACGATCCCATCCACCCACCCTTCACGAAACAAAGCCCATCCTCCCACCCTTCTCCATCCATTATGGCAGGGCTACCTGACACCTACAACCACCCGTGCCTGACCCACCACCGTGCCCACTCGCCCAAAGAACCCGAAGTGTAAGGTATCTTGGTCGGTGGTGCAGCTGCTGAACATCGTCGTCGTCCACACAATCTTCAAAGACCACAGAGTGGAGGCCTATTCGAAGGACCCGACCCTGACCAGATGCAGCATCGCTTCCATCATAGGGTACATAGTCAAGGTCCGCACCTGGGAACAGAGAACCACAAAGCCAATTCAGTTCAGCAACCGCTGGCATTGCTTTCGGGAGGTCAATCCTTCGGTGCCCTAGAGGGACACTGGGGATAAGGACTGCCCAGATAGTACCCCATGATAACCCCCCCCAACCCGCTTGGCTGATCGAACATCTTTGATCCCTTTTTATGATCAACCCATTTGAGTTAGCCCTAAACCCACCTTCATTCAAGTCATTACACTTTTTTTCATCCTCACTTCATATTTCGTTTCGGTCTCACTACGATCTCACTACTGACTCTCTATCTCTTTTAGGGGGGATACAGATCCTTCATGCAAGTTATAGAAGCGTAGAAGAGACCTATTTGTCATAATGCTATGCACAGAGCTTGCAGGTCTTACCTTAATTATAGGAATGATCATATATTTCATATGGTTCCTCAGTTTAGCCCCTGAGTAAACAGTGCTGGGAAAATCTCATCCAACGTCGCCACATAGGCAAACGCATATGCAAATTAACAATCAGGCAAGTGCCACGGTTCTGTGGCTGTTGAACCCTTCAAACTATCAGATCGGTTTTTCTCCTTATAGTGCTAATGAGGTGTCCTGCTGACAAGGCCCTTTGTAATCTGTAACTTGCTCCAATTGGTTCTATTTTGTCTTGTTTTGTCTTACTTATCCTGATTTGCTTTATTTGTCTCTACTTCGTTTTATTTTCTTAAACTATTCCTTTGACATGCCGTTGATCCTGCAAACTGAAAGTTTTCCATACTGTCAAGCTTCAAAAATGTTAAGAAGTCAATGTTAAGAAATCAAACTATTAAAGTGTTAAACTTTTAAAGCTGTTAAATGTGTTAGGAAGTGTTAGGAAGCGTTAAGGGCTCTTAAACCGTTAAAATTTTAAATGTTTAAACTCTTAAACTGTTAAAGTAGTATAATGTTCAGTGATTAAAAGGTCAAAGTGTTCAACTAACTAATTAATACTGGCTGTTAAGGAAAAAGACCACTACTATAGTGCCTGTATAACTTTATACATTCCTCCAGACTCTGTAATGGTGTGTTTTCATGATTCTGTAACTTTGTAACTTTGTAACTTTGTGACTTTGGTTTCTGTAACCTGTTGCTATGTAAAATGGTTTTCCTTTCATTAAAAAAAAAATCTATTTTCCTAACCCCTAACCCTAACCCCTATTGGAGACTGGTAGCCCTCATATGGAGGAAAGGAGGGCAAATTGTTGGATCTAAGTCCACCAAATGACACAGGTGCAAACAGAATTGCAGTAAGCCTGGTGGACAAAACAGCAGAGGTGAAAGGATCTTGATCACCTGAGACTTTGTCAGTAGGAGATGCCAAGGATGGAATTTGGCAGGCTTTTACCTACTCCTTGATTGGCTCCAGGCCATCAGGGGACCCTCTTGAATTATATATATCTGCTTGCTTCGTGTGCTTATTGCCAGTTCTAACATGAGATGTGTAAAGTTAATCTGCATAATTCAATGTCTCAATAAACTTTACTTCTTTGTATGAAAGTTGTTGAAAACTGATTGCTGCAGGAGTCTGACAGAGTGTTAGAACTCCCTATAGTTCCTGAACTCGTACCCTACCATGGTTGATAATGGGAATGGGCCAGTTACTACTGAAGAGGAAGTCCCCACTACAGTGGTGGCCTGCGGTAGTGCAGAGCTGAGTGGGCTGGGAAAATACTGGTGAGACCCTTACTTGTGGTCCACCTTCCCCTCTGGGACAAGACAATTTTAGGCGATTACACCTGATCCAAGGTTGCCTTCCTATGGGTGCAGGTACAGACACACCTATCCCGATGACTATGAGAGGGACCATGAGAGGATGTCCACTATGGAAGACAACTAAGTAGAGCATGTGTGATGTGAGTTCCAAGTGCAGATGGAGGAGCTGAGACAGGAGATGCACAATATGATGTTGAATTTGCCCTGACTTGTCACACAAATGGTCTAGCATGAATTCCAACTCCAACAACCTGGGGACGGAGGCAGTGAGGAAGGAGAGAGGGGCCCAGTGCAAGTACCAGCCAGTGCAAGTACCAGCTCCTGCAGGACTGCCCACCCCATTCAGGTGCTAATGGGACCCCCTGCTTTGCCCACGGGGCAGCCAGCAGCCCCACCAGACAGACATCAAGAGATGCTGGATGCTACCTTTGATGGCAATCCAAAGAAGCTGGCCTTCTTCCTGCTGCAGGTGCACAAGTTTCTCGGAGATTTGGGACCTGCTTTCCCTTCAGACAAGCACTGGTATGTGGGGCTCCACAACATTAGGGACCCCAAGCTACACAATGTCCAGGCTTTCATGTGGGATCTGCGGAGGCAGTACAAAGACCCCATGGGGCTAGGGAAAGTGCGTACTCACCTGTGAGGATTGAAGCAAGGGAGCAGATTGGTGCTTGAGTTCTCAGATGAATTCAAGATGTACGCAGCCAAAGTACAAGGGCCTGAATCATCAGATGCTGGAGACTGTCCCACACAGCAGGAACCCACTAATCCTGGCCAGGTGGATCCAGGAAGCAGGTGATGCTGAAAATTTACTTTGCATGCTCCAGATTTATACTCCCAAAATGACCCCAAAAGCTCAGGGTGGAGAGGAGAAAGGCCAGTGCCCCAAACCCAAAGAGATCGACGGATGAGAGATCGACGGATGAAGCAAGGCATGTGTCTGCACTGTGGGGAACCCAGCCACTATGTAGCTTTCTGCCCCACCACCCTGGCACCCCAAGGAGGAAAAACACCCAAGCGCCGTAGCTCCAAAACGATGACAAAAGGAGGAGGGGTGTGGCCAAAGCAACCCCCAGGCACTCCAGTTGAGTGCACCTCCAGATGGAGCTTCATCTGGCAGAGACAAGATGCCTCAGCCGGTGGTAAAAGGCTGGGACTTGCTGTAAGAGGCACAACCCAGCAGGTCTGAAAGCAGTCAGTGCCACTTTGGTGAGCAGCACTCCTCCTTTGTTTTTCACGATTGTGTCAGTTGTAAACCCTGAAATGGGCACTCAAGTGAGGGCAAGGGAATTAATCAGCCCAGCTATAGTTACTGGGTTAGGGGTTCCTGTACAAACTCTGCCCAAGCCACTCCTCTTTACCCAAATGGATAGCTCTACGATGAAGGAGGCTTACAAATATCAGACTGTCCCTGTGATCCTGGGACAACTGGGAGCCCCACTGGGAGCAACAGGCCTTTGTAATCAATCCAATGGTCAGATTCTCTATGGTGCTAGGGAACCCTTGGCTCCAAGACCATGACCCGTATATATAGGTAGAGCTCTGGAACCCTGCATTTCTCTGACCCAAAATGTAGTGAACATGACTGGAAGGGGGAGTGGAGGGAGATGGCAGTGAACCCACCAGAGCAAGTGTGCTTGGCTCAGGAGGAGCGTAGTTCCATACCTGTGGAGTATAGAGACCTTGCCAGAGTGTTTGAGGAGGAAGAAGCAGACAAACGTTCCCCCCACCGCAATGCAGACTGTGCCATTGAGATTTTGCCGGGGCATAAAATGCCTAAAGGCATACTCCATGAGTCCTGTGGAAAAAGACGAGCTACTGAAGTTCATTGACAAAAACTTAGCCAGTGGGTTCATCTGCCCCGTCTCCTCCCCATTTGTACTGATTACCAGGGCCTGAACACAGCATCAGCCACTAATCCTTATCCCCCTCCTGTTGATTAAAGACCTTTTGGTGGAGGCAGCCAAGGGAAAGATCTTTACTAAGCTGGATTTACAAGACGTTTACTTTCGAGTGCACATTCGAGAGGGGGATGAGCACAAGACTGCATTTACACTCCATTGGGGCAGTTTGAGTACTTAGTGATGCCTTTTGGGCTACAGGGGGCCCCAGGGGTCTTCATGAACTTGATCAATTAAGTATTGCACAAGCACCTGTTCAATGGGACTCTGGTTTACCTGCATGACATTCTTTTATATTCCCAAGACAGGTACACACATGTGACATTGGTGAGGGAGGTACTCGAGACCCTTTATCTTCATTTGTTATGAAGTTATTTGCCAAACTGTCTATGTGTGAGTTCCACAAAGAGGAGATGGACTTTCATGGCTACCACATTTCACAGAAGGGGTTGGAAATGGGCCCGCACAAAGTGGCTGATGTGCTGGGGTGGGAAGCCTCCTGTACTAGACGACAGCTCCAATCATTCTTAGTCTTTGCTAATTTCTACCACCCATTCATCCCCAATTTCGCCCAAGTAAGCCTTCTACTCACTGACTTGTTAAAAATTAAGGAGAAGGGACAAGACAGTTCGAAACCCAGTGCTTGCTTGGAGTGGATGGCTGAATGCCATGGGGTTTTTGATAAGCTAAAGGAACTGTTTACTTCTAAGCTGATTTTACACCACCCGGATAAGAATAAGAAATTTGTAATCCAAGCAGATGCCTCCGACATTGCCATGGGGGGGCAATATTGCAAGAGGGGAAAGATGGGAAACTGCATCCACTATCATACGTTTCAAAAAAATTCAATTCTACTGAACAGAACTGGGCGGTGTGGGAAAAGAAATCTGTGGCCATTAAGTTGGCCCTAACTACTTGGTAGCGCTGATTGGAGGGGGTAAGGTTGCCTTTCAAGGTTTGGACTGATCATAAGAATCTGGGAGCATTGCACACCCCACAAAACCTAAATGTGAAACAACTCAGATGGGGAGAGTTTTTCTCTAAGTTTTGTTTCATCCTCCAGCACTTCCTGGGAAAGGTCAATTCCTTGGCTGATGCCTTATCGCACCTCCCCGAACATGCCAGTCAGAGGAAGGAGGTGGTGGATTCCATGTTCACACCCTCTTAGCTGGGAGGGGCAGTAGTGACGCACAGCCAGGCGAAGGTAGAGGCCAGGGAGGGGGGTGAGCCATGGATTGCAAAATTCAAAGCAACTTTCACAGACACTGACAGGGAAGAAACTTCTAAGAACTCCTCCATTCAATTGGGAACAAACGGGTGTTGGTACAAGGGGGGCAAACTTTGTGCCAAAGGCCCTCCATGGGGAAGTTCTGCATTCTGGACATGAATCCAGGCTGGTGTCAGGCTCCTTAGTCAGGTCACACAACACAGGGCTTCATCAGAAGAAAACTGTTTATTGGTGAATCAGAACTAAAGACACGTGTACAGCTTGTGTCAGGAATGCCCGGGAACAGTAGGGCCACCTAAATTATAATACAATCAAACACCCCCTGAATGAGCTGAAGCCAATGAATATAGTGCACGTGCACGGGCTAAGCAAGCAGGAGAAGCAAGCAAACAATATAAAAGCCGTTATTTCCCAGCTTAGGAGTTCTGCAGCTGGAGCATCTACAAGGTCATACAAATGATTACGTACAGACGGTAGGAACAGTAATGTTCAGAGGCTGGTAGGCTGCGAGTACTCCCTCCACATTCCATCCCCATGACAGGGCTACCTGACAGCTGGCTGGACATTTCAGTTATTAACAGAACAGAAACCTTTATTGGCATAACCTGGCAAAGCCGAAGCAAAGGAGAAGTTTAAGGAGTGACACATAATACAAAGAACAACATCGACTGGTATTCTCGATGACTCAAAGTACAAATCGGTCTTAACATAGTTTGCAAGATTTGCAAAGCACTACTCTTGACTTCCATACGTAGGTCAAAAATTCAGCAACAGATAGTGTTATTGTTGGACGCTTGTCTGCTAAAAAAAAATTTAAATCCTCGTCCAGAAAGTCTCTCTGCAAGGGGAGAAGAGGCCGAATCAAAATATTGCGCATAACAGAATATTTAGGGCAGCACAAAAGAATATAGGTGATGGAATCAGGTTCCCCACAATTGCAATTGCATAGTCTATCCTTGAACGGAATGCCCCTATATCTGCCAGAAACCACTTCTGAAGGAAAAAAGTTAAACCTAACAAGCATGAAGAGCCTTCTAGAAATTGGAGATGTCAAGTTGGCAATATACGGTACCATGGAGGAATGCAAGGGGAGGAGGGGTAATGAGTAGGGAGAGCAAACTCCAAGGCTACCAGCATTAATGGTCTGTGCCTCTATATCCCAGATTCTCCTCCTAACCACCTGCAAGATTGCTACCTCACCACAGTTATAGAGGGATTCCAGGTCAATGCCTAGGATACCCACCTTTTTCACTATGGCCTGCGACCACTTTGATACATAGGGGTCTGCTAGAAGTTGGACCATTAGACTAGTAGGGAGAGGTCGAAAGTAGAGCCAAAGCCTATATTTGATCATAATGATTCAGGCCCGAGATTCTACCAAGTGGAGGCCCAGCTCTTTATAAAGAGCAAAAAGTGGCACTGAGTTAGAAACACCAAGGATCCTGCGCAGGAAGGTGGAGTAAATGCTCTCAACTCTCCTAGTGAAAGACTGAATCCAGATAGGAATCCCATATAGCAGACGAGATATAACAGTCGCTTGGAACATCTTAAGCGCAGCTGGAACGAATTGATTGCCCTTGTGAAAAAAAAAGAATCAAGGCTGCAGCCTTATTCTTAGTCATTACCAGGGAGTGATCTCTGTGCATGCCCTGACTTAGATTGTAACAAAATAGCACTCCCAAATACCGAAAAGATTTTACCTGCTGAATTTCTCTTTCCGCTATTGACCAACGATTACATTTCCATGATTTAGAGAAAACCAATATTTTTGTCTTGTCAAAATTAATGGAAAGGCAGTTCCAGGAACAGTAAGCATTAAACTCGGATAGAAGGTGTATAAGACCAATCCGTGTAAATGATAGGATAACCGCATCATCCGCATAAAGCAAAACCGGGACTGCAGTCATATTTAATTTTGGCGGGTGACCATTGGCCCTATCTAAGGAGGATGCTAGATCAGAAATGAAAAGGTTAAAAAGTGAGGGGGCCAAGACGCACCCTTGCTTAACCCCTTTGACAACACTAATTTCTTTAGTAAGAGAACCATTCCCATCAAATCTCACTTGACAAAAGTTAGACGTATACAGCTTCCGAATCAAAAATAAGAGGCGCTTGTCGATCCCCAGTTTAAGGAGTTTATCCCACAACATAGATTTATTGACAGAGTCAAAAGCTTTACGGAGGTCCACAAAAGCTGCATAAAGCTTGCCGCGCAGGTGACGAGAGTACTTTTCAGCTAAAAAAGCTAGAGTGGTACAATGATCGAGATTGGATTGATTCGCTGCGAAGTCAATTTGTTCTGGCCCAGGGAGGTTCTGATCAGCCATCTATTTAGTTAATTTGACAAGCAAATGCTTAGCGTATAGTTTCCCTAAAACAGAAAGCAGGCTAATTGGTCTATAATTGTCAATGTTATTGGGATTCCCATTCTTAAAGATCGGCACGACGATAGCACTTAACCAAGAGTTAGGAAGGATACCAAACTGATCAATCAGAGTAAACAAATGGGCTAAAGCACACGACCACCAATCAATATTATCTTTCAATACCTCCGCGGGAAGCCCATCTAGGCTGGGAGCCTTTTTAGGTTTAAGGGAAGCAATTAGTTCCACAATTTCACCTTGCAAGACTGGAGGCCAATTCGGGATGTCGGAAGGTATCAATCCAAAATTGTTCATATCCGACTCATTAAACAGATCATTATAATAGGAGAACCAACTGGTCGAGGGGATAGTACTAGCAGGAGCAGCCCCAGTTGAAAAGTTAAGTTTACCAGCCAAAAGGCTTGAGTGTCATTGGCTCGGGCAGCTTCAAAGAATCTAGCCCATTTTTCCAAATAAAAAACATGGTTTTTTCGTGCTAGCAATTGACCATAATCTTTTTTGAGCTTAAAAAACTGGTTGGGGGAATAGACAGAGGTTCCCTGCTGGATTTGGCAGAAGAATTGCCTAAGTTTACTTTTGAAAAGTAGGCATTCTTTATCAAACCAGGCATTTGGAAGGCTAATTTGGTTATTATGGCTATTAGAGCCCACTGTTCTGGCGAAGGAGGCGATATTATCAACAATCTCTCCTTATAAATAGTTATCTTTTGGTTTCACAAGATTCCATGCGCTCCCATTGGCTGTAAAATGCCCTCCCTCAGCCATTGGCCCATCAGCCGCCACTCAAGAGTACTCGCGTGCCATTGGCCGGGTGCTGGGTCTGCTCCTCTTCCCCACCCACTCCCCCTGGCAGACAGCTCTCTCTCCTGAGGAAGACAGTTCCCTTGACTCCTGTGAGGGACTGTCCCCTCAGTGGCTGTTGGTAGGCAGCCAAGCTTGGTTCTGTGAGTAAAAAAACAAAGGACTTTCAGCATAACCCCCTCCCCTGCCCATAACCCCCTCCCCAACGGCCACTTTCCTGTCAGAATAAATGGGAAAAGGCTGTTTCTCCTGCTTAGCTTCAGCATGGCTGACTGGCTAACGAGGTGGGCCAGCGACCATCAAACCATTTTCTTCAACTCCCTGCTGTGCGGCTGACTTTCCCCTAGGGCTGCCAATCTCCAGGTGGGACCTGGAGATCTCCCACTGTTACAATTGACCTCCAGATGACAGAGATCAGTTCCCCAGGAGAAAATGGTTGCTTTGGAGGGTAGACTCTATGGCGTTATAACCTGCTGAGTCCTTCCACACACACCCCAAATGCTGTCCTGCACAGGATCCACCCCCCAAATCTCCAGGTATTTCCCTAATCAGAGTTGGCACCTGTACTTTCTCCTCTGTCAGTAAAAGGCCCTTTCCAAACCTATGTTGGCCTTTGGGAGAAAACTCATTGGGCCCAGTCCTGATCAGGTTGCCAACTCCAGGTGGGCAATTCCTGGAGATTTGAGGGATGGAGACTGGAGAGGGTGAGGTTTGAGGAGGGGTGGCACCTCAGACTGGTAGGATGTCATAGACTCCACCCTCCAATCCAGCCATTCCCTGATGGGGAACCATTGCTGCCAGTCTCCAGGTGGGGGCTGGAAATCACTCAAAATTACAACTGCTCTCTAGGAGGGAGGGGGGAGGAGATGGAAAACTAAAGGTAGGTTGATGGTTGGCTGGGAGGGAGATAGGGTTGTCAACTCCAGGTTGGCAAATTCCTGGAAATTTGAGGGGTCGAACCTGGAGAGGGTGAGTGTTGAGGAGGGGCGGGACCTCAGACAGGTACAATGCCATAGACTCCACCCTCCAAACCAGCCACTCCCTCCTGGGGAAAAACAGGTTGCTTACCTGTAACTGATGATCTTCGAGTGGTCATCTGTGCATTCACACCCATGGGATTCAGTGTGCCTGCGCTGACCTGGTCGGTGTCTATACAAAGCTCACAACGGGATTTTCGCGCCCTCCACCCCCAGGCATGCGCAGGAACCCCACCGCGCATGCCCAAGGGGCGGGGGCACGGACATCCCGCCAGTTCCTTCTGACCGCTATCAAGCCTAGCCATGTATGAGAACAGCTGAGGATGACAGCAGTGGGGAAGGACAGGCGGGCAGTGTGAATGCACAGATGACCACTCGAAGATCATCAGTTACAGGTAAGCAACCTGTTTATCTTCTTCGTGGTCTCTGTGCATCACACCCATGGGAGATTAAAAAGCAGTGGCTCACCTGGAGGTGGGTGCTGTCAGACTCAGGGAGCCGTAGAGGAGAGGACCAGACAACCCAAGTCACCCTTCTGCTGGGCACGGACGTCCAGAGCATAGTGTTTGATGAACGTGGTTGGCGTGGACCACGTAGCCGCTCTACAGATGGACGAGAGAGATGCGCCCTTCAGAAAGGCTGTTGAGGTCGCCATGGACCTGGTAGAGTGTGCTCTCAGACGAGAGGGAGGCAACCGCTTTGCCAGAGAGTAGCACAGTCGAATCGTCTCGACAATCCATTTAGAGAGTCGTTGAGATGTGATGCGGAGCCCCAGGGAGGGCGAGCTGTATGATAGGAATAGTGAGTTGTCACATCTGGTTGACTGAGTTCGATTTAGGTAAAAGAGGAGTGCCCTCTTAACATCCAGGGTATGGAGCAAGCGTTGCCCGTCATCTTCTGGATGTGGGAAAAAATCTGGTAAGAATATTTCAGTATTGAGATGGAACTCTGAAACAATCTTTGGAACGAAAGTCAAGTCCGGTACGAGGCGCACACCGTTTGGAAGGAAGACCAGGTAGGGTGGATCATGTCGGAGTGCCATGAGTTCGCTAACCCTTCTGGCTGAGGTGATAGGAAAGCCGTTTTCCACGACGCATACTTGAGGTCACAAGTAGCCATCGGTTCAAACGGTCATCTGGTAAGTTGTCATAGTACCAGTGGTAAGTCCCACAGTTCTGTAGGGGCAGCTACAGGAGGGTATAGTCGAACGAGGCCCTTCATGAATCGCTTTGAGGTCGGATGGGAGAAAATTGTGTGTCCATCCAAGCCCTGGTGGTAAGCGAAGATGGCCGCCAAGTAAACTTTTACTGACGAATGGGATAGACCCTGGTCTCTAAGGAACAGGAGAAAGTCCAGAATTTTATCCAGGCTCATGGAATTCGGAGCGTCCGTAGACGTGTCTAGGTACGAGAGGAACTTTTGCCACTTCCTGTGGTAGGATGAGTGGGTAGATTCCTTCCTCGCATTACACAGCACCTCTGAGACCCGGGCGGAGAAGCTCACGGTTGGAGCCTCCAGGCAGTCAGTTTTAGGTTGTTCACCTGCGGGTGGAGCACCATGCCCCCTTCGGCAGTGAGGAGGTCTTGCACGTTGGGGAAGTGGTGGAACCTGCCCTCTGCCAAACAGAGTAGGATGGGGAACCAGGGTTGCCTGAGCCACCACGGAGTTACGAGGATGCAGTCCGGTCGAAATTTGGCCACCTTGTGCACCACTCTCAAGAGTAGGGGCAGTGGGGGGAACATGTACAGGAATGAGCCGGTCCAGGGTAGTAGAAAGCTGTCCCCTAAGGAGAGAGGATCCCTGCCTCCTTGGGAGCAGAACTGTTTGCATTTCGTGTTCACCCGTGAGGCGAACACGTCGACTGATGGGGTCCCCCAGCGGTCGAAGAGCGGTTGGAGGTAGACCTGGTTCAGTTCCCACTCGTGGTGGTGAGTGTGGCCTCTGCTGATCAGATCCACTTCCACGTTTTGGACTCCTGGGATGTGGGTGGCCATGGGGACGATTTTGTTGGAGACGCACCAGTCCCAGAGGTCGAGAGCGAGCCCACAGAGGCTCCTGGAGACAGTTCCTCCCTGACGGTTCAGGTAGCTGAGGGCCGTGGTGTTGTCGGTGAGGATGGCAACACAGTGGCCTCGTAAAAGGCGCTGAAATGCTCTGAGAGCTAGCGAGATAGCCAGTAGTTCCAGGTAGTTGATGTGCCAGTGTACAGTGGCAGCATCCCACCGGTATCCCACACTGATGCCATTGAGGTGGGCCCCCCAGCCCCATAAGGACGCGTCTGTCGTCAAGGTGTAATGAGGAGAGGGAGGGGTAAACAGAGCACCCTGGGTAATATTTGAAATAGCAGTCCACCAGTTGAGGGAGTCCCGTACGGTTTGTGTAGGGGTTAGGGCCTTCGACTGAGGCATTCGGTTTGGACGGAAACTCTTCAGAAACCAAAGTTGAAGTGGCCTTATGTGGAGTTTTGCCAGAGGGAGAACCGAGGTCGTTGCGGACATGTGCCCGAGGAGGCGCTGAACATCGTACGCCGTTGAGGATGGAGAGTCGCGAACCGAGGTTGCTAGGTTGGACAAGGTTTGGGCTCTGTCCAACGGTAGGAAGGCTCTGCTGGCCACGGCGTCGAGTAAGGCCCCGATGAACTGAACCCTCTGAGATGGTTGAAGACAGGACTTTTGTAGGTTCACCTGAAGACCGAGTGATGAAAGAAGTTGTAGTGTGAACGCAATGTCCTTGCGCAGAGAGGTCGGGGAATCGGCCACCAGAAGCCAGTCGTCAATATAGGGGAAGATGGTGATCCCCTGGAGGCGGAGGTGGGCTGCGACAACTACCATGGTCTTGGTGAAGACCCTCGGTGCCGTAGAGATTCCGAAGGGGAGACATCGATACTGATAATGACATTCTCCTATCGCGAATCGGAGGTACCTCCTGTGAGATGGGTGGATGTTCAGGTGGAAGTAGGCATCCTGGAGGTCGATGGTAGCCATCCAGGTGCCTTGTGGAATCAATGGGAGGATAGCTTGTAGAGTCGTCATCTTGAATTTTCGATATCGTATGTAGATATTGAGATCTCGAAGATCCAAGATGGGGCGGAGCCCTCCGTCACGTTTCGGTACGGTGAAGTACCGAGAATAGAATCCCATCCGTTCGGAAGTTTTCGGGACAGGTTCTATTGCCACCTTCTTCAGTAAGGAGTCAGCTTCCTGAAGGAGGACGGAGGAAGGAGGGGTGGGACGGAAGGTCGGCAAAGGTGGGAGGTCGAGGAACTCGATGAAATAACCATCGGTCACGATGGATAAAACCCAGGCATCCGTGGTGATGGTTTTCCACATGGGCAGGAAGGAACGGAGGCGGGTCCTTTCTGTCGATATCGGGAGAATGGAGTCAAAGACCTTGTTTTGGTCCACGGTTGGACTTGGGTCTCAACTGTGGGTGTTGCGTGCCTGACCTCGGTTTCAACTGGTACGATGGCTTGCCATGGTTCGGAGATTGACGGGGTCTCCAGGCCATGTCCGGGGACGGTTTCGTAGGGTACGGGCGACGGGGGGTGTACCTGGACCAGGACCTCTGTCGGTAAGACCTCTGTGGTGCCGACACTCTGAGCGATTTCGAAGCCTTGATATTTTTATCCAGCTCCTGCAAGGCGGCGTCGGTGGAGGAGTGGAATAAACCATCCCCATTGAAGGGGAGATCTTCGATATAGGACCTGGTGTCCTGGGGGAGAGAGGTGGTGCGTAGCCATGCATGACAGCGAATCGACACTGCAGATGCCATCGATGTTGAAAAGGCATCCAACGAGTGTTTTGTTGTGTTCAGAAGTTGTTTGGCCACTAGCAGGCCTTCCTTCTGGATTGCTCTAGCCTCGGCCAACTTGTCATCCGGCATGGATGGGAGGAGCGCCGACATTCTTTGCCATAAGGCATATTGATACCTCCCGAAACAGGCCAAATAATTGGAGGATTTTATCCCCAGGGCCGCGGAAGAGTACACCCTACGACCGTAGGCGTCGATTTTTTTGCTCTTCTTGTCGGACGGGGTAGAGTTAGAGCTTTTATTCTTCGAAGATGTCGAAACGACCAACGAATTTGGGCGGGGATGGAGGTAGAGGAAGGAAGCTCCTTCTTCTTGAACTCGGTATATGTGGTCTAACCGCTTGGTAGAGACCGGTGCCGATGATGGTTTGGCCCAAGGGGACTGGACCACTTTCAAGAGGTGCTTGGACATCGGTAAAGCTATCGGTGTAGACGCGTCGATCTCGATGATGTCGTACACCTCGTCAGCTGCAGATGGTTGGGGTTGGATGATCGGTAGGGCAAGAGAGTGTGCCATACGTCTTACCAAGTCCCTGTATGAGGACATGTCCTCCGAAGGAGAGATCGGGCTGCTCCCGGAGATCGGTTGTTTGGGGGGGGGTCGACATTTGAAAGTGCGTCCTCTGGATCATCGACATTGGAGTCACCCTTCGAAGAGGCGGAGTCGGAACTTAACTCTTGAGGCCTCGGTAGTGGTGGCTCAGCCATCAGCATTGGTGGAGCAGTGGCATGGTCGGAATGGGCGGAAAGACGAGGAGACGGTGGGGGTTTCAACACTGTCGCCAAAGGCTGGCGGTGAGGTGAGCGGGAGCGGTATCGACGAGGTTCCCAAGGATCCGGATATCCAGGGACGTTCCACGGGAGTGAAGAGAACCAGTATGGCATCTCAGGCTTGTGTTCGATGGAAAATTTCGGAGGTCGATACATATATGGTGCGTGGTATCTGTCATACCGAGGACCATAGGACTCCTGCTCACGACGGTCGGAACGGTATGGAGACCTAGAGTGGTCTCGAGGTTGATGCCAGGAGCGATCGGAATGACCACTAGCCCAGGAAACCGGAGAAGGGGATCGAGACTCCAGTACTTGGATGTTGGAGGCCAGGTTGAGGTCGGCAGGAGGAGGCGACATTGACTGGGGAGGATTACGACGGTGGGGAACTTCCAACATGGGGGGTTCAGACTGACGTGGTGGAGAGTCCAGGATCTGTATCGGAGGCTCCACCATGATTTTCGTCAGCTCCGGTGTCGGATGGGATGGTCGTGGGGGTTGCTGAGGTGCGTCCGCACGGAAAGCAGAGCCCCAAGGAGATTTAACGCTGCTCACACCGTGAGACTTATGCGTGTCTCCCGTCTTGCTTGAGCCCAGGGTCTTCGTCTTATCCTTCTTGGGCTTTTTTACCGGTGTCGACACAGATGAAGTCGTCTTCGATTTAGACTTCTTCGTAGGGGCCCCTCCGGTATCCGAGGAAGATTTCCCTACCCTGGGGGGTTTCGGTGTTGGGGGATCCCTCTGTGTTGACACGGACAACTTCGATGTCGAGACAGCCGGTCTCGACGTAGACGGATCGGATTCCATCTCGGGCGTTGGAGGAGCGAGTGCCGACTCCCACAACGCGACTTTCAGCCTAGCGGCCCTGTTTTTTCTCGTTTGGTTGGAGAAACGGGCACAGATGGAACAGGCGTCAGGCCGGTGAGTCTCTCCCAAACAAAAAACACAGAGTGAGTGCTCGTCCCTCAAGGCTAATTTGCTCCCGCAGGAAGAGCACCTTTCGAAACACCCCCACTTACGACTTTTCATAAACAATGGAAGCGGGCCCTTCAACCCGGTAGGATGAAGGGGGGGAGAGAATGGTCCGGAGACCAGAGAAAACCCACAAAAAAGTGAGAGAAAAAAATCAACTGAACAGAGTTCAGAAGATCGGAGAAAAGAAGATGAAGAAAAAATTTGAAGAAAAAAGTTGGATCCTAGCTGAGGTAAAGTGTTCTCGGAGACACCAACGCAGGCTGCTAACAGCGAGGCGGTCAGAAGAGAACTGGTGGGATGTCCATGCCCCCGCCCCTTGGGCATGCGCGGTGGGGTTCCTGCGCATGCCTGGGGGCGGAGGGCGCGAAAATCCCGTTGTGAGCTTTGTATAGACACCGACCAGGTCAGCGCAGGCGCACTGAATCCCATGGGTGTGATGCACAGAGACCACGAAGAAGATCCACAGTTACCAATCTTGGGGGTGGGCTGGAGATCACTCAAAATTGCTACTGATCTTCAGGTAGCAAAGATCAGTTCCTCTGGAGAAAATGGTGGACTCTATCATTATACCCTGCTGAGATTGCCACAGCAAATTGTCACTGAGTGCCCAAAGCTGGGGCACTCTCCCAGAGCCTCTTTCTAGAGCCCGTTGTATTTATTTCCACAACGGGCCTTATTCCTAGTAGAGTTATAAACCAAAAGTGCCTTCTCCCATGATTCCGCTTCAGTTAAGCTACGCTTTAGTCCCAAGCCCTGGGGACCAGTCATTCAGTGGGAGATCTGTTCCAGTGAGGAAGGAGAACAACTTATTTTCTTGTATTGGGACAAATTAGTTTCTACATTGCTCGTCTATCTCAAAGTTAGATCGAAAAGACAGCAAAATAGGAAGGTGGTCGCTTTCAGTCCTGAGTCCTATTGAAAAATCTACAATACACTTGGACCATTCAGCAGACAGGATTGCATAATCAACAACACTATTTCCCCTAGGGAAAACAAAAGTGTAATTTCCAAAGGCGTTATATTGGGGAGAGCCATTGAATATTAAAAAGTTGTTATGGGAACATAAATCAACCAGGTGGAAACCAGCCCGGTTAATTGTTGCATCCCTAGACTGCCTGGGCCACAGAAAAGGGAGAGGAGTATGCTCCTCACCATCCCAATGAAGCACAGAACCAATTTGATTGTTGTCAGTACCCACTCTAGCATTGAAGTCACCCACCAATAGGAAAAAGGCCTTAGGATATTTAATAGAATGTTTAGTAAGATAGCCATTCAGCCGATCCCAATGAGCTCTAAGAGTATTATTATCTTGATAGGGGGGCATATAGATATTGACAACAATCAACTGGAAATCTCTGAACAACACGAGGAAAGCTTGGGCCAAGGGGGGACACACCTCTAGTTGAGTGACGGCTAGCTTAGCAGTACTCTTGAAGAGGCCACAGAGCCCATCCATAAATCAGCCCTTCCGATTTGACCTCATAGCAGGAAG
The DNA here is from genome assembly GCA_029375565.1 of Gekko gecko. Classification (NCBI taxonomy): domain Eukaryota; kingdom Metazoa; phylum Chordata; class Lepidosauria; order Squamata; family Gekkonidae; genus Gekko; species Gekko gecko. Next base: position 22,241,981 of record JAPDNY010000006.1, on the reverse strand, counting down.
TGGGAAGGAAGAAAACCCATTAATAGAGACATTATTTGGGGATCAAGTTTCCTGGAGAAAAATCATATCAAATAATAGCAAAAAATTCAAAAAATCGGAGTCTCCCCATTTGCTAGCCTATCCTGCAATGTTCCATGACAAAAGTTGGATCCTCCTCTGCGGGTCCCTAGAGCAGTCATGGTTATCAGATAGTCACTCACATTCGGAGATTACATTCAAAGGAGGGAAGTTGTCAGGGCAGATGCAGCCATTTGATGTGGTCTGGAGCAGAGATCTGGCAGGAAGAAGCTTCGCATGATCCTGGATAGATGGCTCGACCGGAGCTTCTGACATAATTCCAGTCGACACCGTAGGGGAGATTTCAGGGGCCACCAATTCAGTTCCCCTTTGTATCAAGATGGAGTTTTCATGCATTACTTGGGTGGAATAATTGAGCAAAGATGTCTCCCTGGTCACCTCAATTGGATCTGCCAAAGGTACTGGGAGGGGTATAGCCTTAATGTTGGTATCGAGAGGTAGAGTACAGTCCTTGACCCCTTGGAGCTTATGGCTCATAGAAACTGATCTATCTATAACAACTTGCTGATTGTCAGTTGCAAGGGTTTCAAAAGACAGAAGCACGTTGTCTTCCACATCTTTCACTAAGGAAGTCAGGGTCGGGACTTTGTTGGATTCATCTAAGTCCAAAGGAGAAAAAAGATCTTGACTACTGATTCACATGCAAGGGATCTTAGGATCAATTTGCATTACTGAGTTGTCAACAGGTGTTTCTTCCAAGGAGGTCAGATTATTATGAGTGATCTCAGCAGATTTAGGTGGCATAGTCGATGACTTAGAAAAAAATGTACATTTTGCATGTTTCTTGGTAATTAAAGGAGCAACAATAAGATTCCTGAAAACTCGAATAGGGAAAATTCCCATCCTGCAGAGGACCACTTTCCTCTTCAGTAGTAGTGCTGGCAGGTTTGAGGAGGTAAAAGACAAAATGACTCTTTGGAGGTGCCGTTGAGCTCTCAGGACTTCTACCTCACTGAGGTCGATGACAGAATATTTCAGTTTAAGGGAGGAGGCAAGGTGTTTCTTAGCTTGGGAAAGGGTTAGCCAACTAGGAACAAAGCCGTATCTGCCCTTAATTGTTAGGGCAACTCTCTGCGATTGATAACTAGTTGGAAAATATTTTTGTTGGAATCATTACAAATACTACCGTTAGCAGTTTGACGGTCAGTTTGTATCTGCTTATTACTTTGAACATTTTGTTCACAGGAGGCTCCTTCAGATGCTTTAGCCTGAGCACAAGTGGTACAAGAAGAGAGTTCTGCCACCATAGCTTTCAAGTGGTTAATTTGAGCTCTCAAGTCCTGGACACTGTTAAAGAAGCAGTCCACAGTCCTCGCTATTAAAAACAGTAGAGGATCCTCGGGGGAGAAACCATTTTTCCCAGACTAGTGATGCTCTCTGTTTGAGTAGTTCCTTCCTTTCTCCCATCTACTTTAAGATCAGTGTGGGCATTTGCCACCCCTTCTTCGGAGATAATATCGAGGGTAGAGTAGCGATTAGAGGTCTCCACAGTATAGAGTAGGGAGCCAGTTTTATTTGGAGAGTTATCTATATTCACAGAGTTGCTGAAGAAGTCATTGATTTTAAACTGCTTCGCAGCAGGCCAAGATACACTCTCCTCACTCGCTCTCCCACGCTTAATTGGCGGCATGCCCAGAGGTCATTAAGAGGGGTGTTGTCACCTGTTATCTCTACAAAGTTAAAAAGCTTTAAAAAGCTCAGCTCAAGTTCACAGTCCTGCAGTCTTAACATAAAACATCAAACGGAGATAGCTACAGAGTCTCCGGGAAAAAGACAAAAGAATTCTCCCAAGGCTGCCGGGGAAGAGTGTGCGAGAGAAAGAAGAGCCGAAAGCAAAAAACAAAAAAACAAAAACTCACGTACCCTTGGCTCAACTGGATTTTAAAAGATCTTTTAAAAAAAAGTTAAAAGAATAGATAAAAGGAGATGAATAAGTGTAAAAACCTTCTTAATGGGCCAAGAGGTAGTCACCAGGGTGGGTGGGTAGTGGGGACAGGGTACTGTCCCACTCTGTGGCAACCCTCAGAACTCCATCGCTCCTGTCAGGAAATGTCCCCCCTGAGTTCAATATTCAGATTAAAAGTAAAGCCATTATCAGATCTCATTAGTCAACTAGATTGGGCCTGATAGGAGTATCTCTCATAGCATAAAAAGCCAGCTTGGTATAGAAGTTAGAGTCTCAGGCTAGAATTTAGGAGATCCAGGTTTGAATCCCTGCTCTGTCACTGAAGCTTTCCAGGTGACCCGGGGGTCAGAGACATGCGCTCTCATCCCAACCTGCCTCATAGGGTTGTTGTGAGGAATAAAAAGGAGGAGGGGAGAATTTTGCAAGCCACTTTGGGTCCTCACTGAGGAGAAAAGTTTTCTTATAAACGAAGCAGATCAATAAATAAAGTAAACAAATAAATACATTTCAGTTCTGTTTCTGACGGCTTTTGAACTAACCTGCTGAGCCCACACATGAAAGCATTGTGAGCACAACAGGATTTGTTTGATGTGGCAATTTCCTATTGATAGGAGGGTGTGAAAAGTTGCAAACCACAGAGCCTCCTTCCGGCTTCCATCATGCCTCATGGCTGTGACTCGACTACTGAGGGTGTGATACTCATTTCCTATGACTTGAGCTGCAGCAGCCTTGCGGCTGCTGATACAGCTACCCAGGGTGTTGATGTTGCTCTGGGTGCCCCTTTTCTTCTCTGCTCAGGCTCAGAGGGTTTCCTGGGCCCTGAAGAATGTAAGGGCCAAGTTTCTCCTAAGTGAGTAATGATGGTCTTTGCTTGTCACCAAGGCTCCAAGCTCTCGGCAGATCTTCCTTACTTCCTTACTTACCATACAGATCAGGAGTAGTGAAGTCACAAGGGAATGGGGAGCCATATAGGTTTTGGGTTACCATTCCCCAGTTTGGGGTGGGGGATCCCCCAACTTCTGCAGGCTCCTGCAAAATCCCCCTGAAGAGCAATGTTGGGCGATGCGCCAACATCACTCAGAAGTGATGAATGCACATTGGTGATGTTGAAGATTAGCTGACAGGAGATTAAAAGTCTCTGGTTCGGGATGGCTCATCTCAAAGAGCTGAAGGGGTAGCTATTATTTTTGTACAAGGAAATGAATTAAAATTGTCCACTGAGACTGTGGCTAATGATAGGAACTACCTGGCAAGGTCTCGAGGCAGCAAGAGGAAGGTTGTGGGCTTAACAAGTGTGGGAAACTATAAGTGTTTATACACAAATGCTAGAAGTCTCCGAGGTAAAATCGGGGAGTTGGAATGCTTGGTGTTGGGGGGGAAATAGACATTGTGGGTATTTCAGAAACTTGGTGGGATGAGAAAAATCAGTGGGATATGGTGATTCCAGGTTATAAATTATATCGGAAGGATGGGGGGAAGGGTTGGAGGTGGGGTGGCTCTGTATGTCAGAAAGGGTATACAGTCCAGTAAGACTGAGAGGGTAAGAAAATTGGATTCGCTTCTGGAAATGCTATGGGTTGAAATAGTAGGTCCAAAAGGAAGCTTAACAGTGGGAGTTTGCTATCGCCCACCAGATCAAAAGGTAGAGGAGGATTATAAAATGATGAATGAATTAAAGATAGCGGCTAGACGAAATAACTGTGTTCCCCATTCTGCTCGACTTCCTATTTGTCTTTATCAGCAAACGCCTCTTTGAACTTCAGCTCTCAACCTTCCCTGTCCTCCAGCTTCCAAGCAGCCACCTGGCTTCTGGTTGTGACTGCCCCTCCCAATTGGGAGGGTGTGAACATAGAGTCCAGTACCTCCTCCCTCTGACTGTCATGTTGCAGAAGGCAGGAGAGCGCATCAGCAAGAAAATTGGCTTTGCCCAGGAGGTGGTGCAATGTGAAATTGAACTTAGAGAAAAAGTCAGCCCATCTCAGCTGTTTTGCATTGAAGTTTCTAGGGGTACGAGGTTTTTATGATCTGCCCATACCTCAAAAGGTACCCGAGCCCCTTCCAGCCAATGTCTCCAAGTTGGGAGGGCTAACCGGATTGCCCCTGCCTCTTTGTCCCACACTGGCCAGTTTCTCTCAGTGGTGTTAAATTTCTGGGACACATAGCCTAAAGGATGCAGCTTATTGTCGGGCCCCTCTTGCAAGATCACCCCCCCCCATGGCCACATCTGAGGCATCAACTTCTACAACGAATTTGCGACCCTCATCAGGGTGGGCTAGGACGGGTTCTGACGTGAACAATTTTTTGAGGTTCTCAAAGGCAGACTGACAGTCATTCATCCATGCCAAGCGTGCCCCCGGCTTCATGCTTTCTGGCCCCTTCTCTTTCATTTTCAACAAATCAGTTAAGGGAAGACTGACATGCTCGAAATTGGCTAAAAAACCTCTATAGAAATTGCCAAATCCTAAGGATTGGAGTTGGCGACGGGTGCAGAGCGCCTCCCACCCCAGGACTGCTTGTACCTTGGCAGGGTCCATCTCTAACTCACAAGGTGAAATATGGTAGCCCAAGAAGTCTACCTCTGGTTTGTGGAACACACACTTAGACAGCTTGGCAAACAACTTGTGATCATACAAAGTTTGTAGCACCTCCCTCACCAGTTTGACATGTGATTTCATATCGGGCAAGTATAAAAGGATATCATCTAAGTAAAGAAGGTCCCCTCGAAACAGGTGCTTGTGCAACACTTCATTGATGTCAGGCTCGTTAGGTCACACAACATAAGGATTCATCAGAAGAAAACTGTTTATTGGTATACCAGAACTAATGACATGTGTACTGTTTGTGTCAGGAATGCCCGGGAACAGGAGGGCCTCTGAATTATTCTAGAATCAACCCCCACCACCACCAAGCTGAAGCCAGTGAGTATAGTTCACGGGTGGGGGCAAAAGCTAGCAAACCATCTAAAAGCCATTGGTTAGGAGTTCTGCAGCAGGAGCTTCTACAAGGTCAAGTAGCAATAACATACAGACAGTGAAATTGGTAATGCCCAGAGGCTGGTGGACTAAGAGTACCCCTCCTCATTCCATAACCATGACAGGGCTACCTGATAATTGATAAGGTTCATGAAGACCCCAGGAGCCCCTTGGAGCCCAAATGGCATCACTTTGTACTCAAACAGCCCCAGAGGGGTGTTGAACACTGTCTTGTATTCATCCCCCTCCCTTATGCACACCCGATAGTAAGCATCTCTTAAACCAAATTTGGTGAAGATTTTCCCTTTCACAGCCTCTGCTAATAAATCCTTAATTAGGGGCAATGGGTAAGCGTTGGTAGCGGACACTGCATTCAAACTGTGCATAACCTGAGATCCCCATCCTTCTTTTTCCTGAAAAGGACAGGGGGCTGCAAAAGGGGAGGAGGCAGGGCAAATGAAGCCACAGGACAAATTCTTGTTGATGAATTTGCATAACTCCTCCTTTTCTCCCAGGATCACGGCATACAGTTTTCCCTTGGGGAGTTTATGGCCTGGGATCAGTTCTATTGCACAATCTGAGTTCCGGTGTAGGGGAAGCTCATCAGCCTCCTCTTCTCCAAACATCCAGGCTAAGTCTCGGTATTCCAGAGGGATGGTGGCCAGCTCCTCTTGAGCCAGGCAGGAGGGCACCATCTCTTCGGAGGGAATCGCCCCCCAAGAAGCATCCCACGGATGGCTCTTGCACTTTGGAGCACCTGGCAGATAACTCTGTCTCCAATAATTCTTTGTCTGAATTCTTTGTCTTTCCTGCTCTGTCCCTCAGGATACTGGGATAAACCAATCAACCATTCAAATATTTAGCAATCCTTCCTGACACTAATCAGGAACTGTCTCCCACCTTTTGTCTACCCTGGCCAGGACCATTAGTAAGTCAGATAATCCATTTAACTAGCTAACCAACACCTGGCTTCTATCATTAAATCCAGACCCTGCCTCTCTGGAAGCTCATTGGTCACATCTAGGCCTTGCCCATCCTGATGCCACACACCCCTGGGACTAATCATTGATCCAGGTAATCTATTGTTCTCACCTGAGACCAGCCCCCAGGGCTGCCCATTGGTCTGCATTCTTTGCCAATGCCTATATCCCAGCACACAGATGGCCTTAGAACGTGTGTTTTCTGCCATGATCCAAAATGGCAGTCCACCCCTAAACTCTCTGAGTTTAGGCCACAATCCTTTCTTCATGGACCTCTGCACATCTGGACAGGCTATATAACCCCTCTATAAACTATCAATCACCTCTGCTTCTTTAGTTCTATATTGTGTGTGTGAGTGTTTGAATATTGTTTGTATGCTTGAGATTGTTTAGTAAAGAAATCATTATTTTACTTTAGAAAAAAATAAGGCTTGTATTATCTCTGGCATAAGAGAGGTGGGAACAGGAGCCAGGAGAGTCATGACCAGATCACACACAGCATCTCCAAGACCTTTCCACTTACTGTGAGGGCTCATTTTCCATGTGGGGAAAAGTCCCCGTGTGAAAGGAGCCTGAGAGACAGGACTCTATCCTTGACTATTTCTACAACCTAGTAAACAGAGTTAGTCTTATTTAGTTTGTAACATATGACCATTTCTCTACCAAATCTTACAAGCAAAGTCTACTAACTTTCATGGTAAGTGACTCTCAGATTTGAGAGGGGTACTTTTCTATGTGGAGATGTACAATAGTAAGGTAAAGCCCAGTCTCATAAGATATCACAAGCTAAGCAGAGCTGGTACCTGGATGGGAAGTCACTATGGAAGTCTCTGCAGTAGAAGACAATGGCCAACTACCTCTGCTTCTCACCTGCCCTTAAAGCCCCTTGCTGGGGGTAGAGTTGCCAGGTCCTCTTGTCACGCTGGCAGGGGGATTTGGGGATGTTGTTCTGGGATGTCCCCAATGCAATGTTGTCACCTGGAAGTGACATCATGTTGGGGATGTTGTGTGGTGACGCTCTGGTTTTTGGGCAAAACTCTAAGGTAAAACTGGCTTCAAACCATAAGAACATAAGAGAACATAAGAGAAGCCAATGTTAGATCAGACCAATGGCCCATCCAGTCCAACGCTCTGTCACACAGTGGCCAAAAATACCAGGGGCCATCAGGAGGTCCACCAGTGGGGCCAGGACACTAGAAGCCCTCCCACTGTTGACCCCCCCAAGCACCAAGAATACAGAGCATCCCTTGCCCCAGAGTCCCTATTTATACCTTGTGGCTAATAGCCACTGATGGACCTCTGCTCCATATGTTTATCTAATTTCCTCTTGAAGCCGTCCATGCTTGTAGCCACCACCTCCTGTGGTGGTGAATTCCTAGTGTTAATCACTCTTCGGGTGAAGTAGTACTTCCTTTTATCTGTTCTAACCCAACCACTCAGCAATTTTATTGAGTGCCCACGAGTTCTTCTATTGTGAGAAAGAGAGAAAAGTACCTCTTTCTGGACCTGCTCTGTCCCATGCATAATCTTATAAACCTCAATCATGTCACCCCTCAGCCATTGTTTCTTCAAGCTAAAGAGCCCAAAGTGCCTCAATCTTTCCTCATAAGGAAAGTTCTCCAACCCTTTTATCATTCTAGTTGCCCTTTTCTTTTTACAAAGCTATAATATCCTTTTTGAGGTGTGGTGATCAGAACCGTACACAGTATTCCAAATGAGGTCGCACTATTGATTTATATAAGGGCATTATGATATTGGCTGATCTGTGTTCAATATCCTTCCTAATAATCCCCAGTATAGCATTGGCCCTTTTTATTGCAGTCGCACATTGTCTTGACATTTTCAGTGAGTTATCAACTACGACTCCAAGATCTCTCTCTTGGTCAGTCATAGAGTCATAGAGTTTTTGTTCTCAAACCAGAGAGGCCCTTGATGTGATGGCGTCATTTCTGGGTGACATCATTGTGTTGGGGATGTCACACAACGATGGCACTGTTTGGGGGCAGGGTTCACCCTCTGGCCAGCTGGCAGGCAGTGGGCAGAAGTCCCAAAAACCAGGGGAATCCCCACTGGGACCTGGGGGCTGGCAACCTTAGATGGGGGTTGTTGTATATTAACCAAGGACCGCACATGCAGTGAGGGTTCACACATGGTCATGCGAAAGGGTGAAGCTTCGCCTCTGAGAACAATGCAGAGCGCAGATCCTAGAAGGGACCAATAGGGCAGCTAGGATCCAGGAACGGACCTATGGGGTATGGGTGCAAAGTAGTAAACCTATCACGAGGAGTGGGGTGTGGTTTTGTTGGGTGATTTAAGCCAGACTTTGGGCCAGCTATTTTGTCTTAGTTTTGTGTTCTTCAATAAACTATGAGCTGATTCACTAACAACGCGTCTAGAACCCAGTACTTTATAGGGGTCACCATAAGTCAGTTGTGACTTGCTGGAACATACATACATTCTTTTCTGAGTATTCTAAAAATTCAAACCCAGAACACAACTATTTAATCTAGGCCAGTAGTTTAACCATCTCATATTCCTGGCAGTCTGCTTTAGAGTGAAGAATTCACTCCCGCCCCAATCTTTCTGGCAATCTTTCTGGGGCAGGCTGTCATGCGGGTCTCATATTTCCCATCTAAGCATACTACTGTTAAACCGCAAAGACCCATCCAGTCAGAAACAGACAGTTCTACAGAGCAGTGCTGCGTCAGCAGAGGAAGAGTCCTGCGACTGAAGCCAAGTTCTCCTGACTGTGAGGCCCCCATGCTTCGCAAGAGACCACAATTAGTTTCCCATCCCCTCAACCAAAGCTGAGCAAGACAGATTGTTGTATTTTTTTTTAAGTTGTGGTCACACAAACAGGGGTCCACCTTTGCTTCTCTTTCAAGAGAAATGCATTTCCTGGAAACAAAGCGCAGACGACTTGCACATGGGAGGCCCTCGCAGCCCATTCGTGAGCCCAGCCTGTCATGCTGTCTGGGAAGACCTGTCTACCCACTCCCACTTATCAAAGTACTCATTGTCAAGTGTGAGGAGTTAAGAGGCGCTTCAGTCTTGCCCGCTTTTGCCACCAAGTCACAGTTGACTTATAGTGACCCTGTAGGGTTTTTGAGACAAGAATTGCGGCCAGGGACTTCTTTGCTGGTTTCCCATCCAGAGTTTGTCCTTGCCTGCCTCAGCACAGCAATCCTGGACTTGCTTGGTGGTCTCCCTTCCAGGTGTTAACCAGGGCTGACTCTTCTTAGCTGCTGACTCCTGACAAGGTTGGACTAGCCCGGGGACATCCAGGCTAGGGCCGGCCAGTTTACGGTGGTGTAAAGTGCTGTCAAATCGCAACCAATTGATGGCCACCATGCAGGGCTTTCCAGGCCACAAGCAGAAGTCATTTGCCAGTGCTTGCCTCTGCACAGTGACCCAGGAATTCCTTGGTGGGCTCCCATCCAAGTATCAACCAGGGCTGGCCGGAGATGCTGAGGCTGGGCTGGCCGGGGTCCCTCTATTCTAGCCCAGCCCTTTTTGCTTGACTAACTCACTCTTCATTGGGTCCAGCCAGGCCCACCACCACCTGTTCACCCAACATGCCTGACAGGAACAAATCTCAACTTACAAAAAAGTTGCTTTGCTTTCTTGCTCATCCCAGTCCTGAGACGGTGGAGAAGTGGGGGAGTTTGCCTCTCCAGGGCAGTGATTCCCAACACAGTTTTCTGGATGCATCAACTATTTCCAGGGGTGTCATGACTCACGACATTCTCAAAATATTCTTTAAAAAAGGAATTTTAATTTACTTTAAGAAGTAGAAAAGATTAGATTTATACCCCACCCTTCACTACCCAAGGGCGTCTCAGAGCGGCTCACAATCTCCTTTCCCTTCCCCTCTTCACAACAGACACGCTGTGAGGCAGGTGGGGCTGAGAGAGCTCTCTCGAGAACTGCTTGCAAGAGAACAGCTTTGAAATAACTTGTAACTGACCTGAGGTCACACCAGCAGCTGCATGTGGAGGAGTGGGGGAATCAAACCCGGTTCTCCCACATTAGAGTCTGTGCTCCTAACCACTACATCAAACTGGCAGTCAGATTTTTCTGGGTATATTTTTTAATGCCTGGCCTCAAACTTTGCTGCCAATGACTTTCCACCCTAAAAAATGTACCTGCTCCATATTGTCTCAGTACCTCAACAGTTGCTAGCAGTGTGTCTCACATTGTATGTAAAGTGCAGAAAGGGTAACTAACTGTGCACAGTATAGAAAAGTGGAACTTCCCTTGAAAATACACAGGCAGAACACCACCACAGTGTAGGCGTGATGGTGTGTCAGTTGAATGCCACATATGGGGGTGGGGAACAGCACAACTGCCTTTTGAGGGGCAACCAGCTGCAACCATTTCTGTTGCTGGCAAAACACTCTTGACACCTTTTGTCTTGCAGGCTCACACAACCCCTCCAGGGAGCAGCCACAGCAGAAAGTCCAGATGGAGTTGCAATGCATTCCCTTGTTAGCCTGATTGCTCTTTGTTATTATCAATATTAGGGGAATTATGAGTAGTTATTAATATGCAATCAGCTAAGGGAGTGATCACCAGTTTATACAGAGGTCCCCCACCCTTCCAGAAATACCAGTAACAGACGCGGTGACTGTATTTGGTTGGAATTAAGGTCTTTTACTATAAATCTTCTTCACACACAAACATTCACACACCAACAATTATTCAGTTTCTAGGAAATAAAGATAGATAATCAGCACGGTTGCATGAGCAGGAGTTCGTTGTTGGGGCAATAGTTACCTGTCCTCATTGAATGATCCATTCCAATGGAAGAAGGGAGGAGAGAATTGAAAAAAGGGGCACATGTCCTGAACTGGCAGGCAACACGTGGAACTCAAGCTGCAGATCTAGAGTTAAAGATGGAGGGAGGGTATTGGGATAGCAAGCTGGATGTAAGAGGGACAAAGCTTAGACAGGGGTCATCGAGAGAAGAGAGCACATGTGGTCGGGATTTCCCTTTTATGCGGGGGTGTGGGGGCTGGCCATATCCCCTGGTCACACCTCCTGGTTAGTCCATCCCTGAAAACATACTATTAGCTGGAAGGAATAGGGGAGGGGAGCTAAGAAGCAGTCAATATTGAGAACTAGAAACTTAGACTAGAGACTGGAACCTGGGTGTAGGTGAGATAAGTCATCGGGCCAAGGCTATTGTTTCTTGATGGCCTTAGCTGGGCCGCTGATGGGTGAATGATTAGTTGCCAAGCAACTATGAATAGAGTCTCTGAGCTACATGCCCATTTGCAGGTTGATGGAGGAGGGGAAAAGGGGTTGCCTGCGTGTGTTGGAGGGGGCTCCTAATGGCGTTTGGAGTCTCTTGTCCTCGTGCTTTAGCCTGGCCTGGCATTTAGTGCTTTGTGCATACTATGGAACCGATCCATCTCTCATCAGGTAAGAGGGCTGGTAACCTTGGGGAGCCACTGGAACAGCACTTACAGAAAGGAAGGTGTCCTTCTGTCAAGGGTGCATTCTCAACTGACATCATAGTGGGTTACCATGCTGTACAGTTCCTTAAGCATACTTTGCACAGTCCATATTTTATTATAGTTCATGAAAGACATGAAATGCCTTGCAGGGCAACATCCTACAAGGTCTAGCCCTGGCCTAGTGACCCCACTACTGGGGAAATCCCATAGGAACTGGGAGAACACCCAGCTGGTGCCACTTCCCAAAGCTGCCATTCACGTTTGCTGTTTATTTTGCTACCACTGAATACTGTTCCATACTCTCCATGGGTCCCTCTTCAACAGGGCAGAGGCCAGAATAGGCCCCATTCACAGGTTATTGCTACCTACCTGCTGGGCTGGTGACATGATGGCTAGTTGCTGTGATGTGGGGTCCTCCCCTAGCCTGGCTTCTGCACTGTTGCAAGCTGCTGGCCCAGCACAATTCTACCTGTCCTGGGCATGCATTGACAGGGAGACCTCTGCTGCGATCCTGCAGGCTGTCGATGCAGCTGTTAAAGAAAGAGGAACCTTGCAGGACCACCAGAGTTGGGGACCCTTTCCCCTTTCACCATTGCAAAAATCTCTTCCTGGTGCTTCTCAATAAATATTTGGATGGTTTCATAGCTATGCTGCTGTTTCGATAGGTTTGAATCACAGGGAGGGTTGTTTGACCCCTTTCTCTTCCATGAGGCCTCTTCAGCCTTTCAGGCTCCAAGGGGAAAATGTCTCCCAAATACTATTCAATCCTCCTCCTGACTGGACATTTCCACAATGCCTTTCTGTGGCTATGGTCTAGATCTAGACTAAATGGGCAATTTCCACCTTCCCATGGTAGAGTCCCCTCATTTCATTCCTGATAGTCCCCTATCCCCCCAGGAACAGCGTTTTGTGGAGATCAGTGGACTGTAGAGGGAGGGGGGAAAGTTCCACTGATTTCTCCCTCCCCACTCCAGAGGGGGGAAGACAGGAAAGTTGAATTCTGCCACTGAAAATTTAGTGTGAATCCAACCCAGTGTTTCTGGCTGAGGTTCCTGGCTGAGAGCCAGTTTGGTGTAGTGGTTAAGAGTGGCAGACTTTAATCTGGAGAACTGGGTTTGATTCCCCACTCCTCCACATGCAGGCAGCTGGGTGACCTTGGGTCAGTCACAGCTCTCTCAGAGCTCTCTCAGACCCACCAACCTCACAGGATGTCTGTTGTGGGGACAGGAAGGGAAGGTGATTGTAAGCAGCTCTGAGACTCCTTTGGGTAGTGGAGGGTGGAGAATAAAACCAACTCTTCTTTTCTTCTTTTCCTCCTCCTCCTCCACGTTGCTTTGTTTAGCCAGATTAACCCATATTAGCCCCCTGATAGGATCCCCCATTATCTAGCTGGCTTCCTTCCCGCCCCTCTTTCCTCTCCTCACTACCCCCTGCCCAAGAAGGTCCCACCTGTCTCAAAGTCTATTATATACATGAGTGGAGGGAATTTTCCAGACTAGTGGCCAGTTCTTCACTAACCTCTTAAAAATTCCCCCCCATCTGGGGGAGGGGGGCAATACAAAAGAATCCAAGAGCAACCAGTGTAAATTCTTTACTTCCATGGTGGGGGGAACAGGAGAAGGCTGGGAGAACCCAACTCAAGTGGGCCATCATCAGCTCCACAAAGGGGAGATTCTGTCTCTTTAGGCACTGGCTTCTGCCCCATCAAATATTATTAGGCTGAGCTGGTCTTTGTGAAGATCCAGTTGGGGCCGGAGGATGGAAGCAAACCAACTAATACCTGCAAATTCTCTTCTGAAATTAAAATAGGGTTGCCAGCTCCAGGTTGGGAAATCCCTGGAGATTTAGGGGGAGGGTGGGGTTTGAGGAGAGGAGGGACTTCAGCAGGGTACTTCTAGAGCAGCCATTTTCTCTAGGGGAACTGATATCTGATGCCTCGAGATAGTTGAAATCCCAGAAGAAGAAGCCACCACCTGGAGGTTAACAACTCTAAATTAAGGTGAATAGTTGCCCGTGGAAAAATGAGGTCCCATGAAAATGCTAATGTAGAAAAAAAAGCACTAGCAAAAAGACATTTGATGAGTAAATGCAGGGGCCTTTTCATAGAAAAAGAGCTGCAGGAGCTCATTAGCATATGTCACACCCCCTGACACCACTGGAAGTGTGTCAGAAGGCCACACCCCCTGACATCACCGGAAGTGTGTCAGAAGGCTAAGAAGGTATGGCTGGCTGGTGCAGGACCCAGCAAGGCAACTTTGGAAATATCTGAGGACTTTGGGGGTGGAGCCAGGAGACTTTGGGGATGGAGCTGGGAGATTTTAGTGGTGTCACTTCCTGTGGTGACACTTCCAGGTCAAACGGCAGGTGATGTCACTTCCCAAGCTCCACCCTTTCTGATGATGTTCACTTCCAGCACACTGCACCAAACTATACCTGTCCCTCTGAAATAACCTTCTTTCAAAATTCAAATTTAAATACACTGTTATATATCACTTCCCAACCAGGATAATACTGTGCAATACAAACATGAGTAAAGTGTTAACTATTCTGGCTGGATCATGTACATATCAAGAACATATCTGTTGCCATTTCCCTCGCTTCCTGCTCACCTTCCAGGGAAACAGAAGCCCATTTCACAAATTACAGTGGACATATATACATCTTGCATGGACACATGTTGTAAGAAAGATGTAATATGCTTTTGCATTATAAACAAAAGCAGCCTGCCTACATCCTTCCCCTCGCCCCCAGGTCCCACAGCTCAGAAACAAAGTACAGCATGGGCAAAATCCTCTACATAAAACCCTAGAGAACTACTGCCAGTTTGAGTAGACAAGGCTGACATTGATGGACTGATGGTAGAGAGACCATGCTTTGTGTGCCAAAGGATAAAGGTTTAAACCTTAGGAAGTCTAAGAGAACAGGTGTTGGGAAGGATCTTTCTCTGTCTGTCTCTCTAGAGATCACCTGCATTAGAGTAGACCATGCTGAAGTAGATGGACCGTTGGCATGAAGACCAGTGTGGACTGAGGAGTCCCATGTTCAGATCTACATTTTCCATGATGCTTACTCGGTGATACTGGGACAGTTAGATTTGAGTCTAGTGGCAGATGAGAGACCAACAAGAGTTTCAGGGAATACGTTTCCAAGAGTCAAAGCTCCCTTTGTCAGGCTGGGTGATATTGCCATTGTTGGGAGGTCAATATAAGGGAAGGGAGACTGGAGGAAGGGTGGGATAAAGAGGGGACTGACAGACAACATGCGAGCAGCAGAGTCTGTTGGGATGGAAGAGTTTACAGGAAAAAAATAGCACCAACTGATGTGACCAAGAAAACAGATCTTCCCAAACTAGAACATCATAAATTATAGCCTGAACGTGAACCTATATTGTGATGCATTAAGTGATGTAGCAGTGGTGACAAAACCGCTAGTGGTATTTAGTTGAACTTCCTGGACAGGCAGATGTATTTTGGGTTGCCAGTGGCCAAACTGCTCTGACTTTGGAGAGTCGGGACAAGCAGCAAAGCTTGAGGAAGGGGGCACAGAACCATGGTTATAGAAAAGAAGGAGGCTAGGACCTGAGAAAACAAAGCAGTCCAAATGAAGCATGACATAGAAGCTATTCATAGTTGAGATGAATTAGGAAGGGAGATGCACAGCCAGTATGAAGTACATTTTAGAAATTATAGTAACAGGATGGGAGTTGCTTCGGTGGTGTTAGCTAAAATACTATTGCAAGGTCTGTGTGATACAATAGGGGACTGTATCACATTTTCAGACATTCTCTCTCTCTCATATACTTTGTTTACCCTCTTCTTATAACAATTCCTCATCAGCCTAGCAGAGTCATCCCACTCCAGTCTATTCAAGAGGTCTTATTTCCAGGGAAGTGTCCTCAGGATTGGACTATAACGAGCTCTGTTCAAATCCTTAACCACTGAGCTCGCGAATACCTTCTCTTCTTTTAGTTCCCTAAACCAATTTGCCAAACTATGAGTATATTATTATTATACTTCTGTCACGTGGCTCTTCCCTAATGATTGTGGCTCCCAAGAACAGGTTGGAGATGATAGCCTGGGAAGCACCCACACAGCAGCCCTGCCTACGTAACACCATGTCGTGGACTCAGGTGGCTCAGGTTAGTCTGATCTCATCAGATTTTGGAAGCTAATCAGGGTAATCTCTGGTCTGTAGTTGGATGAGAAACCATAAAGGAAGCCCAGGGCTGCTATGCAGAGGCAGGCAATGGCAAACCACCTCTGAATGTCTCTTGCCTTGAAAACCCTACAGGGTTACCATGAGTTGGCTATGGAACAAGTTTTAAAATTGTGAGCAGACAGACTTTGTTTTTTAAAAAATAATTATAGAAACTATTCAAATATAATCACTCTTCCCTTAAGAAAGAAAGACCGACCAGACAAGGTTAGAGAGGGAAAATATGCAATTTAGTCTTAAGTAGCAATGATCAATTTCAGCAGAAAATGGGGATTAGGCAGTTGTTCCAAACAATTCATAGAAAAGATGGACTTTAAGGAATCATCTGGAAGAGGTGACAGAAGTGGCATTGTATGTGTGAGCTGAAGGCATTTTGCACCAAAAGGAAAAAAAAGTGGACTGAGAGAGAGAGAAAGCAAGACAGAAACACACACAGAGAGAGAGAGAGAGAGAGAGAGAGAGAGAGAGAGAGAGAGAGAGAAAGGGCAAAGTAAGAAAAAAAGAGGAAGACAGAAAAACAGAGAGAGAAAGACAGAGAAAAACAGAAAGGAAGGGAGAGGTAGAAAAAAGATGGGGAGAGAGCAGTGAAAGAGAAATAAAAATGAAAGGAAGGAAAGAAGGAAGATAGGTAGAAAAAAGGTAGAAAAACGATAGGAAGACAGAAAGAAGCCATTAGAAGCCTCCCTTTCGCTCCTTCCTGCTTTTAGGTGTGTGTGTGTGGGGGGCAAAACGGAGCTCTGAAATGACTGCCCGCACTTTTAAAATGAGCGCTGCAGGACTGCTGGCTATAAAGGGGAGGCAGCCACTGTGAGCCTCTCTTTCACTTCTTCACATTTTTTACCCCAAACCTTACCTTCCTGGACCCTCGTCTCTTCTGGGCTCTGAGAACTGCTCAGGCTGCTCCTGCTGCAAACAGGGGCGGGACTGGAGGGAGGAAAATCATTACTCACCAGCGCACACTAGAGGGAAGGGGAACTGACACTCTAGCCCTTGTCTGTATGGCTTTCATAGCCATAGAGACTTGGAGGACTAAAATGCCAGAGTGTCACTCTTCTGGCCGCCAATTTGTTCCCTGGTGCTGAATTTCAAAAAAGTGGGTGACGGGGTCAAAAATCGGGCATTCCTCTGCCCCCAGTGGGGGCTTGGCAAGCCTGGGGGGTGTCAGGTACCCCTGCCATAGGGGTGAAGGGAGGGGAGGAGGTATCAATGGATGTATCTGTGTTTTCTCTGGTATGTGGGGAGGTGACGAGGTTGCCTGGGAGACGGTGCAATTTCCATCTCGGGCTATCTCTACCGGGCCAAATGGCCTTGAGAGCCAGGCTGTTTGTCTCCTTTCTGTTTCTTAAGACAACAGCTAGGCATGGGAATTTATTGCTTTGTGGGAATGTAGTTTGTAGCACCTTTTGCTCTTTTCCCGCACGCGGGCTCTGTAGCCATTGGTAGAAGGTAGGGGGGGTCCCCCCTCTGTAGGGTATAAGCAGTGATGCTTCTTTTGTATGGGTCATTCCTGACAATGCCTATGTTCTAGTGCTTTAGCTTTGCAGTATAATAAACGCTATCCTTTTCATGAGGCCTGGTGTTGACTGACTATCTAAGGCGCCTGACAGATTGTCAGGAATCATCTTTGTTGGGACCGGTCGAGCCCCGCACTTCTCTCACGAAGATGAGTGACGGAGAAGACACTATCCCACTCCAAGATCCGCCAGAGGATGGGAAACCTCCGGTCTCAACGGTGGCGATCACCACAGCAATTGTCCCACTGGATAACCCAGTTACCTACGTGCCAGCATCGTGGGGCATGGAGTACGATCTGGGAGGCCCATACGGGGACCCGTACAGAGCCGCGTACGGAGGAGTTAGCACCAGACCGAGGCAGCGGCGCGACTGGTTGAAACCGCTGGCTGAAAAGCAGGAGACGTGGTTTCTCACCCCCCGGGCTTCGATTAGAGAGAGCCGATTCGAGCGGTCGGTCTACCGCCTGAGCACGGTGGAAGGGACGGAAGACACGTGCCAGGAACCAAGGGACCTAGAAGGGGCCGTCGGGAGCCGGAGATGGAGCGGAGATCCGAGTCAAGACCGAATCCTCCGCCTCATAGACGAGTCCCTATCCTGCATCCCCAGGATGATCTCGGATGGCATCCGAGAGGAGATGGAACGGAGGCAGCCCCCGGTGCCACATGACCAGCAACCCCCTGACCAATGAGTTGTGCCTGTCCCAGTGTGTGGCTCCGGGAAAATGGAGGACGGGGGAATGCTTGCCTAGGCCGAATGGAGTGGCCTGAGGCTAGCAGGGAATGGGGGGGAATCTTTCCCAGAGCGTGCGGCTTTGCGTGGCTCTGGGATGATGGAGGGTGGGGGGCTTGCAGGGGCCAGGCAGGGGAGACAGGGGCCAGGTGGGGAGGAAGCCTACTTATGTCCATTTTCTGCCTCCTCCTGGGCCCAAATGAGGACTGGAGGCAGAGGGCAGCCGGAAGTAGGGGGCAGGGCTTCGCCATGTGCCCCCCCCCCAGCGCCTCACTCCCGGAGTGCCACTCTGGGAAGCTCCGGCCCCATCTGAGCCCTGAGTAAATAGAACAACAGCAGGTTATCTGACTGTATTTTGATACCGCTTTCATCTCATACTACATGGTCCTGGTCTGGTTCAGAGAAGATTAAGCCGGTACTTACAGCTTAGTGAGCCTGGTATTTGTCCAGAAGATATCTCTGTAATAAAACTATGACTGCAAAGTGCAAGAAGGGTAGATTACAGAGTATCTGTAGTCAAGGCTAAGAGAACTGTATGGAATAGACTTCGGGCTTTCCCATGTTCTCATTTTCCTTGCTTACAGTTCCTGTTTCTTCAGGATTTTTCCCCCTGTCCCTCAAATGTCGTGCTCCCTCTAGAGGTCAATTCGATATTATATCAGTTTATGCCGAGCATAAAAACCAAGCAGAATTGACTGCTAGAAGGAGCCAAACATGCGAGGAACAGACCTCTCCCCACAAAAAACCCCCAGGAATTATAAGCAAGGAAAATGAGAATGCAGAAAAGCCCTTCTTGTGGGAGCGCTGTCTCAGAAAACACACATCACTGTTAAGGATCTGTCCTCCCTGCCCTCCACAGTCAACACCTCTAACAGGAGTTAACAAGGGCAATATGTCTGCATCATCACAACTTCAGTTAAAAAGAAGACCATGTACATGAAGGCAAATTCACAGTTGTATGACCAGACCCGTAGCTACAGTGGGGCATTCTGTGGCCTGGCCCACTGACTTTTCATTGGGACCCCCCAACTCACCACCTGGAAAGGCCCCCCCAACTTATTTCTGGCACTTGCCGCCACTGCCAGGGCGGCAAAACTAGCCTGACGCCGTCCTTCTCTCCCCCTAGCTCTCTGAATCTCTCCTCAGCAAAAAAAAAAAAAGCCCCGCCCTACCATGCTGCTTCTCTGTCTCTCGCCTGCAGCCAAAGCCGGCAAACCCCGCCTCCAGGCTCCTGTAGCTGTTGCCTCTCCTTCGGTTTCCTCTTGCTGGCAGGCAAAGCCGGCAAACCCCGCCTCCAAACCCCAGGAGCTTGCTGTGAAGAAAGTGGGCCTGAATGTCCGGGTGCCCGGAGAAATGTAGGTTTTGGGACAGGGGGATGTTTGTTTGCCTTTTTAAAGACGTGGTTTCTTCCGACCCGATGGAGAGGACCTCTGGGGAACTGGAGAGCTTGCAGGGCGCCTCCAGGGTTGGTGCGAAGAAAAAGACTCTTTGCCTATCTGGATCTTTCTTTTGGGCCAAGACAGTGGCCAGCGGCTCTCCCCTCCCAAGCTCATGTGGGCAGCGGGCCGGCCAGGGGACTCCCCGTGTATGTGTGGGGGTCTTGTTGTCCCAGGAACTGGGCTCGGCCAGGACTCCCCGGGAGTCAGAATGCGAGCCCTTTCAGCCAATCGCCGACTTCCCCTGGACGGAGTGCCTCTTCTTGTCTCGGGCTCGACTCCAGACCTCCCATCCATCCTGTGGGCAGGGGGAAATTGAAACCTCCTCCTCTGGGCGGTCTGAGGGGGGGTTGGGCACCCCCCACCCCCTTCCCTGGCCAATGCCTTGCAAAGTCTTCTCTGAGGCTCTCGATGCTTGACATTTTTGTTTGTTTGTTTCTCTGACGGGTCAATTCCGCCTTTGAGCAGTGTGTCCATCCTATCCTCAGCAGAAAGTTGGGAGTACAGTGGAGGCACCCTGAAGACCAACAAGGTTTCATTCCTGGTATACGCTTTGGTGTGCACACGCACACTTCACCAAAGAGCTTTTGATGCTCTCTTGGGTGGGAGGTTGTCTGTACAGGGTGCCCCCTGACTTATTTAAACGCCCCCTGAATTAAAAAATCCTGGCTATGGGCCTGTGTATGACCCAACTTTGAACATGCTCCCAAAATAGATGCCATACACAAAACATTGTATGGGCAGCAGGTGTGGGCACTACAGAATGGAAAGCTACCCCCCCCAACTTGAATATGCTTCTTAGGAGGAACAATGGATGACGTAAGGATTGGGAACCTGATACTCCTGTGAAAGTAATAGAGAAGGGGCAGGTGTGAGGGGCCAAGATACTGTTCATCTGAATCTACAAAATATGCATGGAGAGGAGGGGAAGAGAAGGAGGACAAGAGGAACACATCGTGGGACCACAAGAACTTGGTCAAACCATGAACAGTTGGGAAGCGAAGATTGCTGGATTGGTTTAAGAAGAAAAGCTGAAGAGAGGGCAGTTTAAAAATCCCATCGGGTTATTTATTTAGACATTTCTTTCTCACAACTCTCAGGGGTTCACAAAGCAGCTTCCAATAAACATTCATTTAAAAATAATAACCAACAGTTATAAAAAAAGTCTGATTTAACTAACACAACAATAAAGGTTTAAAGAACAGTTATATGGTCATAAATAGAATGAAGCATATAAATAATGAACAAAATCAGGGAGTGGGATGGGGCTCAATAAAAAATCTTGGGGAAAGGGTAGGGTGGCCAGGTCCGGGTTGGAAAACGCCTGGAGACTTTGGGGGTGGATCTGGGAGAGGGCGGGACTTGGAGAGGGGAGAGGCCTCGGCATCATGGGACCACCCTGCCACAGAGTCCACCCTTCCAAGCAGCCATTTTCTCCAGGTGAGCTGATCTCTGTCAGCTGGAGATCAGTTGTAAAAGTGGGAGATCCCCAGGCCCCACCTGGAGGCTGGCAACCCTAGGAAAGGGCTATTTTCACCCAGGGGCTAAAGCTAGGTAGACAGAGACCCAGGTGAACCTCTAAGGAAAGAATTCTGAAGATGAAGCATCCCAAGCGAAGGCCCTCTTCTCTGGTAGCTGTCAATAGCCATCTGAAGGTGGGGCACATTTAGAAGGCCTTAACCGGTGCGCCGATATCTGTAGATGTGGTGGAAAATGCTGTCAAGTCATCGTCAATTTATGGCAAGCCTGTAGGTTTTTCAAGGCAAGAAACAGCCAGAGGTGATTTGGAATTGCCTGCCTCTGCATAGCCACCTTGTCCATCCTTAGCAGCTGCCCATCCAAGCACTGACCCTGACCCTCATTGGCTTCTGAGATCTGAGGCCGTTGGCCCAGCTTGGCCCAACACGTGGATGGAGAGCTCTCTACATTTCCAGCACTTAGAACTGAGTCCAGGTGTGCCAGGTCAGATTGCAGGAAAGACACCAACAATTTCTTAATCCCTTCTTCTAAACTTGACACACAGAGAATTTTAAAGCACTGACATTTTAAATTCTTGACACCTGTCAGCTGAGGGATTGGGGGAAGGCAAATTTAAAAGCGGCCACCAATCATGCAAACAGAACATCTGCAAAATGGTTGCTGTATCAAAACTAACCTGTGAGGCTCTTGATAATCTGAAAGTAAAAGTGCAAAACTGAAAGTTTCCTTTTTTCAGAAGGTGTAAATGTGGGACAAGATGAGAAAAGTAACCTTGTCACATTCTCAGAAATGACAGATCATCCTTCTCTTCACACCTCAACTGCTGCTGCACAGTCTGCACAATGGACCTGGCACGTCGGCTTGTTCAGTATGGGCAGCTCCTTATGTCACAATACCACATCCTGTGCCTAAAGGAGGAGGATCCTGACCTGGTTGGCCCCGGCTAGCCCCATCTCGTCAGATCACCAAAGCTAAGCAGGATTGGCTGTGGTTAATGTTTGGATGGGAGACCATCAAGGAAGTCCAGGCAGTGGCCACCCACCTCCGATCATCTCTCGTCTTGAAAACCTCAT
Source organism: Gekko gecko (assembly GCA_029375565.1). NCBI lineage: Eukaryota > Metazoa > Chordata > Lepidosauria > Squamata > Gekkonidae > Gekko > Gekko gecko. Next base: position 22,220,139 of record JAPDNY010000006.1, on the reverse strand, counting down.
AAGATGGCTGCTACTCGATGGCACTTTCCATCACTGCCAAGTGAGGATGGGCGGTGGGGGGGATGTTTTTGCTTGTACCCTTCTTAGAAGAGAGGCACAGGGCATGCTGGGTAATCAGTAAGGGCAGCATTCTTGGCCAGTCAGGTGGTGGCTTTATGTCCCCATATAAGGGCAGCTCCACCTTTTCAGCTGGGCTTTTGTTCAGTGCTGTCCTCTAATTAACTGACCGTACATGATTAGCTGGCCACTTTGGGGCTGAGCAGGAATTTGGGGTGTGAGGTTCCCTGAGATTGGTCCAATGGGACCCCTTTTTTGACTTACATCATACTGTTAGTCTTCGATAGGGGTGGGGTTAAGTAGGTTAAACTGGCCTGGTTCCAGGAAGAGAGAGCCCTTAATTAGGTTGGTGGAAACATGTGGGTTAATTGGAGATAGGCAGGAAAACTTGGCCTGCAGCACCATTTATCAGCCGTATAGCCAAGGTGGCATGAGAATAGGTGCTGGGTGGGCAGCATTCCACTGGACCCTGCCTGCTGTGTGGCGTGGGGGTGTTGATGAGGCTCAGTGGCTCTTGAGACAGTCTTGCACATGCAATAAAAAAAAATAAGGAAGACCAGCATCAGATGCCTTGAGTTTGGAGCCAGGGTGGAGGTGTCCTTAAGCAACCTTTAGGGGGCCACTTTTGGCAGGCCCTGCACACATTTAGGCATCAGAAGTAAAACAGATATTATTATTTTGTCACAGATCAGCTTTAATAAAAGCTAGTTCGACCCATATATCTGTGTCTTGAGTCTCTATTCCAGGGTGTGCAGGTGCTGTCTGGAGCCAAAATCTTTACGGAGCTCCCTGTGCGTGGCAAATCGTGCATCATGTGAAGTTGTTCGGCCAGTTTCAGGGCATGAAGGTGCATCTCAGGTTGTCCTTGGGGGCGGGGGTGCCCCACTGGGCTTCCTCTGGAAGTAAGCCAATACCAGTCTAGCTTATCCTACATTCACGTGTCTCAGAATTTCCACATCATCTGTGTGTTAATTTCTAAAGCATATATAAGCCAAAGAAAGTTTTTGATTCCTCATAATTCACCAGGGTGAACTGAGAGACGTTCACATACAGGCTGTCCTGTCTGGAAAGGTTGAACAAGGCACCCAGATAGCTGCTGCAACTCCACATGTGCATGCTTGTGCAGTAGTTCATTTTCCTGTCCTCCATCAGCACCTGGAAACCAGAGTAAACCGGGTTTCGTTTGAAAACCACGTGGTCAAGGGGTTGGTTGCTGCAGTGCTGACCTCGGAAGAACACTTTTGAGTATACAAAGTAGAGGCCAGGTTCATCAATCACCAGGCCCTTGTTTTCGTATCGGACGCCAGAAAGGAAAGCATGTCCATAGGTACTGTCCCATTCTAGTGGCAAAGACTTCTGGCTGGTTTCACCTAGAAAGATAAAAGATCACTGTGAAAATAACCTGACTCAAGTGAGCTTTGATTCATGAAAGCTAATACACAGTGGAAACCAATTTTGTTGGTTTTTAAGATGCTACTGCACTCCAATTGTGTCCAGAAGAGGGCAACCAGGATGGTGAGAAGGTTGGAATCCAAGTCTTATGAGGAAAGGCTGAAAGAGTTGGGTATGTTTAGCCTGGGAATGAGAAGGCTTAGAGGGGACATGATTACAGTCTTCAAGTATTTGAAGGGCTGTCTTGTAAAAGATGGAGCAAATCTATTCTCTCTCACTCCGGATTGCAAGACTAGATCTAACGGGTGGAAATTACAAGGGAGTCGTTACCAGCTAGATATCAGGAGAACCTTCCTAACTATAAGAGTGGTTGAGCAGTGGAACAGTCTGCCTCAGGAGGTGGTGGATGCTCCTTTCCTGGACGTTTTCAAGAGGAGGCTGGACGACTATCTTTTTGGAATGTTGTAGGCACGTACGGCTATCTTTCGGCTCTGCTCCTGCAGAGTGCAGGGGGTTAGACTAGATGACCTGCAAGGTCCCTTCCAACTCTAACATTCTATGATTCCATGAATTGTGTTCCACTACTCCAGACTAACATGACTATCTGCCTGAGGGTGGAAAAATAAAATTCAGGCAGGAGTTTGTTCAACCCCTACTATATTTCAAGAGGTCTGAATATTTCCAGGGCAACAGATCTTTTAAAATCTAATCTGCGAAATACCAAAGGTTGCAAATATCATTTGCTGGTTCTTTCTTGACCGTGAGTATGCCCATATGGTTGCTGCTGAACAGAGGACCTTAAGAATGTAATGTAAGAACCCCCTTACAGGATCAGATCAGTCATCCAATTAGGCCAGCATCTTGTTCCACACAGTGTCCAACCAGTAGCTCCGGAGAACCGACAGGCCATTTGATGTTGCCTCCCAGAACTAGTATTCAGAGGCTGGCCACCTCTCGATGTGTAGGTGCCCCTTTGCTCACCGTGGCTAATAGCCATTGTTGGACCTCTCCTCCTCCTCCTCCTCCACAAATCCATCCCGCTTCCTCTTAGCCAGCTGTGCTAATAGCCATCACTATGTCCAATGGCAGTAAACCCCACACTCTAATTGCTCACTAAGCGAAGAAGTATTTCCTTCTGTCTGTCCTGAGCCTACAGCCTGTCAACTTTTTGGGGTGCCCCAGGGTCTAGAATTATGGAAGAAGAAGAAGAAGAAGAAGAAGAAGAAGAAGAAGAAGAAGAAGAAGAAGAAGAAGAAGAAGAAGAAGAAGAAGAAGAAGAAGAAGAAGAAGAAGAAGAAGAAGAGGAGGAGGAGGAGGAGGAGGAGGAGGAGGAGGAGGAGGAGGAGATTGGATTTATACCCCGCCCTTCACTACCCAAGGGAGTCTCAGAGTGCCTTACAAACTCCTTTTCCTTTCCCTCCCCACAACAGACACCCTGTGAGGTAGGTGGGACTGAGAGAGCTCTGATAGAAACTGCTCTTTTTCAAGAACAGTTGTGCCAGAGCTTGTGACTGACCCAAGGTCACATCAGCAGGTACAAGTGGAGGAGTGGGGAATCAAACCTGGTTAAGAACATAAGAACATAAGAGAAGCCAATGTTGAATCAGGCCAATGGCCCATCCTGTCCAACACTCTGGGTCACACAGTGGCCAAAATATACCAGGTGCCATCAGGTGGTCCACCAGTGGGGCCAGGAGGACACTAGAAGCCCTCCCACTGCTGCCCCCCCCAGCACCAAGAATAGAGAGCATCACCTGCCCCAGACTGAGAGTTCCTATATATACTTTGTGGCTAATAGCCACTGATGGACTTCTGCTCTGTATGTTTATCTAATTCCCTCTTGAAACTGTCCATGCTTGTAGCTGCCACTACCTCCTGTCTATATAGTCAACAGAGCAAAATCTTGAGTCTAGTGGCTCCTTTTCTGCATAGTTCTGTGCCAGTTTTGTGTACTTTGTGGGAAGCCAGGAGAGGGGGACCCTTCCTGACCTCCTCAGGCAGGCCGTTCCATGAGGTGGGGGCCACAGTGGAGAAGGCACGCATGCGGTTCTCCCAGATTAGAGTCCCGCTATCTACTTTCTCCATCCTGTGCATGATTTTATAAACCTCTATCATGTCCCTCTCTTAGCCGTCTTTTTTTAACACTGAGAAGACCCAGATTCCTCAACCTTTCCTTAACAGTGAAGAGAATGATATTCCTCCGAAAACAAGGTTCATGCCTGTAGAACTCCGGCCAACGTGCCTGGCATGTATGCAAGAGTCACGAGGCAGTCTTTTAAGGAGAGCTGCCAGCTTTGGGTCGGGGAATTCCACAGGTGCCTTCTGAGGGACTGGATCCACAGCTGCGGGGGAGTGGGGTGTGTGTGTGTGTGGAGGTGGTTACAAAAGTCCTCAGGCCAGGAGGTTTCGGTTTCGGCATTGCGAATGGCGGCCACCTTTCGGGACGCTCCCAGAGGTGGTTAGCCCACGCACAGTCAGGGGGGGTCTTCGCATGTGTGAAAGACCCTAGTGAGCCTTAGGCAAAGGCTCCGAACCGGGGGCGCTTGGGGAGTAGCCTCTTTGCCGGCAGACAGCCGGGAAATTGAGGCTTTCTCCCCGCCCCAATCGGCCCCGCTGCGTCGTGCTCGTAATGGGACTTAGCAGCGCTACCGACTTCCAGGAGTGAAGACAGCGCTATGATTTAACATAAAAAGAAGAAGTGGCATCGAATTGTGAGTTGAAGATCTATTTTGAAGCGTAAATTTGAACCCCCCCGTAAGCATATAAGCGTATGGGAGGAGGGAGGAGTCCCCACCCCCTTTGAGAAGCGAGATCTACAAAGGGAGCGCGAAGGGGGGCAGAGAGAAAAAAGTGTTGGTGAAAGTACCGTTGGGGTTTTATGGAAGATTACGACCCTATTAGCTTCCTGGGGGATGCGGCACGAACTTGGAAAAAGTAAACAAAAAAAGAAAATGTCGACTTTGGAAAAAGTCCTGCAGATACCAGAAGAGAAGAGGGGAGGGACTTCCGGTCCGGGTAGCCCCCCCCCCAGAGCTTGCTGTCAATCAAAAGGGAAATGAGATACTGTGCCCCCTGCTGGAGCAAATGCAGAAAATCAACGAAACTTTGCTTAAAGTGGAAAGTGTTCTCATCAGTCGACAGAAACAAATATCGGAAACAACAAGGAAGATGGCGGAAATCGCACAGAAATCGAATCTGACTCTAAGTTTCCAGAGCGTAAAAGAAGAAGAGAAAGAAGATCTCGGATTTACCTTGACGAATGTCTTGGCACCCCTAACTGACAGTGAAGCGAAAGAATTAAAAGAAGAGGTGGACATGGCTCCCAAAGCCTATTCCGCTTTTATAAAGAAAAATAATTTGCCAGTAGAAGGGGTTGTTGAGCATAGCAGGCAACATATCATCTAATCTCATGTCTAGTGTCTATGAGGCCCAGGAAATTTGAACGCCAGAAATATAAGGAAAAAGAGAAAAGAGAGAAGATGGATTACATCTTTAAAACACAAAGCTTCTGAAGAGACACACCAGCATGGAGGAGGATGCAGCACTCAAAATTTGGATTAATACAAGCAGTGAAGTAGACAGCAGCCCAGGGGAAGGAGGTGACGGAACGGAAGGCATCAAGGTTAAAAAGGACTCAATCCATAATTGGAAGAGACTTAAAAAGAAGACTCCTTGAGAACTAACTGTTGGTGTAACATCTGAAAGGAGCTGTTTAATAACTAACCCCAATGGACTTTACTAACTGTACTAAAAGAGTGATTTTGGACTTTGCAAAGTTAAAAAGAAGATCTTCTAACCGTGATAGATGCCAAAAACGGTATTGATTACTAACTAAAACTAACCTTTTTTAACAGAAAAAACTTCACTCCATCTTTTTTCTTTCTCCATCTGTCTACCCTACCCTTTTCATATAAAAAGAATAAAATTCTCTCCTTTTTAGGAGAGTTATATCAAAAAAACCCCACAAAAGTCCTCAGGCCACGGTTTGTCAAAGGGCCTCAGAAGCCAGGCAGCTCACCTGACTCAGCCTTGCTCTCATCTAGCACAATTTGGAGGCTGCTTCAGCCACAGCTAGAAACCTCTCTAGAAACCCACATTGCTTCATCTTAAAGCGTGACTTGACACCAAAGCAAGTGGCTGTCCTACAGCAACAGAGCATGTGCTAAGTTCACCTGTGAAGCAAAGTGTGAAAAGTGAGAGATTCTGGATTCCTAGAGAGGCTTTTTTGTTCTAAGGGATGACTGAATTCTTCCTCCACAGTGGGCATTTGTCTCCTTTCCCAGAAGCCCATGGTGGCTTTCCAGACCCTTGTAGGGGCCCAGCCAGAAGACAAGTGACAGGCGGAGGACGGCTGCAGAGGAACAGCAGAAAGGTGAGCAGGGAGAGAACGGGGCACTCCTTACCTGCCTGCAGCTGCTCCCTCCCTTCCTGCTACGTGTTCAGAGGAAACAGCAAACCATCGAGTGCGGTCCTTTCTATATCCCCACAAGGACACCAAGCCAGTCAACACAATATCCCCCCCCGCCTGCTCCCTCCTCTTTTTTATGCCATCACTGACCCCAGGGTGACTTGGTACCCTCCCCCCCCCTGCTACGCACCTGTTAAGTGTGCTCTCCTCTTGACCATCTTTTCTGCCGTTCTGTTCAGGAAACCTACATCGCAGCAGAGAAGGGGTGGTGTCATTAGAGAGAACCCTGCTAACACATTCCAAGCTAACTCTGCCAGGAATCGGACTATAGAACTTTATGAAACCCATTGTCAGAGAAAGGTAGGTTAGAAATGGTGGTGGAAATAAACGAGAAGCACAAGGATGGCATAGGAATGACCCTGCTTTGGAGTGGAGCCTAAGTATTCGTGACAGGCACCTGTCTGTTGCAGTTTTTCGCTTGGCCATAATGTATCCTTGACTTACATGTCCTTATGAAAAAGCTGTCCTGACTCGTCAGCGCTCAGAAGCTAAGGCTCAGCAGGGTAGATCCTGGTTGGTACTGTGATGGGAGACCACCAAGGAAGTTCAGGGTTGCATCGCAGAGGCAGGCCATGGCCAACCGCCTCCGTCCATCTCTTGCTTTCAAAACCCCATCAGGAATCACCATAAGGCGGCTGTGACTTGATGGCCACCCCCACGAAAAGGTGTGATTATGTCACAAGCGATGGGCAGAAACACAGAATTACAAGCTCTCTTGTTAAGGGGAATAATTTACAGGATCATCATTCAGCCAGTGAATTGTAAAGGTGGAAGAATGCAAAAAGGATCACATGGACAAATATTAGATCTGCAAGTGGAGCTGGAAACAGAGACAACACTCCTTCCACAGTGAAGACCAGTGATCCCTCTAAGCTGAGTTAGTGTGAGCTAGCTCACAGTTTTTTTAGCCTCCGGCTCACACATTTTTGTCGTGGCTCAGGAAGGAGGGCTCCAGAGCAAACTGATTTATGCAGCAGCCAAATGGCTCGCTCACAACTTTAATGTCAGGAGCTCACGAAGTAGAGTTTTTGCTCACAAGACTCCACAGCTTAGAGGGAGCATCGCTGACAGGCTCAAAAAGAGGTGCCGCCGAAGGCCCAGACACACCCTTCCCATCTCCTCCGGTCTCCTCCCTAAGGCTGCCAGCTCTGGATTGGGAAATTCCTGGAGATTTTGGGTGGGCCCTGAGGAGGGCAGAATTTGGGGAGGGACCTCGGCAGGCTATGATGCTATGGAGTCCTTCGGAAGAACTGAGCTTTGCCGTTGTGGCTCCAATAGATCCCTGGAAACAGATCTCCTGGAGGATGGCAACCCTACTCCTTCCCACACCCAGCTCTTGTTCAGAAAGCCCCACTGGGCATGTGCAGCTTCCTGTGGTGTGTCCAAAGACCCCTTGAGGAGAGCGGGGAGAAGGGATGCTGGCTGCTCCGGGTCCAGGGAAGTGACAGGGAGGGCCAGGGCGTGGGGGCAGGGGGCTAGTGGCCTCAGCTGGCCCCTTTCCCAAATTTGTCACCTGAGATCACCGCCTCACCTGGCCTTGCCAGGCCTCCCTCTACCCAAGGATTGTCGCTTTGATAAAAGCCCTGTTAGCCGTGATCACCAGTGTAGTGCGCACCAGTGTAGTGCGCACCAGTGTAGTGCGCACTGGGCTGTGTCAGTGTGTAAGTCAGGAACGCACCTACAAAAGACATGAGCAGGTGAGAGCAGGCTGAAGGTAGACATCCTACCACCTGTGCCCTTGCCCTTCCTTGTATGGCTGAAACACTAGTGGGGGAAAAGAGGTATGCACTAACTGTTCACACTCTGCCCAGGGTGATAGATTAGCAATGAAAGAGCTGGAGGGGAAAACTATGCTCAGCCCTGGAAAAAAAAATCTGTAGGTGTGATCCAGGCAAATCTATAGGTCACATTGGTGTCAGTGAAATATCTAACTTCTGTAGGATGGCTCTCTGTTGTTGTTTTTTTAGTTGTTGGAGATACAGTATTTTTGGATGTGAAATCCTTCTACCCTTCATTTCCGTAAGCAGTCCAGGCCTACAGAGACAATAGTGGTTTCCTCCCACTGGGTATCTAAGGCTGATCAAGCACAGCACCTAAACTTTTGGGTCTTGCATTCTCCTTCTTTCTTCTGGCTTTAGCCCACCGCCAGCCATCTGTTTCATTTCACTAAAAATTACTGGCATCAAAGAACAGGACATCTTCATTCCTGCATTGGTTACAGAACAACACATTGCATTCTTCCCAAGGGAACAGCCCCAAATACTGATCACGGAGGGTTTTCTGAGGCACACTCACCTCCCCCCCCAGTTCTTAGCTTGGAGTAGGAAGACTTTCTTTTGCAGGAACCTCTGAGAACCTCACAGTTAGAATCGAAACCCAATCTGGCTGGATCCACTAATTCCTTCACTACACTACCAATTGGCTGCTAAATTTATTTCTTTATTAGATGTATAGCCTACCTTCCTCTGTACAACAGGGCTCAGAGTGGGTAACAACAGCTATTAACAAATTTAAACTATTAAAACAACTCTTATTTGATAATGATATGATGGCACTTAAAAGGGAAGCACAACATGGTACCCCTTCTCTAAAGGGGAATAGACATCATACGGTTAGGTGAATAGGGAAGAACACACAAGGGAAAAGGAGATGGGAAAGGGGGGGGGGAAGGGAAGGGAAGGGAAGGGAAGCCAAGATGGAAACCACCGTTGTCCTCAATCATAGGCCTGGAGGTACGTCTCCATCTTACAGGCCCTGCCATTTTCAAATGGAAATGGTTTGGTTCAGAAAACCTTTAAAAAAGGAATAGACATTTCTCTAGTATTTCAAGATAACATCTGTCAGCCAGGAAAAGAAATGACAGTCTAGCTCACTTAGGGTTGGCAAAGACCAAAAAAAAGAAAAGAAATTGGTGCTGGTATTACGAGAGGGAAACCCTTTCCCAGCCCCCTTGCATTTCTGCCAAAGTTGCACACAATCTGGGCTTCAATTAAGAGAGATGGAAAGAGAGAAGTGGGAATTAAAAGTGTTATTGTTGTTGACTAAGTATTGACTGATAAGTCAAGATCTGGTTGTTCCTTTGGGAGTTCACTCAACAGATTTCTAGATGGTCCAGGATCTTGGTTCTGTTAGTCAGAGGTCAGGACCAGAAGTCTGGGAAACATACTATTCCAGAAACTTTAAAAATCCAAAGAAATACACTTACATTCGGAAGAAGAAGAAGAAGAAGAAGAAGAAGAAGAAGAAGAAGAAGAAGAAGAAGAAGAAGAAGAAGAAGAAGAAGAAGAAGAAGAAGAAGAAGAGGAGGAGGAGGAGGAGGAGGAGGAGGAGGAGGAGGAGTTTGGATTTATACCCCGCCCTTCACTGCCCAAAGGCGTCTCAGAGCGGCTTACAAACTCCTTTCCCTTCCCCTCCCCACAACAGACACCTTGTGAAGTAGGTGGGGTGGAGAGAACTCTAACACAAACTGTCCTTGAGAGAATAGCTGTGCCAGAGCTTGTGACTGACCCAAGGTCACATCAGCAGGTGCAAGTGGAGAAGTGGGGAATCAAACCCGGTCCTCCCAGATAAGAGTCCGCGCACTTAACCACTACACCAAACTGGCAGTACGCCCCCTTCCCCAGACGAGAACATCTCACCTTTGAGCTTCTCTGGAGGCTGAGGCACATGTCCACTCTGGGAGAGCTGTGGAGGGAATAGGCATACATTCATATGTGGGAAAACACAACATAAACCCCATGCCATTTTTAATTAAAGCCCTTGTCTTCAGGAGATGGATATCCAGGAAAGGTTTGGGGGCTGTGGATACTATGCATCCAAGCCCCTCCTATGGGACTTTCCTGTGCCTGTGCCTGTAACAGAAGTTACCTCCAACGCCTTCTGCAGATGGAAGATCTGAAACATTGCTAATCCAACCCCCGTGAGGGCCAGGAAGACCAGCAGAAAAACCACGAGGAAACAGAGGCACGTGCCGTCCTTAGAATCCAGTCTCTGCCTTTTCCTCTCTGGCATGGGCCAAGGGGAGCAAGTGTCCCGATGGGTCCTGGGCCCAGCTCCAGTGGGGTACAATCCCAGTGGGACGCCGTTGGGGCTCAAAACTGCACTGCTGTTTGTCCAGAAGACCTCGGGATAAGGAGGATTTTGCTGCATGGCGGGAGGAAAACCAACCGGAGGACCAGACTTGGGAGTCTCAAGGCTCCGCCGCTGGGCTCAGCTCAGAGGCTGCGTCAGAGAAGTGTTTCTCCTCTTGTGCTGCGCGTCCCCCACACTGCACCTGCACCCACCGCTATAAAGCACTTCTGGTCGACAGCAGAAAACCTCAAGAGAACTTCCACCCACTGCTCTGATGCATGATAGCCCAGCCTGCACAGAAACAGCAAGGAGCCCCAGTCGGGCTCAAGAGAAGTCTTGCAAACGGAATGGAAAAATGATCCAAGCAAGCCCAGGCGGAGCCAAATGTTATAAACGGAGCAAAGGAGCCAAACCAGAAGTTACCTAGACTATCGTTTCTTTTCCTGGTTGACAGATGTTATCTTTTTCTCAGCAGAACAACATTTTGTGGTTTCCCCCCCCCCCCTTAGAGCTTGAAAGTCTCTTTCCTGCTCTATCCACTTAGCCCGGTACTTCTGTCTGGATGCTTTCAAAATATTGTTCAGGAAGAGTTTAGTGGCTCTTCTAGCCATTCTCCGCACTCCACATATTCGTAACATTTGCTTCTCCCAAGGCCTTCAGCCTCTTTCTTCATCCCTCTGGTCTCTTGTCCGCTGTGTGGAGCGGCGAGGAACTTCCCATTGTTAGCTGAATAGCATCCCGAAATGTCTGTGTTTTGCCTAAAGATCCCTAAAGATGTGTTTTGCCTTTTTCTCTTCTTAGTCTGCTGTCTTATACAGAATGCAACCCTTGTATCCCTTTTAAATGGAGATGCCAGGGACTGAACCTGAGACCTTCTGTATGCAAAGCAGATGCTCTATCACTATGCCACAGTTCCTCTCTAAAGTAGAACCATCCTAATGATATGAGTATTGAACTTTTTTCATAGTCACCTACTTTCTTTTCCTCCCTCCATGGTATTGATTGCCTGGATCTAACATTTTATGTACTACAGAAAAAGAACACCTTCCCCTTTTTGCACCAAGGCTGAAGGGAGACAACCAGTGTTCCCTCTAAGGTGAGTTAGTGTGAGCTAGCTCTCAGTTTTTTAGCCTCTGGCTCACAGATTTTTGTTTTAGCTCAGGAAGGAGGACTCCAGAGCAAACTAATTTGTGCAGCAGCCAAATCCCCTGCTCACAACTATAACGCCAGTAGTCGCTCACAAAGTAGGACTTTTGCTCACAAGAGGACTCCACAGCTCAGAGGGAGCACTGGAGACAACAACGTTTAAAAGATTTGAAAGTGACACGAGAAAGCTGTCCCTTCTCTTGGAACACACCCACTCTTCATTCATTCATATGGTCACTACTGGCCGAAGAACTTTCACGACATTTTGAAAAGGTTATAGAACCTTGTATGCATGACGCTGCCTTATACTGAGTCAGGCGCTTGGTCCATCAAGGTCAGCATTGCCTACTTGGTGTGGCAGTGGCCCTCCAGAGTCTCAGGCAGAGGCCCTTCACATTGCCTGTTACCTGACCCTTTTCCCTGGAGACGCTGTGGCTTGAACCTGGGACCTTTGGCATGCCAAGCAGATGCTCTGCTAACTGAGCTACCACTCTTCCCCTGTCTGTTTTAGCAGGAGGCACAAATGGGATGGGTGTACACGCCAGGAGTAGTAACTCATTTGTTCAGCCTGCCTCCAGCACTTTGAAAAAGCCTCTCCTCAAGCCAAGCATGACAGGTGAACATCTTCACTACAAAGGGAATAACCCTGCCACATGCCATCGATGATGCCAACCCTTTCGAGCCAAGCAAGAAGAATGCCTCCCATCTGGAAACACTGATTCATCTGCCCACAGCAGCTTGTGGTCTCGCCTGCGTGCTTCAAGGGTTTCGTAAGCTCTGGAACAATCTGACCATTGACATTTATTCAGTTGTTCCATACCACTCTGCTTTGCATCTTCTCTTCACAACCAGAAGTTCACGGTACTGTGTAAACTGAAGCAAACACACACAGAGAGATGTTCCGTCTCACAGGGCACAAACCACCCTTTGAAGCCACCATATCAGGCAAAATACAGTGGACATCACCACCAGCGCTGTTCTTAACCCGAAGGCCATGAAGACCCTCTTGTCCTTCTCTCTCCCTCCCTTCTATAAATGCTCTCTTGTTGTCACCTTGTCTCTCAACCACAACTTCTTTCTTTTCTATCACGGGGCACCAGCAATGCTCTGGGATGGTTCTTAGTCAGTCTTGTGCTACTCCTCCCAGAGGCTCCTCATATCCCTAACTGCAGCCCAAGGAAATACTTTCCCAGCAGGGTGTCTTCCAACTGTGCATCTTCTAGATCCCAGAAGATATGGGACTATACCCCCAAATGGTGGTAACCGGGTACTGATAGGCTACATGTATAGCCTCCCAATGGAGCAAACAGCATTCCCTGGGGCTGTTTTGGAGCCATAAAAATGTCGTGGGGAAAGGCTGAACCTCTTCTCCCCTTGTGCCATGGTCTTGCTACAACCTGGGATCCCAAGCGCTGGGAAAACAAGTTCTCCTCCTGCTGACATCTGTCAGCATCAGGTTGGGGGAAATCCTGACCCTACCCTTTTAGGAATCATAATGTGTAGCCTGGGGCTAAGTAAAGATGAATAGCTATAGAATACCTTACTGCTATAGAATACCTTATTCGAAGAGGTAGAGGAACTAGAGATCAAATTGACAACATTCGCTGGATTATGAAGAAAGCAAGAGAGTACCAGAAAAACATCTACTTCTGCTTCATTGACTATTTATTTATTTATTCCATTTCTATCCCGCCCTCCCCACAAGCGGGCTCAGGGTGGCTTACAATGAGGCAACCAAGTGCCAAAAACAGACAGCTTAAAAACATATAAAATCACTAAAACATTTCAACATCATAAGTGCTCTACAGTTGTTCTATCATCTCAATCCGATGGCATCAGATGGTAATTTAAACACAGCAATGTCACAGCGGGACCTGATAGATCTCACTCGGCTGTCCCCTCCCTCTACCACTTAAGATCGTAAAAATTGTAAAAATTGGCGGCAGCGGGGGGGGGGTGGCAGCCAAAGGGGAAGGGGCAGGAGAGTGGTGGCTCCTACTCGAAAGCCTGGCGGAAGAGCTCCGTCTTGCAGGCCCTGTGGAACTGTGAGAGGTCCCTGTAAAGTACTGGGTTTCGGGCCTCATGACTCGGACGACGACATAAGAGAAGACGCGTTTATTCGTACTTCACACAAGACAAAGAACACACAGCAACGGCCGGAGGCCAACTATATACAGTTAGGGGGGACGGCCCTATATTCCTATTGGCGGGTTTGAATCGCCCGCCAATGCTGCCATTGGTTCACTACTGGCGAGCTCAGGAACCTAGTCCCTATTGTTCTCAGAGAGCGAAGCTTGGCTGTATTTCGCCAGCTCTGCCTTCTGATCCCAGGACACAACACCCCTCCCCCCATAGTTCGTCTCCTATCAGGTGACGTAGTCTTTTAAGTATGTTGGTGCCCTCCGTTCTCTTAGCGAACATCGGGGGGCCGGTACCGGACTGGCGGGGCCCCTATCGGGTGGTCCGCCAGCACAAGGAGCTTGGATCTCTGGTAGTAGCCGAGGCGGTGACGGTGGCGGCTGTAACGGCGGCGGCAGCGGCGGCAGCGGTTCAGCTGTCATCGGGGCCCCCTCCGGATTCCGTGGACTTTCCGGCGCTGGCTCCGCTGTCGGTGCTTGCGGTCGATCGGATGCTGGGGCGGCCGCGGCATTTCCCGGTAACTGGATCTCTGTGTCGGGGTCTTGCCGCCTCCGGAGCTGGTCGACGTGTTTACGGAGGACCCGGTCCCCATCTGTTAGGACTTCGTATGACACTGGCCCGGTGGGTTTTAGGATGCGCCCGGCCACCCACTGAGGCCCCGCCCCGTAGTTCCGGAAGTAGACAGGTTCCCCCGGGAGGAAGCTTCGGGGCGCCTCCCGGTTCTCGACCAGCTTTCTCTCTGGGGCTCGGTCCGGGTGGAGTCTGTCTAATAAAGTGGTAGGGCGGCGGCCCATTAATAGTTCTGCGGGGCAATGCCCGGAGATGGGGTTTGGGGTGGTGCGGTATGTAAGGAGAAAGCGGGCCAGCCGGAACTCCCAGTCCCCCTCCGTTATGCGGCTCAGGGCTTCTTTGGCGGTGCGTACCGTTCTCTCCGCCTGTCCATTGGTTGCCGGGTGGAAGGGCGCTGATCGTATGTGCCTGATTAGGTTCCTTTCGAGGAACGCTTGAAACTCAGCAGATGTGAATGCTGCCCCGTTGTCCGACACGATTGTGTCTGGTAACCCGTGCGTCGCGAATATTTTCCGTAGGGCCCTTATTGCCGCTTTGGCAGAGGTGGTAGACACTGGGCTTATTTCCACCCATTTCGAGTAGGAGTCTACCGTCACCATGAACTGGAGCCCCTGAAACGGCCCCGCAAAATCTATGTGTAGGCGTGACCACGGCTTGTGGGTAGACTCCCAGCTTTGGGTTGGCGCTCTCGGGGGATTGGGGCGGACTTCCTGACACCGTGTGCACCCTCGGACCCAGGTTTCAATTTCGGCGTCCATCCCGGGCCACCACACGTAGCTCCTTGCCAGAGCTTTCATGCGTACAATGCCGGGGTGGGCCTCATGTAGCGTTTCTAGAACCCCTTGTCTCATGGGCCCCGGGATGACCACCCTGTCCCCCCATAACAAGCACCCTTTTAAGGCGGATAACTCTTCCCGCCTGGCTTTGTATGCCGTGAACTCTGGCCCTGTCGGTTCCGCTGGCCATCCCCTCACCACCCAGTTTAGGACCCGGGAGAGAATGGGATCTCGGGACGTGCGGGCGGCCACGTCTGCAGCCTGAAGGGGGGGGTTGGCAGCTCCTCCATTAACAAGACCGCGGGAGCCGGGGCCGGATCTTCCCCTGTATGCGGCAGCGGCAGGCGGCTCAAGGCGTCGGCGTGACCCAGCGCCTTGCCCGGCCGATGCTCCAACTGGTACTGGTAGCCCGCTAAAAACAAGGACCAGCGCAACACCCGGGCCGACAAAACCTGCGGCGTTTGTTTGTCCGCCGCGAACAGTCCCAGGAGCGGCTTATGATCGGTTACGAGCGTGAAAGGCCGCCCATACACAAAGTTGTGAAACTTTTTAACCCCCGCCACCAGTGCCAAGCCCTCCCGGTCGATTTGTGCATAGTTCCGCTCTGCGGGGGACAGCGTGCGGGAGTAATAAGCCACCGGGACTTCCCTTCCATCCGGTAGCTTGTGTGCCAAGAGTGCCCCGACCCCATACGGTGATGTGTCGCACGCAAGGATTACCGGGAGCTTTTCATCAAAGTGGGCGAGCACCGCGTTAGAAATCAAGAGTACTTTAACCCCCGAAACGCTGCCGCCTCCCTCGCTCCCCAGGCCCAAGGTGTCGCCTTATCCAGCAGCCTGTGCAGGGGTTCGGCCACGGCGGCTTTGTGGGGGAGAAAGGCGTGGTAAAAGTTCAGGAGGCCTAAGAACGCCTGGAGCTCGGCCTTGGACTTCGGGGCGGGGGCCTCCACGATGGCCTTCACCTTGTCCCTCGCCGGATGCAGGCCTGTTGCGTCTACCCGGTATCCCAAGAACTCCACCTCCGGCACCCCGAGGAGGCACTTTTCCCGCTTCACTTTCAGCCCCGCGGCTTGGAAGCATTCCAGTACAGTTCGGAGGCGGGCGGCGAAGCTTTCCGGGGTGGTCGCGGCGATGAGGACGTCGTCGAAGAACGGCGTCACCCCAGGGATCCCTTTCAACAAATCGTCCATTAGATTTTGGAAGATCCCTGGGGCCACACTGACCCCGAACTGCAGCCGCTTCACCCGGAAGGCCCCCCGGTGTGTCATTATGGTTTGCGCCTCGGCCGTGGCCTCATCTACCGGGAGTTGCTGGTTCGCCTGCGCGAGATCCAGCTTTCCAAATATGCGCGCCCCCGCCAGTGTGGCTAAGACATGGCTGACCACGGGTACGGGGTATGCGTGCGCCTGAAGTGCCTGGTTAATGGTGCACTTATAATCCGCGCAGATGCGGATTTCCCCGTTTGGCTTGACGGGTGTCACAATCGGGGTCTCCCATTGGGCGTTCGGGACGGGCTCTAGGACTCCCTGTGCCACTAACCGGTCCAGTTCGGCCTCTATTTTCGGGCGGAGGGCCAGGGGCACGGTGCGGAAGCGCCGTCGGACGGGCGTCACGGTGGGGTCTAAGTGAAGCGACACCGGGGGCCCTTTATAACACCCCAGTTTCCCATCAAAGACCTCCGGGAATTCCTTGCACACCGCCCCCCAGTCCCGCACCCCGCACTTATTCACTCCCCCAATCGTTATGCCTAGGGCTTCGAACCACGCCTGCCCCAGGAGACTCACGAGATTTCCCTCTACCACCACCAAGTCCAAGTTCCCCTCAAAATCTCTGTACTGCACTCGGAAAGTGCCGACTCCCCGGATGGGGACAGGGTTCTTTTGAAAGTCCACCAAGCTTAGTGGCGATGGACGAAGAGGGGTCCCCCTAATGGGCAAAGTCTTTTTAAAGTGTCTAGGGAAATGATGGACGCCGCCGATCCCGAGTCCACTTCCATGCAACAGGGGGACCCCTCGATCCGCACGGTTACTTGGATCTTCGGGGCAGAGGAGAGGTTGGGGTTGGGGAGGCGAAGTACCTGCAGCGGCTGGTTGGTGAGGTGGTACAACTCGGCGACCTCTTCCGTCATCTCGTGGGCAGTGGACGATGCGCGGTGCGGTGGAACCGACGATCTCGCATTTCTGGGGCCCTTGGACCGGCAGACCCATGCGAGGTGTCCCTGCTTTCCGCACCCGTGACAAACGGCATCCCGGAACTTGCAGGATTTCCTTCCGTGGCCTTCCCCGCAGCTGGCACAGACGGTCCGGTTGCCGGAAGGCTTGGTTGGCTCTCTGTTGGCCTGCTGGAACGGCGCCGGCCGGCGTTGTTGAGGTCTGAGGGCGAAGACCTCTTCCGTATCTGCATTCCCAGGGCTTGGACTCCTTCCGACCACATGGGCGGCCGCGACCGGGCGTTCCCCTTCCGCGGCCTCGTGGGCTGTTGCGGCGTCTAGGGCCTCGTCTAAGGAGAGCCTCCAGTGTCCAACCAACTTGCGCCGCAGCTTGGAGTCCGCCAGGCCCCACATGAACTGCGTCAGCAGGTTGTCCTCCACCTTCGGGAATCCGCAGTCCACCGCGAGCGCCCTTAGCGCGGCCAGGAAGGTGGCAATGGATTCCCCTTGGGCCTGGACTCGCCTCTGGAAATCCATCCTCTTGGCCAGGAAGGTCGGCCGGGGGCTGAAGTAAGCGTTGAGGACATCTAGGATCTCCCCAAACGAGCTCTCCAAGGCCGTGCGAGGGACCAAGAGGCTCTTGGCGAGGCGGACGGTTTGGGTGCCGCAGGCGTTCAGCAGGATCGCTCGTTTCTGGTCGGGGTGGCGGATTTCGTTGAGCTCCAAATAGCTGATGAGCTGGTCGACCCAGGCGTCCCAGGTTTCTGGCTGCGACGGATCGAAGTGCTCCAGGGTTACATGAGAAGCGGCCATGGTTCTGTCTGGGAAGGCGTGCGCCGGGGCGAGCGGTGCGGTGCTGCTCTCGGGGTCAGCGATGCGGCGCTCGGCGGTGTCCTTTTCGTCGCTCATGGAGTCACAGAAGGCGTTGAAATCCCACCTTCGTCGCCACTGTAAAGTACTGGGTTTCGGGCCTCATGACTCGGACGACGACATAAGAGAAGACGCGTTTATTCGTACTTCACACAAGACAAAGAACACACAGCAACGGCTGGAGGCCAACTATATACAGTTAGGGGGACGGCCCTATATTCCTATTGGCGGGTTTGAATCGCCCGCCAATGCTGCCATTGGTTCACTACTGGCGAGCTCAGGAACCTAGTCCCTATTGTTCTCAGAGAGCGAAGCTTGGCTGTATTTCGCCAGCTCTGCCTTCTGATCCCAGGACACAACAGTCCCGCAGGGCCCTGATCTCTTCCGGGAGCTCATTCCACTAGGTAGGAGCTGCCACTGAAAACGACCTCACCCTAGTGGCCACCAACCTGGCCTCCTTAGGGTCAGGAACCACCAGGCAATGTTGAAACTCAGACCGAAGTGCTTTTTGGGGCATATACGGGGAAAGGCTATGCCTCAGGTATGCCGGACCCTGGCCATATAGGGCTTTAAAGGTAAGCACCAGCACTTTGAAGCGAATCCGGTATGCTATAGGCAGCCAGTGCAGCGCTTTCAGCACAGGCCGGACGTGCTCCCGCCTAGGGGTGCCCACCAACAGCTTGGCTGCAGCATTCTGCACTAGCTGCAGCCTCCGGATTTGCCCCAAAGGCAGCCCCATGTAGAGGGCGTTACAGTGGTCTAGCCTCGAGGTGACCATTACATGAATCACCATGGCCAGGTCGTCGCAGTCGAGGAATGGGACCAACTGCCGAATCAGCCGAAGATGGTAAAAAGCCGACTTGGCAGTGGCTGCCACCTGGGCCCCCATAGTTAACGCAGGGTCCAGGAGTACTCCCAAACTCCTAACCTCCGGCGCTGGCACCAACGATGCCCCATCGAAGGCCGGAAGAGGGAGCCCCAGCCCCCGACCGGTCCGACCCAGGCACAGGACTTCCGTCTTGGCAGGGTTTCGCTTCAATCGGCTCAGCCTGAGCCACCCAGCCACAGCCTGCAAAGCCCAGCGGAGATCTTCCGGGTCAGAGTTCGACTGGCCGCCCAACATCAGATAGAGCTGGGTGTCATCCGCATATTGGTGACAACCCAGCCCATGCCTCCGGGCAATCTGGGCGAGGGGGCGCATATAGATGTTAAACAACATCGGGGAGAGCACTGCCCCCTGGGGCACCCCGCATTCAAGGGGGTGCCTCCGGGACTGCTGCCCCCCTAGCATCACCCTCTGTCCCCGACCTTGGAGAAAAGAGGCAAGCCACTGAAGAGCGAGCCCCTGAATCCCCACGTCGGCGAGGCAGTGGATCAGCAGCTGGTGGTCGACTGTATCAAATGCAGCCAACAGATCTAACAACAACAGTGCCGCCACACCACCTCGATCCAGATGCCTCCGGAGGTCATCCGTTAGGGCGACCAGTGCCGCCTCCGTCCCATACCTCGGGCGAAAGCCGGACTGGAATGGATCGAGGACGGAAGCGTCATCCAGAAAGCCCTGTAGCTGAGTCGCCACCGCTCTCTCAATCAGCTTGTGGTCCATGGGGTCGCAGAGAGTCGGACTCGACTGTGTAACTGAACAACAACCACAACCTTATTGCATGGGGGGATCTGTGAGATCTCTGGAAGCACGGATGATCCAATATTTAAGGCTATACGGCACAGTAACACAAAACCACTAGAGGAAGATGAAGCAGATCTGACCTCATGGATTAATCTAAAAATCACATGGGATGAATAGGATAAATGTGACCCTTTCTGCACTTGGATCTCACCCTGGGTTTTCTCTGCATTCAACTCATGGCCATTTACCTTAATGTTATCTTTATCTGTTGTGTTCTGCTCCAATCTTGTCCCGCTCCAATTTGCTTGCCTGCCCCAGGTTAAAAATTCTGCGGCCCTTTCAACCCTCTCCTTTTAATCCACGTTCACTGCGGTGTTCCCACCCCCAAAAAATGTATTGCAGAATTGACCAAAAAAAAACACATGGGATAAAAAGAGTGGTGAACTTGAGCGTAGTGCAGAATAGCTAGTAGGAGAAGGGATTAAAGGTCTAGTGTGGAAAGAGCCTGTGTTTATTTTACTTTCTAGCCAAAGTCGGTGATTAATTTTTATTCTTGATAACACAACCACAAAGCAGAACTTTAAAAATGAGCAGCAGCTTAAAGCATTTAAAGATACCCCCAGTCCTAAAGGTCAAGAGAAGCAGAAGGCTGTGAAAGAAACAAGTTAATCTAGAACAGAGGAAAATTCAGAGAGACACGGGCTCCATAAAAGCATCAATGGCGTGGCCTTACGACAATCACACTCCAGTGGCACGGCGGATTGGTACCGTGGTACAGGGATGGAGGCAACATCTATTGGACACCATCTTGGTTTAATTTGAGAGTAACCAGGGCTTTTTTGGTAGAAAAAGCCCAGCAGAAACTCATTAGCATAATAGGCCACACCCAACAGCAGAAACTTATTAGCATATTGGGCCACACACCCCATGTTCCCGAAAGTGCGGTCATCCAGCCACACCCACCTTTTGCTTCTTATTCTGTTTATCTTGTTTGTTGTCAAAACCCAGGCCTTTTTTTTGGAGCAGGAACTCCTTTGCATGTTAGGCCACACACACCCCTAATGTAGCCAGTCATAGTGAGTTTGTGCTGTTGGGTGTGACCTATTATGCTAATGAGTTCCTGCTGGGCGTGGCCAACTCGGGAGCCAGCCAGAACGCCGTTCCTGTGCGTTCCTGCCCCCAAAATAGCCCTGAGAGTAACAGCACCGAGCACTGTATGTAATTTCTTGGTAATGTATTCTGTTTTAGTCTGTTTTTATCTGGTTTTATGTATTGGCACTTGATGCCCCTGCCTGTTAGCTGCCCTGAGCCTGCTTGCGAGGAGGGCGGGGTAGAAATTTAAAGAAAGAAATAAAGAAATAAAGAATTTTTATTATTTTTTGACAGTAAACAGAAAGAAAAACAAGAAATACAAAAGGTAAAGAATAGAAAAACAGTTAAGTGCTGGCGTCTATACTCTATATTCACTATAAATCATATGCTTATTTCGAATCAGTTCCATTTATATCATTTGTTGATTATTATTAAGATCCATCCCTTAAGCTACCCTGATATTTTTGCAACCATTTATAAAATCTCTCCCATTTTTTTTTTTCAAAATCACTTTCAGGTTTCCCATGTAGCTGTATCATTAGTTTATCCATTTCTGCTGCATCTAGTAATTTAAATGTTCAGCTCTTCTTTTCTTGGGACTTCTTCTTTCTTCCAATATTTTGCATACAAAATTCTAGCTGTAGTTACAGCTTGTACAATCATATATATATACTTTGTACCTTAAACTCTTGTGGTACAATGTTCAATAGAAACATTTCTGGTATAAATGGAATCGTTTTGGCTAATATTTTTTGTAATATTTCATGCACCTATATCTAAGATTTTTTAACTACATCACAAGTCCACCACATATGGTAAAATGAGCCAGTTTTAAGTTTACATTTCCAACATATATTTGACAACCCTTTAGCTAGTTTCTCTGGTGTCATATACCATCTATAAAACATTTTATACAAATTCTCTTTATAAGATGATGCTTTAGTGAATTTTATATTAACTTTCCACACTTTTTCCCATTGGTCTAGTTGTATATTATGACCTATGTTCTGTGCCCATTTAATGATTACTTCCTTCACCGCTTCATCTTGCATTTCCCACTCCAGTAAAAATTTATAAAATAGTTTTATATATTGCTTTGTGGCAGATCCAACAATTTTATCTAACTCAGAAGGATTAGTTTGAAATCCCGTCACTTTGTCCTTTACATATCTAGAATTTAATTGTACTTTTCCCCACCAATTCAAATTAATACCTTTTTTTAATTAATTCTTCTTTCTGTAGCATTTTATTTTGATCGTCTAGCAAGTCTCCATATCTCCACAGATGTTCTTTGGTACATATCATTGGATTTGTAAATGCTTCTAATGGCGAAACCCATTTTGGTATCGCAACATAATGCAATTTTTGAATTTGTTCCCATACCTTATCAAGTGCTGCCCTAATAAAGTGTTGTTTAAAGTATTTATGAGTTTCACTTTTTCTATACCATACGAATGCATGCCAACCCATTTTCAAATCATGACCTTCTAATTTCATAAATCTCATATCTTCCAATGTAATCCATTCCTTTATCCAGGTAAGTGCTGCTGCCTTGTAATATAATTGCCAGTGTGAAAAAGTGCAAATCCTTCCCTTTCTTTAGCTTCCTGAAGTAATTTCAATTTAATTCTTGATTTCTTACCTTCCCATATGAATTGCCTTATCATTTTTTCAAGTTATTTAAAATAATTTAGGTTAATTGAGATTGGAATTGTCTGGAATAAGAAAAGTAATTTTGGCAAAATATTCATCTTTACTGCTGCAATTCTACCCATAAATGATATTTGTAGATGTTTCCAATTCTCCAAGTCTTTCTTAACTTCTGTTAGAAGTTTCATATAATTATCTTTGTACAAAGAGCTGCACTTATTTGATAATACTATGCCCTAGTATTTAATTTTTTTTGTACCTCTAATCCTGAGAGCGTAAAGTTTTTAAAAATCAACTATGTTTCTCTTAAATTAATTTTCAATCCTGCAAATTTTCCATATTCTCTTATTGTTTGCAAAAGAGAAGTTATTGATGTTTGAGGTTCTTCCAAAATAAACACCAAGTCATCAGCAAAAGCTTGTAATTTATATTCCTCTCCTTTAATTTTAATCCAAAAAAGCTCTTAAGTGCTTTGACACAGTACAACCTGGTGCAGCATTCATGTTCTACAATTTTCTTAAATTGCTACAAATCAAAACTGAAGAGAGTCTGGGAAATTAGTAACAAAAGTGAGTGAATAGTAATAGTTATGGATAAAATGAACTGTCTAGGTGTCTGGCAGGACACAGACCATCTATATACCAGTACTATCAGATAAGATTTTTAGTATAATGCATTAATGGAAAATAATTTGAAATTTTAATTGACCGTTGTTAGAGAATTATTAGATAAAATGCATGAGATGGTGATAGGACTTTGACATCAGCCCAAGGGAATCGGGCACTATTTTCAGAACTAACACTTTGACTTTGTTATGACAATACATCCCAGAAGGAACTTAGGAGTTTCTATAATATTCAGCAAAATGAAACAAAATACAGACTCACAGCCATTCCAATTACTGAAGATCAGAGAAATTTCCTAAATATACAATCTTACTCTTTGAGTAAACAGGTCCATTTGTTAACTGGTTGAGATGGGTCACCCAAAGATTAAGGGGCTGGGACAATTGCCTTCTTGAAGGGCAGATGGATCTTCCCCTACTCCTCAGATGAACCTGAATAAGCTGCAGACCTTAAACACGGAAACTAAACAACAGGAAATTCTCAGGCAATATAAAACAGAAACTCTGGGTCACCCAAAGGTTAAAAAACATTCACTGTGGCCAGAGAACTGAACTCAAGCAGGGACTTTGCATGTTAGACTACTCCAGAAAGGAGAGACTGAGATCATGGGAGTCTTTATCTTCTTCCACATACCTAGCATCCAGAAAGAGCCCTCCTTCCTACCAGGAGAACCACAATTTATGGTTAGAAAATCCCTCTTTTCTTCAGAGTAGACAGGAAGTCATTTGCTAACCTTTGGGGTGTGGCTGAGCAGTGCCTCATTTGGTGGGACCTCCAGTAAGGGAACACTGCCCAAGTGCAGCAAGCTGCTACCCCGCCCCCGACTCTGGAAAGAGATGCTTCCGAAAGGCACCACTGTTTGAAACACAAGAATCTTTCTCCAGACACAACAGTCAAGCAATATCCTTTATCGAGGTCAGTTTAAAAAACCACAGAAATGTGTCTTTCAGTTTCTGTGGAAACTGGGCTGGATATTTTTTAAAAAGGAAAGAAGGGGTAGCTAAGATGTTTTAAGCTCTGCTCCTGAGATGGTTGCTTTTATATAATCAATGTATTTATTTTTAAAGCATCCAGCATAGAATGGAAGGTTTCTTTCACTTACTGTGAATCTTCCTTTCTCTGTGGTTCTGAAGTGGGACATTCCTCACGTCTGGGATAAGCTCCGCCCTCTTTCCTCAGGGTCGGCTCCAAACTTTGATCCAGGCGGGGAAGGGCTTATCCCCTTGGAGGCGAACCAGTCCTTCTCAAGCCCGATTATATTCCCCGCCGGAAAGGAACTAGAAGAAAACACAACATTCCCCCCCCAACAAAGGGGTACCAACTGCCCAAGCACTACAATAGGGCAAATAAATGAGCCCACATAACATCAACAGCGTGGCCCCTCGAAACCGCGGCCCCCCGTATCAACTCTGTAAAGAGGGGAAGCACCCCAAAAACGGGTGGGCAGGAATGTCCCACTTCAGAACCACAGAGAAAGGAAGATTCACGGTAAGTGAAAGAAACCTTCCATTCTCCAGTGGTTCTACGTGGGACATTCCTCACGTCTGGGACGTACAAAAGCTATGTTACAGGGTGGGTTTGCATTCCCAGCTTTACAGAGTGTGTTGAAGCACCCTATGACCAAAGGCCGCTTCAGCTGAAGCTAGTGCGTCCACTCTATAGTGTTTAGTAAAGGAATGGACCGACTGCCATGTTGCCACTCGGCATATGGTTTCTAATGAGGGAAAAGATCGATACGCCACCGAGGTAGCCGTCCCCCTAAGGGAGTGTGCAACGATCCCAGCCGGGATCTCTAACTCTTTAGCTTTATACGCTAAGATAATGCACCCCTTAATCCACCTACTCAGCGTGGAAGTGGAAACTTGCTTTCCCAACGAGGACTTTCTGAATGATACAAACAGCGTCTCCGATTGTCTCCACCCTTTAGTTCTGTCAAAATAGAAACTAAGGGCCCTCCGAACGTCTAAACAATGCCATTCCCTTTCTTTTTCATGTTTAGGATTGGGACAAAAGGAGGGAAGAACAATCTCTTCCGACCTATGAAAAACTGAATTCACCTTTGGAATAAATGCCGGGTCTAAGCGAAGAACTACCTTGTCCTGGTGGAAGATACAGAGCTCCTTGTTAATAGACAAGGCCCTCAATTCCGAAACCCTCCTAGCTGAGGTGATGCCCACCAAAAAGAGGGTCTTGAGGGTGAGTTTCTTTAGAGGACACGCAGCCATTGGCTCAAATGGGTATTTACACTGGGCCCTAAGCACCACGTTAAGATTCCAGGTGGGAAACCTGTGAACCTGTGGAGGATTAATGGACATCGCCCCTTTCAAAAATCTCTTAATATGAGGATGCCTAAGCAGAGACCTTCCATGTTTGGCACCTTGGATGGCTGAAAATGGCGGATACCTGTCTACGGAGAATGCTAGTGCTTAGGCCTTTATCAAGCCCATCTTGTAGGAAAGCGAGGACCACTCTTACTGAAGCCTTAACCGGGTCGTGTCCCCGATCCAAGCTCCATGAGTGAAAAACCTTCCATGTGTGATCATAGGATTTGTTGGTAGAGACCTTTCTGGCTGCCGACATGGTATCAATCACCTTATCCTGATACCCCGCTCCCTCTAACATTTTCCGCTCAATCTCCATGCTGCCAGCCGAAGAAGTTCCGGCCATGGGTGCCTTGTCGGGCCCTGCGTAAGTCGGTCCACCCGAAGAGGCAGGTGCCATGGTTTTGTTATTGACAGAGACTGCATTTCCTGAAACCAGGTTTGACGTGGCCAGAAAGGGGCAATCAGTACCACTTCTGCTTTCTGTATGCGAATCTTTTGTAGGACTTTGTGCATGATTGGCAGGGGCAGAAAAGCATAGAGGAGACCTGGAGGCCATGTATAGCTTAGAGCATCTGTCCCTTTTGCCAGGGCGTTTCGTTGATGAGATACGAACTCTGGGACTTGACGATTTAGTTCTGTGGCAAACCGATCCATGACCATTCTTCCAAACTTGTTGCAGATCTGTTCGAAGACTGCCGTGTTCAGCATCCATTCCGATTGGTCTACTCGTTTCCAACTGAGCCAGTCCGCTAAGTCATTGTCCTTTCCTGCTATGTGAGTGGCTTTAATCGACAATAGATGTTTCTCTGCCCATGCCATTATCAGAGATGCTTCCGCATGAAGGGAGCGAACCTTGGTCCCCCCTTGATGATTCACATACGCTTTTGCTGTAGTGTTGTTCGTCTGTACCAGAACATGGGTTCCTGACAGTATATCTACAAGGTTCAGAAACCCGAGGCGGATCGCCTTCAGTTCCAGCAGATTGATGCTTTCTGTCGTCTCCGCAACCGACCATTCTCCCTGGACCATCTGGTCTCCCGAATGTGCACCCCATCCTGATAGACTGGCATCAGTCGTCATTACTGACCGTGCGGGGTCTCGGAGGGAAACTCCTAGTTTGAATCTCATTGGATTTTGCCACCAGGCCATCATATTCCGGACCAGTGGAGAAAGACTGATCTGTTTAACTCTCTTGTGTGATATCGCCCTTTAGTGGGGCAGTAACAACAATTGCAAGGGCCTGACATGAAATCGAGCCCACTGCACTACCTCCTGACAGGAGACGAGCATTCCTAGCAGTTTGACCAAGGTCATTAACTGTGTCTCTGAATTTTGAAGAACTTGGTCCATCAGAGACTTGATCTTGAATTCCCTTTCCTGGGACAGGAATACCCTGTCTAGCTTCGTGTCTATCTCCACCCCCAGGTGGAGCAATCTCTGAGTGGGTAGCATGTGACTTTTCTCCAGATTCACAACGAAGCCGTGGGCTTCTAATGTCTGAATAGTCAGATTTAGGGCCTGTGAGCATTTCACCTATGAAGGGGCCTTGATTAGGATGTGGTCCAGGTATGGAAAAGGACTCACCCCTTTCAATCTCAGATGTGCTACCAAGGTCACCAGTACCTTTGTAAAGACCCTGGGTGAAGACTTGAGGCCAAAGGGGAGAGCTTTGTATTGGAAGTGAAGATTTGCATAATTGTGAATGGGTATATGGAGGTAAGCTTCTGACAAATCCAAAGATGTCAGAAAATCTCCCTCCTGGATGGATATAAGGATGGACTTCAGAGTTTCCATCCTGAATTTTCTGTTTCGAATGAGTTTGTTGAGCCATTTCAGATCTAAAATGGTTCTCGTGGACCTGTTTTTCTTTGGAACCACGAAGAATATAGAGTAAACGCCCTGTCCCTGTTGGGACGCAGGTACTTTCTCTATCGCCTCTATGTCCAGGAGGTGAAGTATCGCCTCCTTGATTTGGAGGTGTTTCAACCAGTTTCTGTACTTTGGTATGCTGATGTACCTTCGATAGGGGATGGAACAAAATTCCAGTTTGTACCCCTGGGACACTGACTCTAATACCCATTGATCTGAGATTGTTGTATGCCACATTTGAGAGAATGCCTGCAGCCTTCCCCCTATCTTCTGTTTTCCCGGGGAGGCCATATAGTCATGCCGAAGATCCTTTCTTGGGACATTTGGCAGTTGTATGTTCATTTTTCGTAGGGGGGAAGGATTTCCCCCCTTGATGTCTAGGTTGCCATTTTTCTTTGAACGACCTTGTATATGAGGGTTTTTGTCCTCTTTTTTGGTCGCGAAATGGCTGAAAACTTTTTCTCTGTCTGTTGTCCCGTCTTTTGGAGGGGAGGACCTTTCTCTTGTCCTTATCCTCCACTAGGTACCTATCCAGACCATCTCCGAATAGGTTAGTACCTTTGAAAGGGACCGCTGCGACTTTCGCCTGTGCAGATGAGTCCACATCCCAGTGACGGAGCCAGTTGTTGCGTCTTGCTGTCACACTGCATGCTGATGCTCTTGCTAACAGCTGCATGGCAACCAGTGTGGCCTTTGCCGTGAAGGCAATTGCCAGAGCTATTTTCTGCAGTTCATTTTAGAACTCCTATGGCACCTTGCTATCTGCCGAAGCCAATTTATCTGCCCAGTCATACGCAGCCCTGGCCAAGAGAGAGCCAGCAGTAGAGGCCTTGATAGCGGGAGAGGAGGTTTCTCGCAAAGTCTTCTCCACCCTTCTATCTGTATGATCTTTATGCATCCCATCAGCATCCAGTGGAAGCACCAAGCTGGAATATAAACTGGTCACGGGACCAACTACCACTGGAAGCTTCAGCTTCTATGTGGCTTCTGGCGTTAGAGAATAGAATCTCGAGAACATGTGGTGATGAGCCTTGGGTTTAGCCGGTTGTTCCCAGTCCGCCTTCATAATAATGTAGAAAGAAGCGGGGAAAGGCAACCCTGTTAGTGAAACTGAGACCTTAGGCATAATTTTTCAGCCCCGTTTAGAAAGTCTGGCTCCTGTACCGTCTCCTCCTGAGGTCTAGATGAAAGATCTAGGGTCCTTAATACTTTTGGCAAGAGACGGGATTATAATTCTTGCGGAAAGAGTCTAGATTGCACCAAAGGCAAACCACCTCATCCTCTTCCGCTGAAAACTCCCTTTCTTCTTCTTTACCAGAAGAGGAGTTGGAAGAATCTGGTTCAGAGTCCACATGCCCCAGAAGGGGACTTTGTTCTCTAGACTTATGTCTGCTATGTTTTGATCTTACAGGGGACCTAGGCACACTGGTCACCCTGTCTCTGTTCCTCTTGAGGGTCTGCAACCAACCATCTACCTCTTTCCACTAAGGAATCATGTGGTGTGGAGCCATGAATGGTCTCCTTTCACATTTCTCCTCTGAACCAATTTTTCATAACAGATGAAAAAGGCTCCCTGGGTTCCAGACCCGGGGTATCCTTAGAGTCTTGGCAGATCTGAGAGATGGCTGGCCCCATCTGTGCTTTGTCCTCAGAGGAACAGCCCCAGTCTTGGGATGCCTTCTCAGCCATAACCAGAACCTGCGGGGTGTAAATGAATCTGGGAACAGATCCATGAAGGATATAAGGAACGGACCTCTGCATTCCTTAGGCAATGTCTCAGCCTCTTCCAGGAATACTGGAGAGGGTAGAAAACTGTCTGCCTGCTTCTGCTTACCGCGATTCAGGTGGGAAGGTAGAAGACTGTGTGTGCGTGCACACACACCATTTCTTTCGTCTCTCTCTCTCTCTCTTTCTCTCTCTCCCTCTGCGCTCTCTGTAATAGGAGCAGGTCCTCCGCCCCAGGGACGGGTAAGACCGGCAGAGGAGAGAATGCTGTAGGGCTAAGGAAGCGTCAGCACTCCCTAGACATAGCCCGTCATCAATCAAATCCAGCCTCTTCAGGCTGTAAATCTTTCCTGTAGTTTTGTTTCTTCTTTCAATAGGCGCGTCTCCGCACCTCCGGAGCACGTCCTGCTGAAGCAGGGTCGGCAAAGGAACTGGTTCGCCTCCAAGGGGATAAGCCCCTCCCCGCCTGGATCAAAGTTTGGAGCCGACCCTGAGGAAAGAGGGAGGAGCTTATCCCAGACGTGAGGAATGTCCCACATAGAACCACTGGAGAATGCCAAGTAGCAGCCAATTTATGGTGACCCTATAGAATTTTCAAGGTAAGACATGAAGAGGTGACTCACCATTGCCTGCCTCTGTGTAGCAACTTTGAATTTCCTTGGTGTCCTCCCATCCAAGTACTAATCAAATATTTCTGAGATCCAATGAGATCAAGCTAGTGTCAGGTAGCCCTGTCATTGCTGGGAGTGGTGGTGGTGGGGGAAAGACATCAGGCATCTTTCACTGTTTTGGGATGTGGGAGGGACTGATGGCTCCAGTCTCACTGATTTAAGAGTGTCTGCTCTGCTTCTTATCAATTTGCCTGATCTTGGGTCTCATGCCGCCCTGGTATGGGGAATTTAATGGTCTGGGTGTTTTCTTTTACAGTTTAGTGCACTCACGAAATGTATTCATTGGCTTGTAGTTGGGGGGGTAGTTTGAATGGGCTACATCTGCTATTGCTTTGTATTACCTGGTATCACTGACAAAGAACTGGTTCCTGCAGCTCTATGACTGGTCTTTAATAAATACTATCTTCTAATGAAGCCTAGTGTTTGATTGACTATCTGGAGAACTTGACTGCTAGCCTGGACCATCCAGACCAAGGCAGATTAATAATACTGGAGAATAATTTTAGTTGATGCACTAGGTCAACGGAAGCCAGTTTGGGTAATATTACTTATGAGCTGGTCTTAAAAGGGAAGATATTCTCTCTGGAGGCCGAATGTGAAAGTATACTTCCTGTCATGGGCATGCCTAGGCAATAATTTCATGAGCTCCACTTGATTAGTCTGAATGAGGAACATTGGAGCCAGGTTCTGCTCTCCCTTTTCCTGTGACAGAAAGAAAGTTCACAGACAAACTCTGATGCGCTTGATACTCTGTGGGAGTCCGTGGGCTCCCTTGCACTGAATCAGGCCCTTGGTCTGTCAAGGTCAATATTGTCAACTGAGATTGGCAGTGGCTGTCCAGGGTCCCTTTCACATCACCTGTTGCCAGATTCTTTGACTGGAGAGGCTGGGGATTGAACCCGGGACCTTCTGCAGGCCAAGCAGATGCTCTGTTGCTGAACCATGGACCCTACTCCACAGGTTTCTCCGAGTTTGACACAGCCATGCTAAAGCAGACAATTCCATGGTGGTATGAATGTCACTGAGGATCTAACATTGTATCTTAGACCAAATGAAGATGTCAGATAAAGGGTACAGAAATGTTTTCTGCAGTCTCAGGTGGGCTACCAAAGA
This sequence comes from Gekko gecko, assembly GCA_029375565.1. Lineage (NCBI taxonomy): Eukaryota > Metazoa > Chordata > Lepidosauria > Squamata > Gekkonidae > Gekko > Gekko gecko. The sequence continues at coordinate 22,189,805 of JAPDNY010000006.1, read as the reverse complement.
AACCAGGCACTTGGTAAAGAGCTTGAATGCTGTGGTGAGATCAAAAGGGATTGCTCTGCGCTGGAAAAACCTGTGACTGTGGGCGAACCACAGGTATTTCCTGTGTGCTGCCCTAAGATGAATGTAAAGATGAGTCTCACATAGCTCACGAGGCAACAGAAAATTGTCTGTCTAGAGCTGGAACAATTGCTTAGACACCACCCATCTCAAACTGTTTCTTTAATGTGGTATCTTTTCAACCTCTTCAGATTGAGGATTGCCCTTACGCCCCCATTTTTAAATGTTATCTAAAACATTTCTGTGCTGCATTTCCACCAATCGGGGCCCACACAGCAGTGCACATTAACACATTTGATCTAAAACATCTAAAGTTACAAAATAATTCAGTAAAAACACATAACACCAGAACCTAGAGGACAGCCAATAACTGTTACTGGTGATGGTGGAAAGTGCCATCAAGTTGCACCTGACTTATGGTGACCCCAGAGGGTTTTTCAGAACAAGAGACTTTTCAGAGGTGATCTGCTATTGCCTGCCTCCATGTTACGACCCTGGTATTCCTTGGAGGTCTCCCATCCAGACACTCGCCAGGCCTGATCCCTGCTGAGCTTCCCAGGTCTGACGAGATCAGGCTAGCCTGGCCTATCCAGGTCAGGGTAACCACCCTTGAGGCTGTCATGAGTCAGCTAGGGCAATTCAGTGTGATTTATTAATTATTATGTTCAAGGACTCCTGAGGCGAAGAGGAATCCTGAGGAGAAAAGGAACCCCGAGCAGCCAGCTCCGAGACAGCAGAAGCCGACAAGCAGGAAGATGAGCTGCAGGCTTGTCAGGATTCACAGTCAGCCCTGATTCAACAGCTGAAACTCAGTTGTTTGTTTCCAGCCCTCCAGTATCACCCACCGCCTTAGAGCACTGCAGACAGAGGCCACGAGCAGAGCTACAGGACAGATGACAAAGTGCATGCCTCCTGGCCCAACACCAACTGCTTGCTGATAGCAAAGATGAGTAGTTGCAGGATTATTCCCAAGCAGCTGGCTGCAAGCATGACCCTTAAGCACATGGCTATAAAAAGCAGCCAAGGGAGGCTGTTACGATAGATACTTTGCCTTGCCTGACTTCTGGAAGCCTGACCTTTGGAGACTGGATGACTCTGCCCAATCTGACCTCTACTCAGTACAGAGGCTATGCCAAATGAAACAGAAAAAAATCTTTATGCACTGGCAGAAGACACTGACAGAAGCAGAGAAATGGATCTCCCTGGGGAGAGAGTCCCCAAGCTTTGGTGCCATGACCGAGAAAACCCATTCTGGGGTCAGCACCCCTCTTGCCTCAGATGGCAGGGGCAACTGGAGCAGGGTCACCAAAGATGACTGGAGTAAACAGGTAGGTTCACACGGGAGAAGGCAACCCTTAAATTAGGCTGGATGTCAGAATCAGAAGCCAAGCGAGGGGGAGGAGCAGGGAAAGCAAGGTTGGACTTCAGCAACAAACTTGTATAAATAAAATAAATCAATAGTATAAACCAAGTAAATAATAATAACAATAACCTTGCAAAGTTGCAAGCCTGCAATGCAATGCCATTTACTAATTAGCTGCAGAGATCCCCCTCCCCCCCTTGCCCTGGAAACCAGAGCAAATGGCGGGAAAGAGGCAGAAATGGCGGGAAACAGCAAGGAAGGTAAGGTAAGTCTATCTCTTTAACTTCTAACCCCCCCACACACACTTTCTATTGCAGAGATTCCCTGGGAGTATCTGCTGGGCCTGTTGTGCTATTTTCCCCACCACTGGAGACAATGGCGGGATGGCTCCTTCTGAGCACTGTCACATTGGCACTGGGTTGTGATGATGGGCACTATTGCAGTTTCTGTTGTCCTTGCAACCCCTGACCCCCTCACCTGGACTGTGATTCTGTGCCTGTGCTTGACTTCAGACCTGTGGGGCTGACCTTTGCCACAATGGCACAGGGTGCTGCCACTGGGCACTAGTAGGTTGGCTCTGGTTGGGTTCTGCTGCTGACTGCTAGTACAGTGTACTCTTTCTGCTGTCCTTGCAGAAATACCATCCCTCAGTTTGTACTTCAGAGACCTCACATTTGACCTTAGTCCCATTGGTTCCTTGGCACTGGCGCAGTGGCACTGGTGACCATAGATTTGGACCTCCTGGGTTCAATATTTTTGAGACTTGGGGGTTCTTTTGGGAAGAGGCTCCAGCAGCTACACTGCAAATTTCATACCTCTACCTCAGACCACCCCCTGGCCCCTGAATATACCCAAGAAGAGATCTGCCATTGACTACAATGGCTCCATTATACCCTATACCGAATAGATTTGGTAATCCCAAATATATTTGGGTATATATTTGACTCATTTGGGTATGTATTTGACTCAGCTTCTGCCGAATGCACACCGCCACCCTCACTCATTCATCTGTAGTGATTTGATGCCACTGGTCTGCAAAGAGAAGATTGTGGCAGCTTATTGTGTCTGGGTTATAAGGTTACATGGTGTCAGCTGCAGTGATTCTTGCCTCCCCTTGAGTTAGACAGCTTTATCTTAAGAACGAAGAAAAACCCTGCTGGATCAGACCAGCGGTCCATCTAGTCTAGCGTCATGTCTCACACAGCAGCCAATCAGTTCCTCTAGAGGGCCAAGAACAGGGCAGAGAGACAGAGGCCTTCCCCTGATGTTGCCTCCTGGCACTGGGGCTCAGAGGTTCACTGCCTCTGAATGTGAAGATTCCTTCTAGTCACCATGGCTGGTAGCCATTGATAGACCTATCCTCCTTGGATCTATCCAATCCCCCTTTAAAGCTGTCTTTTCCTGTGGCCATCACTACATCCTCTGGCAGCAAATTTCACATTTTAATCACTTTCTGTGTAAAGACGTATTCCCTTTTGTCTGTCCTGAATTTACTGCCCATTAGCTCCATGGGATGCCCTCGAGTTAAGAAAGTAAGAAGAACCCTGCTGGATCAGATCTTCTGCTGTTGTGGACAGTAAGAGTCTTGAGGTCAGAGGGCATCAGTCTGAGGAGAGATTTGATCCCTTAGAAGGGCCCCCCTTCCTTGGTGTCAGGTTAATCCACTCTCAGTCCAATAGTCTTTTAGAAAAGCTTTATTAGAAACAGAGATTTGGATGTGCACAAGAGAGATCTCCTGCTCAGACTACAGAACAGAGCAAGGGTTAGGTATTGTATAGGCAACAGGTCAGTATCCCACAATGCAATGGTCATGCAGTGGGCATTCACTCTCTTCTCCACTTTCACTCCCCCCCTTCATACTACCCAGCACTAGAAAAGTTTATTATCCAGCCACTGATGTTTCTCCAAGGATGAGAGGCTTCTGCTGGCCACACATATTTGGGCCCGTTCTCATGGGAAAGTTGTTGCAAGCAAAGCTAACCTACCCCTTCACACACACACACAGATATATCTTAGCATTCACACTTGCTCCTCCCATCCCCTGGAATTTTATGGCAGAGAGGGCTAGAAAGGGATGAGACCAAATGGTCCTGATGGCTTGGAAGGGAAAGGGAAATAAACGCAATCCTGTGTCACCGTGACCATCAACAGAGCCCGATCCTGACACTTGTACTGAGGCTACCCCTTGGGGGGGCTGGGGGGAGGTGAGCTTCTGGTAGGGGGTGATTCAGTAATTAGGGATATAAAAAGTGGGGTCTTTGACAGGTGTTTTGACCACATGGTGACTTGCTTGCCTGGTGTGACTTTTGTGGACTTCATACATGGTCTAGATAGGTTGAAAAATAGTGCTGGGGAGGAGTCAGCAGTCATGGTGCATGCTGGCACCAATGACATTGGAAAATGTAGTCATCCAGGAGGAAAAAATTAGGTTACTAGGCAGAAAGTTAAAGGCCAGGACCTCAAAGGTAGCATCCTCAGAAGGGCTGCTGGTTCCATGCACGGGGCCAGCTAGACAGGCACAGATCAGGGGTCTCAATGCGTGTATGAGAGAGTGGTGCCAGAAGGATTAGGGTTTAGATTTTTTAGGGACTGGGGAACGTTCTGGGACAAGCTGAACCTGTACAAAAGAGATGGACTTCACTTGAACCAGAAGGGAACCAGGCTACTGGCAACGAACATCGAAAAGGTCTCAGAGCAGCTATTAAACTAATCTTGGAGGGAAAGCCGACAAGAACTGGGGAGCCTCTGGTTCAGGACAAATCAGTCCAAAGGGATGATTGTGTAAACAACCAGGGTAATATTGATAAGAGAGTAATAGAACTTGGGGGGGCACGATGGCAGACAAGGGCAATGTGTGGCAACTAAGCGGCTGAGAGAGGCGAGGGTGACGGGAGAGGGGAGCACATTAGAGGTGTCGATATGCCAGTCCTAGAAGTCTCCACGCCAAGATGGGGGAGCTGGAGTGTCAATGCTCAATGACAATTTAGATGTAGCAGGTATCTCAGAAATATGAGGGAATGGGGAAACTCGATGGAATACAGTCATTCCTGGGTGTGAGCTCTATAGGCAGGACAGGGATAGATGGTTCAGTAGTGGTGTGTTGTGCATCAAGGGGGGCATAGAGGTTAGAAAACATCAGGGGAATTAACTCCCCAACAGATGGAAATACTGGGCCCGAAGGGTTACTTAGAAACGGGGGGGTGTACTACCACTCACCTGGTCAAACACAAATGACTGTGCACTGAGGCTGATCCCCATGAATGCCTGTGCACTGGAACAGATGGTCACAGAGCCAACCAGAGGGGTAACAGTCTTGGACTTGGTTCTGATCAGGTCTCAAGACTTGATAGAGATGTAGAGATTGTTACACCAATTGAGAACAGTGGCCACAATGCTACTGAGTTCAGCATTCAGGTCAATGGAAAGTTACCCCTAAAGTCCAGACCTGTAACATTTTATTTCAAAAGAGGGAACTTTACAAAAATGAGGGGAATAGTAAAAAGGAAGCTGAAGGGGAAACACAAGAGAGTCAGATCCCCCTGGAGGATGCTTGGAAGCTATTTAAAAACCACACTTACTGAATCCCAAATGCAATGCATTCCACAGGTTAGGAAAGGCAGGGCCAAGTCTAAAAGAAGGCCTACGTGGTTGACAACGCAAGTTAAGGAGCTATAAAAAGAGGCTTCTTTTTTAAAAATGGAAGGTCTGCCCCAAAGAATTGGGCAGGAGGGACCACAGGCTCTGGCAAAAAAAAAGTAAGTTAATAATTAGGCATGCAAAAAGAGATTTTGAGGAGGGAGTTGCTAAAAACATCAAGACAAACAATAAACATTTAACAAATGTATCAGGAGCAGGAAACCAGCCAGAGAAGCAGGGGGGTCTTTGGATGACAGAGGAATAAAGGGATTGCTAACAGAAGACGGGGAGGTGGCAGAGAAGCTCAATGACTTTTCTGTTTCTGTGTTCACTGTGGGAAGTGGGGGGAACGTACACAACACCGCCCCTATTTTCAGGAAGGCAATCTGAAGGACAGAGCCAAATTGAGGTGATCAGAGACAAAATTCTAGGCCTTACTGGGGAAATTAAAAAATGATAAGTCTTCAGGTCCTGATGGCAAGACTCAGGTCCTGAGTTCTTAAGGAACTCGGATGTGAGGTCCTTGATCTACTAACCCCATATATGTAACTGATCACTAAATTCAGCCACTGTACCAGAAGACTAGAGAGTAGTAAATGTGATACCAGTTTTTAAGAAGGGATCCAGAGGGGAACCAGGAAATTACAGGCCAGTCAGCATAATGTCTGTCCCAGACAAATTACTAGAAACTGTAATCAAAGCTTGCTGAGAGAAAACTAAGCTTGCTGAGAGAAAATCAGCATGGCTTCTGCAAAAGGAAGTCCTGCTTCACCAACCTTTTGGAGTTCTTTGAGAAAGTAAACAAGCATGTAGACAATGGTGACCCTTGTAGACAGGAGTCTTTTCGTAGAAAAAGAGCTGCAGGAGCTCATTAGCATATGGTATGCTAATGAGCTATTAGACTATTAGCATATGCCACACCCCCTGACATCACTGGAAGTGATGTCAGAAGGGAAAGCAAAAGGGGGGAGGCATCTTCGAAAGCCTCCCCTTCCCTTCCCCAGCTGGCCTGTGTGGGGGAGCTAAGAGAGAAGGGGTTTAAAGTTTAAACTCCTTCTCACAAGAGTTGGGCCACAGAAGGAGGAAAGAGGGAAGGAAAGAGAGAGAGAGTAGAGAGAAGGAAAGAAGGAAAGAAAGAGAGGGAAGAAGGACAGAAACAGGGAAAGAAGGAAAAAAGAGAAAAGAAGGTGGGAAAGAAAGAGAGAAGGGAAGAAGGAGGGAAAGAGGAAAAGGAGAGAAGGAAAGGAGGGAATGAAAGAAATTTGGCGGCAATTTGGCCCCATTATATCCTATGGGCCATTGAAGTCAATGGTGAAAACATAGGGTATATTCTGGAGGCTGGAGGGGAGGGGGTTTGAGGGAGAGGCTCCAAACTCACAGGGTAGCTGATGGAGCCTCTCCCCAAGATACCCACCAAGTTTCAAGAACATTGGATAAGGGGGTCCAATTCTATGGGCCCCAAAACAGGTTGCCCCCATTCCCTCCATTGTTCTCTATGGTGGGAAAAAGTTACTTTTTTCCCATGGTGCTTTTAGTAGCTCTGGGGGGGAGGAGGTTTGAGGGAGAGGCTCCAAACTTTCAGGGTAGCTTTGGGAGCCTCTCCCCACATACACCCCCACGTCTCAAAGCAATTGGACCAATGGGCCTAATTCTATGGGCACCCAAACAGGTTACCCCCATTACCTCCATTGTTTCCAATGGGTAAACCCAGCCAGCAGCACTTAAGGCAGGCAAGCAGGCAGCGCCTAGCAGTCAGCCTCTCCCAGAGAATCTCATGGAAAGTGAACTGTCTTGGGAGGTGCTTGTTTGCCATGAGAACAAGTGGCACACTCCAGAACAAGTGGCACTGTGGCAGTGCAAGCATGCCACAGTGCCACACAGAAACCCCAAAAGACCAAAAGGAACGACATTTATACATGTATAAATTGATGGTGCAACCTCATTGGACCACACACACCTCAAAATGAATATTTATAGCACTGGGAAAAATGCAGAAAAGGGCAACTGCAGATGAAAGGATGTACTTCTTCACCCAAACAGTGATTAATACATGGAAGTCACTGCTATAGGAGGTGGTGGTGGTGGTGGTGGCTGGCATGAACAGCTTCCAGATGGAATTTGACAAACGTATGGAGGCTGGAGCAGACAGGAAACACCCCCCCCAAGCAACAGCAACCAGCAGAACTTTTTAAAGTTGTAAACCTGTAAGAACCAAAAACCTTTCATCTTTTCTAACTTCAGCAATTTCACTGAGTGTCCACAAGTTCTTGTCTTGTGAGAAAGGGTGAAAGGTACTTCTTTCTCTACCTGCTCTGTCCCATGCATAGTCTTGTAAACCTCTTATCATGTCACCCCTCGGTCATTGTTTCTCAAAGCTAAGATCCCCAAACGTGATAACCTTTCTTCATAGGGAAAGTGTCCTCCTCTTATTATTGCAGTTGCCCTTTTCTGCATTTTTCCCAGTGCTATAAATAATCTTTTTGAGGTGTGTGTGGTGTGAGTGGTCCAATGAGGTTGCACCATCAATTTGTACATGTATAAACAATGTTCCTTTTGGCCTTTTGGGGTTTCTGTGTGGCATTGTGGCATGCTTGCGCTGTCACAGTGCCACTTTTTCTGGAGTGTGCCACTTGTTCTCATGGCAAACAAGCACCTCCCAAGACAGTTCACTTTCCATGAGATTCTCTGGGAGAGGCTGACTGCTAGGCGCTGCCTGCTTGCCTGCCTTAAGTGCTGCTGGCTGGGTTTCCCCATTGGAAACAATGGAGGTAATGGGGGTAACCTGTTTCGGTGCCCATAGAATTAGGCCCATTGTTCCAATTGCTTTGAGACGTGGGGGTGTATGTGGGGAGAGGCTCCCGAAGCTACCCTGAAAGTTTGGAGCCTCTCCCTCAAACCCCCTCCCCCCAGAGCTACTAACAGCACCGTGGGAGAAAAGTAACTTTTCCCCATCATAGAGAACAATTGAGGGAATGGGGGCAACCTGTTTTGGGGCCCATAGAATTGGACCCCCTTATCCAATGTTCTTGAAACTTGGTGGGTATCTTGGGGAGAGGCTCCATCAGCTACCCTGTGAGTTTGGAGCCTCTCCCTCAAACCCCTCCCCTCCAGCCCCCAGAATATACCCTATGTTTTCACCATTGACTTCAATAGCCCATAGGATATAATGGAGCTGAAATTGACATTTGGCTGCCTGAAAGATTCTCGGGGACACCGGCTGGGGGTGGGGCTTGGCTCCTGAGCTGCCAGAGCTGTGCTCCAGTGCGCTCCCCCAAAAAAAGACCCCTGCTTGTAGACATTATATACCCGGACTTTCAAAAGGCTTTCGACAAGGTACTTCACCAAAGACTCCTGAGTAAAGTGAACAAATCTAAATCTGGTGACTGGAGCTAAGAAAGGGCAAGACATATCTTTCTACAAAACTGAAAAGAGCCCCAAGGTTTGCAGAAAAATGTGAAATGTAAAAAAAATACATTGGGGAGTTTAAAAACCAAAATATGATAGAAGGAGCATCTGTAGTTTTAAGCAATGGAGTCCCTCAGTGGCTGCTGCTAGGCAACAACAGTATACTAAGGCCGGTTCTGTCAGTAGAAAGCCGGGGGAGGGGGCACAGCCCTTTTGAGGCCTATCTTGGCCATGGAGGGAAGACTCATTTGTGCCACACTTGAGTTATAGGGTTACCACCTCCAGGCAGGGAGATTCCTGGAGATTTTGTGGTAGAACCTGAGGAGGGCAGGGTTTGGGGAGGGGAGAGGCCTGAGCTGGATACAGTACAACAGAGTCTACCCTCCAAAGGAGTCGTTTTCTCCAGGGGGACAAATCTGTCATACGGAGTTCAGTTTTAATTCTGGGAGGTCTCCAGATCCCACCTAGAGGCAGGCAACCCTAGGCCTGGCAGCAACCACAAGGTGACTTGATTCCACTTGCACGACTCAGCTAGGCCCGGCTGCTTTTCAACAGCAGCCACCCTATGAAAGAAAGCCAGTGTGGCGTAGCAGGGTTAGAGCTTCAGTTTTAGTCTGGGAGACTCAGGTTTGAACTCCGGTCTTGCTGTGGAAGCTCACTGGGTGATTATATGGAACAGTCACAGACCTTCAGCCAAGAAGAAGAATGTAAGCTACTTTGATCTTTGCTGTGGAGAAAGGTGGAGTAAAAGAAGTAAATACATAAACGTAGCCGAAGATGGGAGGCAGATAAAAGGCGGGTGAATGGCTGAGGAGGAGGGAATGAGGCAGGGATACGGGCGGAGGACATGGGGGTTGCCAGGAAGAGCGAAAGAGGAAATAGGGTGGCTAGGGAGGACAGAGAGGAAAGTGAGGTGCCACCCCACAAGTCCTTGAGGGTTCCCTGCCATGCAAGTGGGGCCTCGCCTGGTGGCTGGCACCACACAACTTGGCCATGGTTTCCCTAGGCAAGAGGCTGCTGGTGGTGAGGAGGAAGCTTAAGACAGAAGGGCAGAGAAGGGTAGGTCAGCTACTGGGTGGAAACAAGATAGGGCTGCCAATGCCCAGTTAGGAAATTCCCAGAGCTTTGAGGGGTGAAGCCTGAGGAGGGTGGGGTTCAAGGAGGGGAGGGACCTCAGGGGGCTCCACCCTCCAAAGCGGCTATTTCCTCCAAGGGAACTAAGCTTGCCAACCTCCAGGTTCGGTCCAGACATCACCCAGCATTATAACCGCTCTCTTGATGACAGAGATCAGTTCCCTTGAAGAAAACTGCTGCTTTGGAGAGCGGACTCCATGACATTATACCTTATTGAGGATGCTTGCCTCCCCAAACCCTGCTCTTCCAAGGCTCCGCTTCGGAGCAGGCAACCCTATGCAGGCAACCAATCTCTGTAGCTGGGAGCTCCGTTGTGACTCCTGGAGAGCCGCTGCCACCACCACCACTGCTGCTGTGGGGGGAGGGAGGCAGATTGGGGTCTGAGAGAGTGTTAGGAGGCAGAAAGAGAGTGATGAGGTGGGGGGCAGAAAGAGAGAGGAAGTGGCAGGCATGGAGGAGAGAGAGTAAGAGAACAGGTGGCGGGGAAGCAGAAAGTGAGAGGCAGAGAAGTAGGATGAGAGGGGAGGAAGCAGAGAGGGGAGGAATGGAATAGCCACTCCCCACAAGTTTCTTGCAAGTCCCCACTTGTGATGCCCTAAAACCCAGGAGATGGCTGCTGTCCCACTGAAAGATGGCACTACTCTGCCTCTCCCTAGACGCTTTGCAAGTTTTTTTTGATAAATTATCTTAATTTATGCTTGCTTAACATGCTATATCCCTTTCCTTCATATAAGGGTCACCCAGGATCACTTGTAGCCTAGTCATAGAAAAAGCAGATTAATTCAAAGTCATAAGAACCCCTCCCTGCAACAGAGTGAGCAAAAAAAATGAAAAGAGCAAAAATGAAAGGGTTGAAGCAGTTAAGATAAACGGAAGCCATTTGTAGATGGCACCAGAACAGCTTCACACACCCTGTTTAAAAACACATGCCTGCCATCACAGCTAGCTTAACGAAACCAGGGAACTACGTAGCAGACATGTTGGACCACACACTTTCAAGACAGGGGCAGGCCGCCTTTGTTTCTGGGTGTAATCTCGTTCATGCTTTGCTTCTGAGCACCCAGTTCACAAAAGCTGCGTACATTTTTTAAAACAGATCCTGCCACCAAGGTGGAAGAAAGCATTTGCCATTTCTGATTACCGTCTGCCCACGTGTGAAGTCCTGGAGGTTCCCCCCTCCCATTTCAGTGGGCTGGGAGTGGGTGGGAACCAAGAGACAAAAGTATCCAATTTGCCTTTGAACTGAAAATCACGGGACTAAAGTTCAGGGTGAGGCCAGTCAGTTCCTTGGCTTGTCAGTGAGAATGGATGCAGTTACATCGTCCACAACAGTATATAGTCCACAACAGCTTTTGGGCCTGGAGATTATAGAATGCTATGTACATCTTTGGGAAATGCTATACATAGATGCAGGGTGGATCAAAATCGATTTTTATTTTTAAATCGGTTTTGATAAAATGCTTTTTGAGGGAAAATCTATCTAAAGATAGTTTTCTATTTAAAATACATTACAGTCCGAAGGTTATTCATCATGAAATGGCCTTGAAATTAACATCTCTAAGCCTCCATTGTGACTAAATTAGGTAAAGGTAAAGGTTCCCTTGCTCGAAAGCCAGTCGAATCCGACTCTAGGGTTGCGGTGCTCATCTCCATTTCAAAGCCGAAGAGCCAGCGCTGTCCGAAGACGTTTCCGTGGTCATGTGGTCGGCATGACTAGACGCCAAGGCGCATGGAACGCCTTGACTAAATTACAGCGATACAATTACGGAGCACTTTATTAATGTTAATTGGTTGTTTTTACTCTGATTTTAATGTTTTATTCTGGCACTTGGTGCCCTTGTTGTGAGCCGCCCTGAGCCCACTTGCGGGGAGGGCGGGATAGAAAAGTAATAAATAAATAAATGAATAAATGAAATAAGGATTAGTTTTTAATTATGTAGCACTAGCCTGATACCCGTGCTTCGCTACGGTATTAAAGTTCTGTAAATCCAATTATAATACTGATGATGTGAAATTTGAAATGTGACATTTGTTGTAGGAATTCTAATGGAGAAGATTGTAGTGGAAGAAAAGAAGTAAGATGTAACGTACTTTTTCTCTCTCTACTGAAGGACCTCTCTCTAGACCACATGGGTGGCTCTGCCCTCAGGTGCGAGGATTCTATGATCACCAGGCCGCTTGGTGAGCTCACTCCGGAGCAGGCCACATAGGACTGTCCATTTAAGAAGCAGTCGTCCGTTAAGTCAACTCCTGCCACGTTCTGCAAAAGCAATGGCCTCTCTACTTGTGTTCCTGGGTTGTTTTGCTCCTATGGAGACTGTGTTGTTCTGAGCATCTCAGGGTGATCTTGCTGGTACTTGGCCTGCGCAGAAAAGTGTTCCGCAGGAGTACTACGTGCAAACATCTCTGCCACATCCCTAAGTTGCCTCCTCCTTGTAGCATTGGTGTATCTGGCTCGACGTTTGCCAGGAGCTTTCTTGGGGGCAGTAAGAGGTGAGAGGTGTGAGGGGGAGTTGGTGTGAGGGAGTGGTGATGTGGTGAACATTTCTTCAGATTCATGAGGGAGGCACACATTGAAATGGCTCATAGAAATGTCCTTTACTATCTCCCCATAACATTCATACCCTGGCCCTGCTCCTACACCTGACAGACACGGGCCTGTCTGGTGTTGGGGGGGAATTGTATTTAAAGGCATCGGGGAGGCTGGGCCAGCAGCAGGGCTAAGGCAACCCTGCTGAGCAAACCTCCCCAGTGGCTGTAAGCATCCCACCCCCTCTCTCCTATACCTGACAGGCAGCTGCCTCTCCAGTGTAGGATGGGGAGGAGTATTAGAAACCACTGTGGAGGCGGGGCTGGCAGGATCAGTAAGGCATTACGGCTGGGGTGGGCTTCCTCGTGGCTTTAAACACCTTGCGGCCGCTGCTGCACCTGACAGACAACCGGCTGTTAGGTGTAGGAGGTGGGGGGAGTGTGTTGGAAGCCATCAGAGAGGCTGGGCCAGCAGCTTTGCTTCACCTCACAGGTGCTTGTTGGCCACCCCTGATTTCCTCAACTGTCATTAGCTCTCCGCAGTCCCCTGTAACTCATTTTTTTTTTTAACCTCAGAACACTGAGCTCTGCAGCTGACCAATCAGAGAACGAGGGGTGCAGGGAGGCAGCTACCTGGCAGCCGCATAGGAATCAATGGGGAGAGCACATTTTACCCCTTTTGACCCACTTAGGGGTCGAATGTCTAAAAATCCCTTCTTAGCAAGCACCTACTCCATGGTAGGAGTGCTCTCCCCGAATTTGGTGTCTCTAGGTCCAGCGGTTTGACCTGGGCATTGATTTTATGGTGAGGGGACTTTCATATATATCTATTTCTATCTATCTATATAGATGAGGCTGTATATGGTTTAATTTTTTTGCTAAATGAGTTATTTATTTATTTATTTAGATTTCTACTGTGCCCTCCCTGTAAGCAGGCTCAGGGCGGCTAACGCACAGGGGCAGCAAGTGCCAATGCATAAAACCAGATAAAACCAGAATAAATTACCAAGAAATTACATACAGTGCTCGATGCTGTTACTCTCAAGTTAAACCAAGATGGTGTCGAATAGATGTTGCCTCCATCCCTGTACCCCGGTGTCGATCCGCCGTGCCACTGGAGTGTGATCGTCACAGGGCCGCTCCGTTGCTGGTGGTGGCAGTGGCGGCTCCTAGTCAAAGGCCTGGCGGAAGAGCTCCGTCTTACAGGCCCTGCGGAACTGTGCAGGGCCCCACAGGGCCCTGATCTCCTCTGGGAGCTCATTCCACCAGGTAGGAGCCGCCACTGCGTAGGCCCTAGCCCTGGTTGCAACAAGCTGGGCCTCCCTGGGGCCAGGGACCACTAAGCAATGTTGTGCTCCAGAGCGTAGTGCTCTCTGGAGTATATACGGGGAAAGGCAGTCCCTCAGGTATGTCGGACCCTGGCCATATAGGGCTTTTAAAGGTAAGAACCAGCACTTTGAAGTGAACTCAGTATGCTATTGGCAGCCAGTGCAGCGCTTTCAGCACAGGCCAGATGTGCTCCTGTCTAGGGAGACCCCCCAGCAGCCTGGGAGACCCCCCAGCAGCCTGGCCACAGCATTCTGCACTAGCTGCAGCCTCTGGATTTGCAACAAAGGCAGCCCCATGTGGAGAGCGTTACAGTAGTCCAATCTCGAGGTGACCATCACATGGATCACTGTAGCCAGGTCATCGCAGTCGAGGAAGGGAACCAACTGCCAAATCAGCCTAAGATGGTAAAAGGCCGACCTGGCAGTGACTGCCACCTGGGCCTCCATACATAGTTAAGGAGGAATCCAGGAGCACTCCCAAACTCCTAACCTCCGGCGCTGGCACCAGAGGCGCCCCATCGAAGGTCAGAAGAGGGACACCCACCCCCTGATCACCCCGACTCAGGCACAGGACCTCCGTCTTCGCTGGGTTCCGCTTCAGCCGACTCTGTCTGAGACACTCAGCCACAGCTTGCAAGGTCTGGTTCAGGTCTTCTGGGCTGGAGTCTGACCGGCCGCCCAACATCAGATAGAGCTGGGTGTCATCCGCATACTGATGACACCCAAACCCAAGCCCATACCTCCGGGCAATCCATTAATCGATTCACAATGTCATGCTCTTCCAGAGGTTTCTGTAAGATTACTGGGCAATTTTTCTCTCTAAAGTATATTATCACATATGCTTGGTTTTGCAGCTCTCAAAACTGTGAATTTGTATTTGCAGAGATAGCACACCTCTTCTTCACAGCATAAATGTTATAAAATAAACAGAGTGAAGAGACCTCAGTCTATGCACGTAGAATCTCTTATCTCCTAAGTGCTAAGTTTCAAGAGGTTCAATGGATATAAGATTGTGTGGGGTGGAATAGGTCTGGATAAGGAGGAGATGTTAAGGGCGAAGAGGGAGGAGGGAGGGGCAAGGAGTACAAATGAAATTGAAACCTTTTGAGCAGAATACTCCAGAAGCCTTGAGATCTTTGTGAGATCAAGGATGTTTACACAAAATACAAGAATACATATTACTTTTTTCCCACCATAGAGAACAATGGAGGTAATGGGGGCAACCTGTTTGAGGGCCCATAGAATTGGACCCCCTAATCCAATGTTCTTGAAACTTGGTGGGTATCTTGGGGAGAGGCTCCATCAGCTACCCTGTGAGTTTGGAGCCTCTCCCTCAAACCCCCTCCCCTCCAGCCCCCAGAATATACCCTATGTTTTCACCATTGACTTCAATGGCCCATAGGATATAATGAGGCCGAATTGCCACCGAATTTCTTTCATTCCCTCCTTTTCCTCTTTCCCTCCTTCTTCTCTTCTTTTTCTTTCTTTCCCACCTTCTTCTCTTCTCTTTTTTCCTCCTTTTCCTGTTTCCCTCCTTCTTCCCTCTCTTTCTTTCCCTCCTCCTTTCCTTCTCTCTGCTCTCTCTCTTTCCTTCCCTCTTTCCTCCTTCTGTGGCCCAACTCTCATGAGAAGGAGTTTAAACTTTAAACCCCTTCTCTATTAGGCCAGCTGGGGAAGGGGAGGCTTTTGAAGATGCCTCCCCCCCTTTTGCTTCCCCTTCTGACATCACTTCTGGTGATGTCAGGGGGCATGGCATATGCTAACAGCCTAATAGCTCATTAGCATACCATATGCTAATGAGCTCCTGCAGCTGTTTTTCTACGAAAAGACCCCTGCATATGCTATATAATGTTATTGTTTTAGTTAGATAAAACAGTTTAAATGGTTATTGTTAATGATTATTTTTCTCCTTCCAATAAAGTACAGCAGAAAAATTGTCCAAATATGAATGATTAACAACCTATTAAACTGGAGATAGTTCACCTTGCAATGATTTCATAACGATTTCAAGTGGTAAATAACCAGTCTTCCCAATGTAACTAATACTAACCTGAAAAAGTTATTATACTAAAATGAAACCTTCATCTGGGCTGTAAATATTAAGGCCAGCAAGAATGAACCTTTATGTAGAAAACGATAATTTAAATCGAGTCTTACTGACTTGTGATTTAAATCTAATCCACCCTGGATAAGCATAACTACAGAATAGAACTGAGCTGATGCTTTGAAAATCAGATGGCTAGATGGCAGTTTCCCCACAAGGCAGGGAGAGGATGGCATTGCCCGGAGAGAGATCTAACAACTGGGCAGGCAGGCAGATGGTACAAGAGACTGCCCCAGGCAAGCGAGGCCAGAAAGTCAGCCCTGACAGCTGTATTAAGAGGACGCTATTTGAGCGCCCATCCCAAAAATCTCAAGCTCTGATGAGGCCTGGATGGAGACAGCAGTGGGACACAGCCATGTGATTTGCCCTCCAATGATCAAAGGAGAAAGATCTCACACCTCCGGCCCCAGCTGAAACTGCTGACCGATGCCAAAACTCCCCCTACAGAAGCTTACCAAATAATCTGTGGAAGAAAGAACACGGTTTAAAGACGAGTGTTCAGATTTATTTGGAAATTCACAGTTTCTACTGGCACTACAAATCTGTAGTCACGTATTACAGGTTCCTTGTGCCACAATTTTCTATGCGTCCGCTCAGATAGTAGAACCCCTCCTGATCTTGGTTCTAGTTTGGACCCCGCCCCCTTCCCGGTCAATTCATTCTTTAAAAAATATTAGGTCCGTATGCGTTGACTGGCTAGCTGTGCAGGCTCTAAAGGACATCACTGTAAAATGTATTCCGAAACTAACATGAAAGCAGCAAAAACAAAACCTTTTAAATAAATCACATTACATGGAATACCCAGGAAAAGGCATTAGCTGTTTTTAAAAAAGAAAACCACAAAGAGATGTGACTAAAAGTGCTCAATAAGTTATATCTAATACAACATGAACCTTGAACCTCTCAAAAAAGGACCTTTTTGTCACATTCACTCAGATGTATTCATACAACTCAACGCTGTAACAGAACCAGACATGAGGAAAGCACAAAACACGCACAGGCACACTGCACATGGGTCAGCCAATTAAAAAAAGCAAACACCGTGGACATACCTTTGGAGCACAACAGCTTGGAGCTTGACAGACTGACTGCGCATTTTGTTTACGGGCCCCCCATTGCAACCAGAACTGATACAGAACAGTTCTTCCTCCCAATTTCTTAGTACAGGAAGAGAACCAGCGATCAAAAATGCTGATTAAACAAAAGTTAAATCAAGTCAGTCTAGGCAACAAAGGAATGTTTTGTTAACATCACATCCTGCCGGGGTACTGTACCATCAGAACGTTAGCTGCTACATCAGATGTATGCGGTATTGGCCCCAACTGCCTTTGCAAAACAAAGTTCAAATGAGAAAAGTCTACCCTGGCAATGTACTTCTACAGTTATCCAAACCACATCATGGACTCCCACTGGAGGACAGCATATTCCCCTAGAAACGTGGTAGTGTTGCATTCTTCAGAAGACCTAATGCAAAACGCCTTCCCCCACTTCCAGTGGCATTATAAATAGACAAAAGGCACATAAATATGGGAAGGTGCTAGAAATAGGAACACAGCAAAACAGGGAAAGGGTTATGCTTTTAAACTCTGTTCTACCCCAAACTGGGTTTCAAGATCTTAGCATCAGCATCTGTGAAAAAAACACTGTATAAAACGAGCCATGTGCCCCCATCCCCCCCCCAAACCCCTGGGCAGTTTCCCTCCCCCCGCCAGCTATCCGTATCAGAAACCAGCTTAGAGGAAGCTGAAGCTTATAGCCACGGTTGGTTATTGACGCGATCCTTAAGAGAAGAGCCACCATATAATTTCCAGACGCTTCGCAAATAACCAACCTTTTCCCTCCCGGTCACCGAAATACTACAAGTTTTGTCATACAAAAGCTCCCTGCTACGAAGAGTCCAATGCATCTTAAAGGTGCCCAGAAACGGCTGTGACACCGAGGGTCCCCACGGCCAGTTCCTTGTTGCCTCTGATGATATCGTGCAGGCTCGGCAACGACCCCGTCTTAGTCTGTATTAAAGTTTTTATCAGCTTCCCCTGCTCTGGAGCTTTAGCCCGCCTCCGCTTGAGAGCCCTCTTCTCCGTTTTGGTCTTTTGGATTTGCCCGTTGCACAAGCTGGTGCACGCTGAAATGCCGCAGAAGTAGGACTCTTCAGACTGCGAGGAGGTTTCCGAGCTTCCTTCCGACGGGGGACCTTTGTGCGAAGAGTGGTACACGTCGCCAATATTGGAGAAGTCCCTCTGATTTGTAAAGGGCTTCCTGCTTTTTATTTCCCCATTAGGCACTAGATGCACGGGCTCCGTGGCTGGTTTGACTGTTTCAACCTTTTCAGTTTTGTATTTGCAGCGCTTCTTCTAAGAAAAAGAAGGAGGAATTAGAAGGATGCATATAAGCAAGCTTTGTTCAGAGGGAGGATCGTCACACGTAGCTGCCTGATACTGAACTAGACCTCCCTTGGGGTCCATCCAGGTCACTTCTGTCTACTCAGACTGGCAGCCGCTCTCCAGGGCCTCAGGAAGAAAAGGGTCTGTCAAATCCCCTCCTGCCTGGCCCTTTCAACTGGAGGTGCCACCGGGGATCGAGGCTGGGGCCTTCTGCAGGCCAAGCAGAGGCTCTGCCACTGAGCCACGGCCCCTCCCTCTTCTTTCACCACTTCCACCACCTTCTGCATCGTCTATGCAAGCAGAGCTCACAAAAGAGCTGGATTGGAAGCTGGATTAGCTTTTTCAGAAAGCCAACAATGGCACAAGCTCAATAACCAGCACAGATCAACTGGCAAATATATCCGCACTTTTGACAGAAATTTTGTTTAGGACACAGTACCTTTTTCTCTGGTGAAAACTTCAACGGCTCTACAATGTACAGATCATCCGGGTCCACTACAACGAAAGAAAAGACGTTAGACTGAAGAGTGAGTTAAGCAGTTGAGTACACAACTCCATTCCAAACGTATTCTTAGACTGGATCTTGCATCCCCCCCATTTTACCCTAACAATCCTATGACACAGGCTGTGCTGAGGGTATGTGACTGGTGACAGGTCGCCCAGCAAGCTTCTGCGGCTGAGCGGGGATTAGAACCAGAGTCTTCCAGAGCCTAGGCCAACACGAACTACCAGAGAGCCAGCGCATGGGGTAGCAGTTAAAGGATCGGACTAGGAGCTGGGGAACCCTAACCCGTGCCCTGGAAGCTCGCTGAGTGTCCGGGGGGAGGGGGGGGCAAAGTCACGCCCTCCCGGCCTGGCCTACCTCACAGGGTTGTTGTGGGGATAAAACAGAGGAGGGAAGGAAACATGAGGTGCGCCACTCTGGGTTCCCACTGGGGAGACCTATTGTGGGATATAACTGAAGTAAAACAAATCCACCACACCACACCGGCTTCCAGACCTGCTGAGCAGGCTAGCTTTCCTCTGAAAGCATGCCACTCTGGCTGCAGCAGAAACTCCTGTGGGTGAACCTGCCCGTGATGAGATGGTCTGCTCGGGGGAGGAGAGGCCCTTGGCAGACCTGAGGTTGCCTGTCCAGCTCACGCTGACTCCAAAAAACATGGCAACCTAATGGAGGCATCTTGTTGCCTAGATGTGTGTTAAATTTGTTCTGCATCAAACCAAATACAACAGAATTCTTAAGTGATCATGAAATGAAGATGGTTCCATCGTGGAATAAAGTACAGATTGTACAACGTGATTCCCTAAAGACAAGTCAGCTGAATGACTGATGCTCCTACCTTCTTTGCTGTTCAGCTGAAAAGACTGAGACCTGGTGAGGGGAAAGGAGGTTCTCCTCTTCAAGTTCATATCATCATAGGAAGAAAAACACCTGCAGGTGACGACACACAAAATTAGTTTCCTCCTTAGCAATACAAATTCTTATGATGCATCAGTAAGATTTCCATGCCCCACTCTGAAGCCAAAAACTTTCCCCATAATAAGGATCGGCAGAAACCTCCTAGCATTGGTCATTTAATTGCTTATGGGGGTTTCTCTTGGAAGTAGAAGAAGAATAATAAGAAGAGAAGAGATTGGATCTATACCCCACCCTTCACTACCGAAAGGAGTCTCAGAGCAGCTTACAAACTCCTTTTCCTTTCCCTCCCCACAACCGACACCCCGTGAGGTAGGTGGGGCTGAGAGAGCTCTGACAGAAACTGCTCTTTTTCAAGAACAGCTGTGCCAGAACTATGGCTTGCCCAAGGTCATCCAGCAGGCACGAGTGGAGAAGTGGGGAATCAAACCTGGTTCTCCCAGATTAGAGTCTGCGCACTTAACCACTACACCAAAATGGGAACAACTCCAAGGTCTAAATCACCTCAAAGCCTTTGGGAATTAATATAGTAAACATTACACTGTTCTGTGTTTCTGCTACACACCGAGGCTTCCATACTACTCCTATAGACTGTGGCTTCCAATATCCTGGCTGAACAGATAAAGGGAATATTTTGTAACTAGTACTCAAGGAAGGGACAGGTGGATGTGAATACAAACAGTAGGAGAAAAAAAAATTACATGTGAAAAAATATCTGAAGACAGAAAACGTTAAGCCAGTTGCATTCTGGTACCTTTTTGGACTGGGGTAGTGATTATTTTTGAGAAGTTCTGAGCAGTGGTTGTCGTTCAACTCTGACCTATTTTTGCAGCGCTGCAGACAAAGCATCAAGCCCAGAATGGCACAGAGCACCAGGCAAATGACAAGGTAGCTCTGGCGATCCGACACCTGAAAAAGAGACACTGGTGCATTACAAGTCAACTATGGCCACGCAAGTGTTCAGCGACAACACCATATCCCAGCCTCGGCAATGGTACAGGCCCCAAAGTCCACCGGTTTCAGTGTTTTTATCCTAATTTCTGACTTAAGAGCCTGGAGGTTACTCAAATCTACCTTCTGCAAACAATAGTTAGAGCAAACAGAGAGACTTTCCCAGCAGTGAAATCCACGTTTTCACACAGTTAAGGATCCAGCCAAGCCAAGGTGTTGGAACCCCTCTATGCCACCTGGTGTTATACTGCCCCTAAAGGCTGAGGTTTGCCATTGCTGTGTACTTCTGGATGCAACACTGCTTGGGATTCAAGCAATAACTGAGAGAAGTAGTAATTTAACATCACCTTAGGGTGATATATCAGTTGCGATCCTCTCTGCAGAAGGGTGACTGAGTCATAGGTACACGTGCCTTGGTATCCTCCCAGCTGGAGTATTATACTGCACTCCGTATGTAAAGCTGTCCTTGAAAGAGTTTTTCAGAATTACAGCTAAACCAGAACACAGCCACTTAACTCTTGAGGGCCTGCTCCACGGGAGATCTGGGCAGATGATATGCAAAAGCGCCTTTTTGGTGATGGCACCAAAGCTTTCCCCAGGAAACCTAATTGGTCCCTTCCATTTTAACATGAAGGTAGAAGGGACTCTTTTTGGTGAGGCTTTGGACCTCACAATGATTGTGATAGAAATACTCTGACATTCAATCTTGGTTTCTTTCAGTGTTGTATTTTGGGGTTTGTTATTGGCTCTATCAGTTATCTTTGTTCTTGCCTGACAGGGGGAGGGAGATACTCCTACGCTAAACACAAGATAGGAACGTTTATGCCTATACAAATGTAGCCCTTTCTTGATAACCCCTTACAGTTCACAACACTGCTAAGCTCAAAGGACACACTGCATGGCACGGCTAAAGCACAGTATGCTTTGGAGCTTCCATTCCACCCAGCAGACTCACTTCACAGTGGCAAAAGTTGGGGACGAATAGGAAACGGTGACTTCTAAGGCAAGAAGCTAAGGCGGCAAAGTGCGACCTGCCTTGACTGTTCACAATCTTGTTTTACGAAGACAAGTAGATTGGCTTGCTATCGCTCGGGCAGTGACAAGCACAGGACTCCTAGCTCAAGTCAGCGGCAGAACAGCGGGTGCATTTCATTTAAGCCATTC
Organism: Gekko gecko; assembly: GCA_029375565.1. Taxonomy (NCBI): domain Eukaryota; kingdom Metazoa; phylum Chordata; class Lepidosauria; order Squamata; family Gekkonidae; genus Gekko; species Gekko gecko. The sequence continues at coordinate 22,168,333 of JAPDNY010000006.1, read as the reverse complement.
ATGCGTATCTAGTAACAAACAATCCATGCAAAGGATGATATTTCTGCTGCAGATTGCCCTGCTGCACATGAGAGAGTGCCGTGAGAGAGGAGGTGCTGCTGAATGCCAGCAGCCTGGGTGGCACACATTTCATCCAGACCAGCACAGCAGTAGCCCCCTCCCTGCAGACACCACTGCTCCCCCTCGGGGGGGAATAGTTTAGTGTCAGGGATGCCCCACAGTGCCAATTGCACGTGGATAAAAGCGCCATTTCTCAGCTAGTCCAGTTTCTTTCCGCATTCTTCTAGCTGACTGAACTGCAGAGCAGGATACATTTGGGTACAGACGTGGTATGAGCCCCATGACTCCCAGTCAGAGATAAGATGATTTTTTTATTTATGTTCCCTACAGGGTAAATGAGGGGGGCTCTTCCCAGTGTTTTGTTCTTGCTGTTAAAAGGCCATAGAATAGGTAGTTCAAACCCTCCTTTTTACTTGGTAGCTTTAATTTTATGTAAGCAGTTCTGGCTATAATCCCACCAAATTAAAGTTCTTGAGAAATCATTTTTTGAGGGAATATGCATAGGCAGACCTCTAATTAAATATATCAGCTTGGGGAGTGTATCAATTGTTGGGAATTGTTTTATTATTGTATGCCAATAAAAGGTTGTTGTTGTTATATCAGCTTGGGAACAAAATCCATCTTTAGGATGCTAAATTTACCCCGATCTGTTAAAGGTGTCCATCTCCTTAGATCTTCCATAATACTCCACCAGGATTTAGATCCTACATAATACTCCACTAGGAATCTGAGTTGTTGGAGTGCACAGTTCCTAGGATTTATCTTTTCACTCGATTCATGTTTAGCACCTGCCTTTGTTTAATATTACATGACCTCACTGTCTCACTAGTACTTTGTACAGTCTGAACAAATGAGAGGGACTCTGAAGGAAATTCTCTAAGTACATCGACACTATATGTTTTAACTTTGCAAGTTGTAGTTCCACAAAAGTGCTATATAAATTATTTGTTATTTGCTGCCTGGCCTTCAATAATGTACAGCAGCTTCTGAGATCCACAACACTCTATGCTTAGGTACGTGGCAGCCAAAGGGACTATGTTCTGCACAGAGCTCAGTGGCAGAAAGCCAGGCCCCAAAGGGACTGACGGTGGCATGAGGTGTTCTGGGCACAGAAAAATTTCAGAAGCATAGCATATGGCCTGGATATTGCTCCAGAGAAGAAGCAAATGTATTACGATAATCAGGACTATTTCTATTAGGCACCCCCGCCCCGCAACAGTTTGCGCCCAGGGGCCATGTGGCTCAATCTGACTAAAGTCTGTATCTGGTACCAGCCTCTTTCTCAACAAATTTAAGAACCGTACAAAAAACACAGAAGTACTTGGACTGCAAAAAAAATAAAAAATAAACACCCAGGGTTTTAATTTGGTATCTCACAAAAATAAAATACTCTTCCTCTTCAGGAGTGTTTTTACCTCTGTTTTTAGTTCAGCCACAGTGGATGACAGATTGGCCACTAGCTGTGTCATATTGGTCAGCTGTGCCTGCAGGAGCTGAATGGCCTCTGTCTGCTTCAAATCCTAGACGAAGAAAATAAAATAAATATCCTCCCCTTTTCAATCTAATGATGCAGGACGCTTCCCAGGCAAGAGTAGGAACGTTGCCCTCACAGTCCAGATGGACCACGGACCGCGTGAGCCATAGAAGCTGGTGCGCCAAGAGGAGGGAGGAATTAAAGTATACCTAGGAACATGGGAATGATAAAAGGGTTGGAACACGTTCCCTATGAAGAAAGGTTAAAACGCTTGGGGCTCTTCAGCTTGGAGAAACGACGGCTGAGGGGTGACATGATCAAGGTTTATAAGATTATGAATGGGATTGAGCAGGTTGAGAAAGAAGTATTTTTCTCCCTTTCTCACAATACAAGAACTCGTGGGCACTCCATGAAATTGCTGAGCAGTCGGGTTAGAACAGATAAAAGGAAGTACTTCTTCACCCAAAGAGTGATTAACACATGGAATTCACTGCCACAGGAGGTGGTGGCAGCTGCAAGCATGGACAGTTTCAAGAGGGAATTAGATAAACATATGGAGCAGAAGTCCATCAGTGGCTATGAGCCACAGGGTATAGATGGGAACTCTCAGTCTGGGGCAGGTGATGCACTCTATCCTTGGTGCTGGAGGGGGCAGCAGTGGGAGGGCTTCTAGTGTCCTGGCCCCACTGCTGGACCTCCTGATGGCACCTGGTATATTTTGACCGCTGTGTGACAGAGTGCTGGACTAGATGGGCCATTGGCCTGATCCAGCGTTGGCTTCTCTTATGTTCTTATGGGAATAAAAGGAAGCAGAGGCTACTTCTCAGGTGGCTTTTAACAGCTACCAACTACAAGCTCTTCCCAGTCCACAGGCCTCCTGTGAAAAGAACTGAACCGCCCCCTTAAAGTTCTGCTAAGAGAAGCAACACCCATTAGTCTGCACCCAGAAAAGTATGCAAAATCCCGGCTCTATTCCCTCCTCACCCCCCACCAAAGCCAAGTTTCTAGCTCTTTGGTATCTATGCCAAGATTTTGGGCTGTGCCTAGTTTTGAAACCTCAGGGTGGATGGGAAAGGCTTCCAACAAGTCAAGGAGGGGAAACTTAAATTACTCTTCTCTCTCAATGGCCAGCAAAGGGAAAATGTATCTGCATAGTTTATTTGGGGTACAGAAAAGCCGTCCAGTCTTCTCATTCTCATCAGGCTACTGAGCTGAGGACGGTGCTCAAAATCGACCGGACGTTACAGCAGAGGCAGTAACAGGGAGCCTGATCCCAGAGGGGGGCACATCTTTTCTTCTTCCCGCTTAAGAAAGTTAGACTAAATGAAACAGCAGCACATCTCTCATAGTGGGAAAAGCCCTTCTTTTTTTTCTTTTTCAAGCATTCCTTTAAAATTTTGCTCAAGGACAGGCCAACATTGGATGAATCATGCTGTAACCTTATTTTTGATCAGAGAGAGAGACACTGGCAGTAAGAGAAAAGCATCTGCAACTACAGATGCAGCAGAAATGTTCTAGAGCAGCAAAACAAAGTGAAAGAGAAATCTCGGGTTCACAATCAACACTTTGAACTACAGAAGCCATGAACACAGTCCAAATAAAGCAAGCGCTGCTTATAAACCTGCATGAACTCAAGCAGCAATTAAGCAGAACGCTTAGCCTGCAGGTTTTACTTAATTCTGCAGCCATGCACCCCCCTTCGTTCTTGTGATGTTAAGGGGCCTCTAAACTAGGGAAACAAGAGCCGCGCGCAGGAAACATACCTGCTGTTCTGCCAGGCGTGAAGTATTCTGAAGTTTTATTATCGTTTTATTAAAAGCCTTCTGCATTTCATCCATTTGCTTGCGGTATCTACAAAGTGAGTCACACACAAAACTCAGACAGAATCGTCATCTCCGGACCAGCGTAATTTCTCCCTCATCGCTTGGAAGTGGATGAGCGAGAACAAGGTCTCTTGACGTGGAGGAACCTGACTTCCCTTCCCACCCCCTTAATCAACAGGGAACAAGCTTACAAAACACAACTTTAAAGGGAAAACCCAGTTCCCAAATTAATCCTGTACAAATTATTTTTCTTAATACAAGACACTTCGTGCTGTGAAGCAAAATCCAGCCGCTTGGGGCACATGCAGGAGAAACTTTGCTGCAAAAACCGAGCGCCTATGTCCTCCAGCCTGCGTGAGTGGCACCTGGCATGTCTTACTCTTAGTCACGTACACACAAACTTATGCCACACTGAGCACACCAAAGCATCTCAAGCCTCCTCCTCGGGCCACGCCTACTCTACTTACAAGCTTAAAGAGCCACAGGTATTCAAATGCACAGTACATGAATGTTCATTCTACGCACAGCAGGGCCAGGAGACCCATTTCCTCCTAGAGGTTTTGCAGAACTCACATTCTGATGGAAGAGCAGGCGTGAATTAGTTCCACAGAGATCAGCTCCTCAGGAAACTTTTTTAAAATGGACTAGAACTGAGAGCAGAGAGATTCTGCTATGGGGGCATACCTTTGGCTAAGTTCTTCCAGATAGCGGCTGCTGAGGGACATGTTGACTTCCAGGGCTTTAATGCGATTGTTGAGCCTCATAAAGACAGACTCTTTCTGGTTGGATCCATGGACAAGGTTCCCATTAGCATAACTCAAGTCTGTGGAATTCTGCAGTTCAGCATAGAAGTCTGTAGCAGTCCGTGGTAATCCACCCGAAACGGGAATAGGGAGAAATGGCTCCTCAACCGCCGTGTCATCATCTTTTATTTCCGAGGAAGATGACTCTACAACAGGCGACGCCACTGGTTTTTCTGTTTCCAAGGAACCTGCCTTTGTTTCCCCATCACTGCTTTCTACGGTTCCGGTACATTCCGACTGTGTAACCGTCTCCGTCGGCTTTGAGGCTGTTTCAGTAGAGGTCCTCTCTTCTCCAGTCTCTTCGACTTCAGTTACAAGACTGGTTCCAGGCAGTTTCTCTGTAACAGACCCAACAACTTCATCTTTTTCAGCAGGAATTTCCTCCTGGGGAGGAGCCTCTGGAGTTTCAGACACAGCTTCATGTTTTGTGGGCTCGGAGGACACGTCCATTGTAGACTGCGACCTCGCTCCTGTGGTGACATCCACGAGGATGGACTGAGAGACCGTCTGCGGATGACTGGGTTCCAGTTCAAAAGTTCCCTCAGTCTGATTAATGACGGGCTCGGTTGACACACTGCTTACGATGCCGACAGTGGTTTCAGGTGGCTCTGGAATAAGGGTGTCCAATTTGTCAGGAAGAGGTTCGTATGTTGAGACGTACAAAGATTTGGTTGAAACTAACTGGGGCTGGAAAATAGCTGAGTAGGATTTTCCCCAACTGGAATCTTTCTTGCTGCGGTAGCGATGCAGGGCTGCGAGGGCTGAGCAGCGCTTGTACAGATATTCTGAAAAGGTGGAAATGCAACAGACAGTTGTCAGCTCGTAGCAATAGATCTGTGTTTCTGATTCAAACCACAACATTTCTTCTTCTTGTTCGTCGCTGGGCAGCAGGGTCACGGTTGATCGACTCGCTTCCTCTTCGTATTCTTGGACGAGCTGAACAATTGGGCTGTCTTTTGTCACATCTACGATTAACGGCTCCTTCTCCGTTTGCGGTATTTCTGAAGCAACAAGCCTACAAACGGGTTGAAAATAAAAGTGAAAAGGTGGACTTGGCCAACTCTGGGTCCCGAGATGCTGAGGAGAAAGGCAAGCACACGAACACATGGGCATCTTAAACTACTATTTAAAAACACATCCTGGTTCCCATCTTAGGCAATGCAGAAACATGCCTTGCAAGCTTATGGATTACCAGGAATTTGAAGCCGGGACCTGAATCCAAACGGATCACTGGGGGTCACTCAGACTGCATTTTAAATTTGGCTGGGATTGTTTCTTTTGGGCAATTTGAGGGATGAGGAATGAAAGTCTTCTGGGTGCAAATGAATCAAAATGACAGAAGGGGGGGGGTGTTAACTCACTCTAGTACTTTAGGGCTTGACTACCGGGGGAAAACACATCCTATTAAATCACTCAATGAAATCACTCAATAGAGGCCAAGGAAACGGAGCTCAGGTTTAAAGACACGGGAGCGGGCAAGATGAGGCAGAACTGAAGGGCAGAAGGTGACTGAGATGTTCTGCAGTTTCAAGATTGCTTCTATTGTACTGAAATGCACTGCAATCTATCCGGCCTTTGAGATAAGGCAGGCTGGGAATTCCAAAGACAGGATTACACATACAAAAAGTTACTTACTCCAAAGAAGGAGTGGTAGTTAGCTCCAGCAGATTTGGTACCACCCTGGAAGTTGCAGTTGTATTTTCAGGGACACTTTCATTTCCTACTTTAAAAAGGAGAGTACTGTTAACGCAGAATAGGCTAACGGTTATAAAAATAGCTCACAAATAACGAAGCAATGAAGGGACTGTGAAGTGACTGGGACAAAAGCATGTAAAATCGGCCACGTCGTGGAATCTCAGGGAGGATTCGACGTTAAGGCCCATCAGCTGAGCGGCCGTCTTGTGATCACAGCATCTGGAAATGTTACTCACCAGAGTCTCTAGGTGGCAACTCTGAAATTCAGCACAGATAACCAACAGGTGGGGGGGTGCAGCCTGACTACACTTTTTAAATTTTTTTTTTTAAAAATTCCATACAAGACAAACACAAAATAGACACACACACACACACATACAACAAAAGGGGGGGCTTCCATTTGCAACATTAATTTGTCTGCTAAATTACCTCATACTGTCAGGATCGAACCCTGCCTCGTACCTCATCTGTCCTCCCTGGCGTTCCTATGGGGGGGGGGAGTGGGGGAGTGTGTGAATGGATGTCTGGAGCGAGGTAGAGGCACCGCTTGTAACTTCCCCAAACTTACCCCTACAAGGTTCACAAGCCCCAGATGGGTCTGTGGCCTTGGGAGACAGGAGTCTTAAGATACCACTAGTTAGGTCGTATATTCTTTCATGACCTGTAGTAGCCTGGGTGAGTGTGACGTATGTCTGGTGGGTGGATCCCCTGACCTAAATCCCGCTTCTGTAATATTGGTGACCTGTCCAGAATCCATATTCTACCAGTAAACCTGATCAAGAACTATTGAGTACAGAGTGTTTACTACAGGACCTGACACGTACATTTTTAATTTTTTTCCACCTTGTGTTTTAAAATAACTAAAATTTTAAAATAACTAAGTTTTTTTTCCATCTTGTATTTTAAAATAACTAAAAAAAGAAGTTATAGTTCATATTTCCTTGTATTTTGGTTGGTTCCTTCCATCCATTTGTAAAATCTTAACCAGGTATTCTCAAAGTTTTCTTCATTTTGTCCTTTCAAAATTAATGTTAGTTTGTCCATCTCTGCTGTTTCAAGTATTTTATTCATGATTTCTTCTTTTGAAGCTCCCTCGTTTTTCCTCCACTATCTGGCATATAATATTCTTGCAGCTATCACTACATGTATAATAAGGTAAGAGTCTTGCTTTTTACAATTTTCTGGCAACATATTCAATAAAAACAACTCTGGCACATAAGGTATATTACATTTTAGCATTTTTTGTAACAATTCATGAATCCAAGACCAATATTTTTTAGCTCTATCACATGTCCACCACATATGGAAAAAGAACCAACATTTTTTGACACTTCCAACAATCATCTGGTAGCCCAGGATAAAACTTTGCTAATTTGTCTGGAGTGATATACCATCTATAAAACATTTTATAGATATTTTCTTAAAATGAAATTGCTTTAGTAATCTGTACATTTGTTTTCCATACCTGCAACCATTGGCCTAAATCAATATCATGACCTAAATTTTGTGCCCATTGCACCATACAGTTTTGAACTATTTTATATTGTGTTTTGTTTTCTAACAATATTACATAGATTTTTTTAATCAGTTTCTCATCAGTATATAACAATAACTTGCCTATTTCTGTTATTTTTGAATAAAGGCCTATTTGTTTATCTTTGGCATATCTTGATTCTATCTGAACTCTTTCCTACCAACTTAAGTTGGATTCTTGTATTTTAAGATTTTCTATTGGTTTTAGTTCATTTTTGTTATCCAACAGATCTTCATGTCTTAACAGTACCTTTTTTGAAATAAATTTGGGCTTGCAAACGCTTCTAAAGGTGAAACCCATTTTGGTATTCTGGTATAAAACAGTTTTTTAACTTCTTTCCATACCTTCAATAAGGATCTTCTGATAAAACGTTGTTTAAAATATTTATGAGTGTCAGCTTTTCCATAGCAAATAAACCCATGCCATCCTAATAATAATTCATGTCTTTCTAACGTTAATAGTCTGGTATTTTCTAATGTAATCCATTCCTTTAACCACATCAGTGATGATGCTCTATAGTACAACATCCAATCTGGTCGTGCAAATCCAGCTCTTTCTTTAGCATCTTGTAACACCTTCAATTTTATTCTTGGTTTCTTGTTCTGCCATATAAATTGTATCATCCATTTATGAAGTTCTTTAAAGCATTTTTGGTTTTGAAGTATTGGAATTGTTTGGGATAATAATAATAATAATAATAATAATAATAATAATAATAATAATAATAATAGATTGGATTTATACCCCGCCCTTCACTACCCAAAGGTGTCTCAGAGCAGCTTACAAACTCCTTTCCCTTCCCCTCCCCACAACAGACACCTTGTGAGGTAGGTGGGACTGAGAGAGCTCTTGACAGAAACTGCTCTTTTACAAGAACAGCTCTTGTCAGAATTACGTCTTGCCCACGGTCATCCAGCCAGGTGCAAGTGGGGGAGTGGGGAACCAAATCCGGTTCTCCCAGATTAGAGTCCATGCACTTAACCACTACACCAAATATCAATCTTGGTAAAATATTCATATTTACTGTAGCTATCCTTCCCATCAGGGATATTTGTAAGTTTTTCCATTTTCCCAAGTCTTTTTAAATGTCCACTATGAATTCCAAGTAGTTGTCCTTCAGCAAGGAACTGCATCTGTTTGTTATATTTATACCTAAATATTTCACTCTTTTTACTTCTAAAGTTGATATTTCCTGTAACTGTTGAATTTGCAGCTTAGTTATATTTTTCATTAACATCTTTGTTTTGTTGAAATTAATTTTCAGTCCTGCCACCTGATCATATTCCTGCAAAAGTTTTAATAATTGTGTAATAGAGTCCAATGGGTTTTCTAAAATAAAAACCAGGTCATCCGCAAATGCTTGCAATTTATATTTTTCTTCTCTTATTTTAAGACCCTTAATGTAGATATCTTCTCTAATCATATAATTCAATATTTCAAGCACAAATATAAATAATAATGGTGAAAGCGGACATCCTTGTCTAGTTCCTTTCTGTATCTCAATATATGTGATAAATCTCCACTGACAATGACCTTTGCTTGTTGTTTTGTATAGATTGTGTTAACCATTGTAAAAAAGTCTTTGCCACATTGTGAAATTAATAATTGCTCCAGCATAAAGTTCCAGATGACATTATCAAAAGCTTTTTCAGCATCTAGGAAAATCAGGGCCATCTGTTTTTCAGGATGTAGTTCAAAATATTCAAGTACATTTAATATAGTTTTTACATTATTTCTAAGTTGCCTTTTTCATAGGAAGCCTGCTTGATCTTGATGGATTATTTGTGTCAACACTCTTTTCAGTCTCGCAGCCAAAATAGAGGTATACATTTTGTAATCTACATTTAATAATGAAATTGGTCTGCAGGTTTTGATTTCTTTCTCATCTGTGTTTTGTTTGTGCAGCAGGGTTATTAGGGCTTCATTCCAAGTTTCTGGTATTTTACCTTCAATTAATATACTTTGAATTACATGTTTTAAAGGTATTATCAGCTGATCTTCAAAGGCATGGTCAAATTCTGCCAGAAGGCCATCAGGAATCTGGGGTCTTCCTTCTTCCTTTTTTGTCTGCTTTTTCAGTGCTTCTGTTAATTCAGAGAAAGTTACTGGATCACGTGGAGAAACACCATTTTGTGTATGTGTTTAAGTTGGTGTGGGCCAGATGGGAGGAGACCAGCCGACTTGAGGCAGGCCTGGGCCTCATCTCCTCCTCATTCCACCCCTCCCCTCCTGTCTCCAGCCAGTAGTCTGAGGGCAGCTCCCTAGAGAGGACAGGAAGTCCATCATGGTGGTGAGGAGATCTGCCCCAGAATGCTGCAGGAGGGAGAGCCACTTCCTGGGTGGGAAACTGCTGTTTGGAGATAGTGGAGTTTTGGGTGGGAAGCCAGTCAGACGGTTGGAGTCTGCAGGAGGCAGAGGCCATAGTGGGAGACCTGCTGGTCCCACTTTCTCCAATGAAATGGAAGCAAAGTACCTGCCCTGTGCAGACCATCCAGGCAGGGCCTGAGTAGTCTAGAGAAGGGAGGGAGACGAAGCAGTTTTGTCGCCTTTATTTTGATTCTTCAGTTCACTGTGGAGATACCTGTAAATAGTTTTCAAATAAATCCTTTAACAGTTAATGGTGAGAAGTCCATCTGTACTGCATAGGTCCCCTAGCCGCTTGGACACACTAGGGGTGGGTTGGGGACTCCCTGAGGAGAACATGAGGCAAAACAGTCAGTTGCCAACTCTTCAGGAGAGCCCCAAAGATTGCCAGGAAGCCATAGGGAGGTTAGGAGGCTGTCCTGCCTAACCAGAGCCCAAGACAGGAACAGTGGTGGCAGCAATACCTGGAGGCAGTGGAGGAAAACTGCCCCTTCAGGTGCCAGGTCAGGCAAAGTTGACACAGGCCCGTTCCACCACAGATCATTTAAAATTTTCCTTTGTTCTTCAGTAAATTTCTTCAAGTTATATGTTTTTTAAAAAGTCTTTAACTTCTTCACCTGTGACTTCTCTTTTTTGGTATAACTTTTGATAGAAGGTTTCAATAATATTTTTCAAGTCTTTAGGTATTTTTTCTTCTTCCCCTTCTTCATTTCTTAAAAATTTTATATTCCTTTTTTCTTTTTCTTTCCATAGTTTGTATGCTAACCATCTAGTCGGTTTGTTAGCATTTTCAAAATAGTTTTGTTTTGCATACATAATTTTTTTGGCTATCTCTTGTGTTAACAAGCAGTTCATTTGGTGTTGTAATAACTTGTTTCATTCTTAGTTCTCCAGCGGAGGGATCTTGTTTCATCTTCTTTTCCTGTTTTTTAATTTGTATAAATGTTTCTGTCTTTTGTTTTTTTAATATGTGCAGTTTATCTAATTATCCAGCCTCTGGCATAAGCCTTAAATGCATCCCACAGTACTCTAATGGAAATATCTGGCTGAATATTTTGTTTGAAAAAATCTGAAATTCTTTTTTAGTCTCTGTTACAAATTTTCCACTCTTCAATAGCAATGTTTTTAAAGACCATCTGTTTTTCTTTGGTATATCTTGTAGTATAAAGCATCACAGGACTGTGATCTGCAAAAGCTGCTGGTAATATCTCCACTTCTATTAAGTCATTGATAAGCGTTGTTGATACGTTGCTACACCTCTTTTTTTCTTTTCCTTATCCAAAGAGATAAATACTTTTCCAAATATTTAAATTTCCAAATATTTTTGATCCAAATATTTTATATGAGTCTCTTGTAGACATATGACGTCTAGTTGCATCTTTTTCAGTTGTTGAAATATCTGTCTTCTTTTTTGGGGGGTGCATTCAATTCTTTAACATTTATTGAGATTATCTTTACTTCTCTTTTATCCATCTTGCTGTTGTGACTTGGTACCTTCTTTGTGCTCCAGTTTAAGTCTTTTGACTGTTTGGGATGTTGCCACCGTCACAGTTTTTCTGGTCTTTTCTGTTGTCCCTGGGTCCTCCTTGTGGATCCTGGTTATCTCCTCTTTTCTGTGTTCTCTGGATCTTCTGTTTTCAGATCTTCTCCATATGTTTTGATAAAATCTTCTGCTTTGAAAATTGAATTGATTCTGTATCTTTTATCTTTGTAAAGGATAACTTCTTTTATCTTTGTAAAAAGGTTCTGTGTTCTCTGGATCTTCTGTTTTCAGATCTTCTCCATATGTTTTGATAAAATCTTCTGCTTTGAAAGTTGAATTGATTCTGTATCTTTTATCTTTGTAAAAAGGATAACTTCTGGAAGTAGCCATCTATATGGAATTTCATTATTTCTCAGAAGTGTTGTAAGTTCCATATATTCTTTCCTTTTCTCTCTCACTCAATAGGATTTCTTTTAATTTTTTTTTTTTACTTCTGTGTCTTCTATTTGAACGGATGTTTCATTTGCTGCTTTGAGGATTTCATCTCTTTTTGTCCTTTTATGAAATCTCACTCCCTCATGGATCACTGCCTTGTCGTGGCGAGGGGGCTTGCGTGGTTCGATGAGGCTGTGGGCTATGCCGTGGAGGGCCACCCAGGACGGACAGGCCACAGCAGAGAACTCAGACCAAGCGTGATCCCCTGGAGAAGGAAATGGCAACCCACTCCAGTATCTTTGCCAAGAAAACCCCATGGACAGTAACAAAAGGCTAAAAGATATGACGCCGGAAGATGAGCCCCTCAGGTCGGAAGGTGTCCAATATGCTACTGAGGAAGAGCAGAGGGCAAGTACGAGTAACCCCAGAAAGAGTGAAGCGGCTGGGCCAAAGCCGAAAGGACGCTCAGTTGTGGATGTGTCTGACGGTGAAAGGAAAGTTCGATGCTGCAAAGAACAATACTGCATAGGAACCTGGAATGTAAGATCTATGAATCAAGGTAAGCTTGACGTGGTCAAAAATGAGATGGCAAGAATGAACATCGACATCTTGGGAATCAGTGAACTAAAGTGGACAGGAATGGGCGAATTTAACTCAGAAGACCATTATATCTACTACTGTGGCCAGGACTCCCGTAGAAAAAACGGTGTGGCCTTTATAGTCAACAAGAGAGTGAGAAAGGCAGTACTGGGATACAATCTCAAAAATGACAGAATGATCTCGGTCCGAATCCAAGGCAAACCATTCAACATCACAGTAATCCAAGTCTATGCCCCAACCACTGCTGCAGAAGAGGCTGAAGTGGACCAGTTCTACGAAGACCTACAACAGCTCGTAGAACTAACACCAAAAAATGATGTCCTCATCATCATAGGGGACTGGAATGCTAAAGTAGGAAATCAAAAGGTAACCGGAATAACAGACAAGTTTGGCCTTGGAGAACAAAATGAAGCAGGGCAAAGGCTAACAGAGTTTTGTCAAGAGAACACGCTGGTCATAGCAAACACCCTTTTCCAACAACCTAAGAGGCGTCTCTACACATGGACATCACCAGATGGGCAACACCGAAATCAGATTGACTATATAATTTGCAGTCAAAGATGGAGAAGCTCTATCCAGTCAGTAAAAACAAGACCTGGAGCTGACTGTGGCTCAGATCATGAGCTACTCATTGCAAAATTCAGACTTAAATTGAAGAAAGTTGGGAAAACCACTCGGCCATTCAGATTTGACCTAGATCGCATCCCCGATGAATATACAGTAGAGGTGAAGAATAGGTTTAAGGGACTAGATTTGATAGACAGAGTGCCTGAAGAACTATGGACAGAGGTCCGTGACATTGTAAAGGAGGCAGCACTCACCGCCATCCCAAAGAAAAAGAAATGCAAAAAAGAAAAGTGGCTGTCTGATGAGGCTTTACACATAGCAGAGGAAAGAAGGAAAGCTAAAGGCAATGGGGAAAAGGAAAGATTTGCCCAACTGAATGCAGATTTCAGAGAACAGCAAGGAGAGATAAGGAGGCTTTCCTGAATGAACAATGCAAAGTAATAGAGGAAAACAATAGATTGGGAAGGACTAGAGATCTCTTCAAGAAAATTGGAGAAATCAAGGGAACGTTCCATGCAAAGCTGGCCATGATAAAGGACAAAAACGGTAGGGATCTAACAGAAGCAGAAGAGATTAGGAAAAGATGGCAAGAATACACAGAAGAACTATACAAGAAGGACCTCGATGTCCTTGACAACCACGATGGTATAATCACTGACCTTGAGCCAGACATCCTGGAAAGCGAAGTTAAATGGGCCTTAGAAAGCATTACTAACAACAAAGCTAGTGGAGGTGATGGTATCCCAGCTGAGTTATTCAAAGTCTTAAAAGAAGATGCTGTTAAAGTGCTGCACTCAATTTGCCAACAAATTTGGAAAACACAACAGTGGCCACAGGATTGGAAAAGGTCAGTTTACATTCCAATCCCAAAGAAGGGCAACGTCAAGGAATGTTCAAACTATCGCACAATTGCACTCATTTCACACGCTAGCAAGGTCATGCTCAAAATCCTACAAGCTAGGCTCCAACAGTACGTGGATAGAGAACTGCCAGAAGTACAAGCTGGGTTTAGAAGAGGTAGAGGAACTAGAGATCAAATTGCCAACATTCGCTGGATTATGGAGAAAGCAAGAGAATACCAGAAAAACATCTACTTCTGCTTCATTGACTATGCTAAAGCCTTTGATTGTGTGGATCACAATAAATTATGGCAGGTTCTTAAAGAGATGGGAGTACCAGACCACCTCATATGTCTCCTGAGAAACCTGTATAAGGGTCAAGAAGCAACAGTTAGAACCGGATATGGAACAACTGATTGGTTTAGCATAGGAAAAGGAGTACGACAAGGATGTATACTGTCACCTTGCTTATTTAATTTATATGCAGAGTACATCATGCGAAATGCTGGCCTGGATGAATCACAAGCTGGAGTTAAGATTGCTGGGGAAAAGATCAATAACCTCAGATATGCAGACGATACCACTCTGATGGCAGAAAGTGAAGAGGATCTAAAGAGCCTCTTGCTCAGGGTGAAAGAGGAGAGTGCAAAAGTGGGCTTGAAGCTCAACATCAAAAAAACTAAGATCATGGCATCTGGCCCCATCACTCCTTGGCAAATAGAAGGGGAAGTCGTAGAAGTAGTGACAGACTTCACGTTCCTAGGATCCCAGATCACTGCAGATGGTGACTGCAGCCATGAAATTAAAAGACGCCTGCTCCTTGGGAGGAAAGCGATGGCAAACCTAAACAGCATGATAAAAAGCAGAGACATCACCTTGCCAACAAAAGTCCGCATGGTCAAAGCAATGGTATTCCCCGTAGTAATGTATGGCTGTGAGAGTTGGACTATAAGGAAGGCCGAGCGCCGAAGAATAGATTCTTTTGAACTATGGTGCTGGAGAAGACTCTTGAGAGTCCCTTGGACGGCAAGGAGATCAAATCAGTCAATCCTAAAAGAAATCAACCCTGACTGTTCCCTGGAAGGCCAGATCCTGAAGCTGAAGCTCAAATACTTTGGCCACCAAATGAGAAGGGAGCATTCACTGGAGAAGACCCTGATGCTGGGAAAGATTGAAGGTCAAAGAAGAAGGGGACGGCAAAGAATGAGATGGTTAGACAGTGTCATCGATGCAACGAACATGAAATTGAGCAAACTTCAGCGGACAGCGGAAGACAGGAGGGCCTGGCGTAATCTGGTCCATGGGGTTGCGAAGAGTCGGACTCGACTGTGCGACTGAACAACAACAACAACACAACACATGAAATCTCACATGTACCTCTCTTGGAAGTTTATTTCTTCTTGCATATGTCGAGTTCATTCTATAGGCCACATCAATCTCATTATGAACTTCCTCAATATCTTCTGTATTTGTACCATTTCACTTTTAAAATTTTCATTATCAAAATACAGGCTGCCTTATCAAGTTCCAATTTCATCAGAGTTTCTTCCGTGGAGGTTTGCTTAGATTTTAGTTTCTAGTTTGAGTTCAATTTCTTCTGATTTGTTTTCCACTCTGTTAGTCAAATCTGAAATTTCTTGACTATTTGTTTTAAGTTGTTTCTGGACCTCTTCTGTCTGGTGTGTCATTTGTTGTACAAGAGAATCTATTTTATTTTGTATACGATCAACGGCTGTTGCTACTGCTGTGGTTACAGCTGAAGTTACTGCCTCTTGAATGACTGCTTGTAAATCTTTTGCTGAAATTTGTGCTAAATTGGCAGCTACAGATTTACCTTGCCCTGGAGATGGAGCCCCAGGAAGCTCCCCCCCATTCCACTAGACATGTTCAGTTTTTATATTAAGACCAGAGAAACACCTTCCCTCCCAATACCTTTCAAAGAAAACAGTTTTATATGTTTTCAAAATAATTGCTATTATTAATAACCCACAAGCAGAAGAAGAAGAAGAAGAGATTGGATTTATCCCCCCCCCTTCACTTGGGAGTCTCAGAGTGGCTTACAAACTCCTTTCCCTTCCCCACAACAGACACCCTGTGAGGTAGGTGGGGCTGAAAGAACTCTAACACAAACTGCTCTTTCAGGAACACCTATGCCAGAGTTTGTGACTAACCCAAGGTCATATCAGCAGGTGCAAGTGGAGGAGTGGGGAATCAAACCCGGTTCTCCCAGATTAGAGTCCGCACACTTAACCACTACATAAAACTGGCTTTTGCCAGCTTATTAAAACAAGGGTATCACCTGGTTTAGAGTACTGTTAGAACAGAGCGTATTTTGATAGATAGAGCATATAAAGACATAACAATACCAGGTTAAAATTTACACCATACAGAAAGTGACATTCAGCCAGTATCATAATGCCCCTGTATAAATCATTGGTGCGACCTCATTTGAAATACTGTGTACAGTTCTGGTCGCCACATCTCAAAAAGGATATTATAGCATTGGAAAAAGTGCAGAGAAGGGCAACTAGAATGATAAAAGGGTTGGAACCTTCCCTATGAAGAAAGGTTAAAACGCTTGGGGCTCTTTAGCTTGGAGAAACGATGGCTGAGGGGTGACATGAGAGAGGTTTATAAGATTATGAATGGGATAGAGCAGATTGAGAAAGAAGTACTTTTCTCCATTTCTCATAATACAAGAACTCGTGGGCACTCCATGAAATTGCTGAGCAGTCGAGTTAGAACAGATAAAAGGAAGTCCTTCTTCACCCAAAGAGTGATTAACATATGGAATTCACTGCCACAGGAGGTGGTGGCAGCTGCAAGCATGGACAGTTTCAAGAGGGAATTAGATAAACATATGGAGCAGAAGTCCATCAGTGGCTATTAGCCACAGGGTATAGATGGGAACTCTCAGTCTGGGGCAGGTGATGCACTCTATTCTTGGTGCTGGAGATGGCAGCAGTGGGAGGGCTTCTGGTGTCCTGGCCCCACTGATGGACCTCCTGATGGCACCTGGTATATTTTGGCTGCTGTGTGTCAGAGTGTTGGACTAGATGGGCCATTGGCCTGATTCAACATTGGCTTCTCTTATGTTCTTATGAAAAGTTAAGCTGAGTTCCAGATAGTTTACCAGTTCTTTTTTCCTTCTTCTCTTCTTTTCCAAGGCAAAAAATGAACTTCTGTCTTTATTTTGTAATCCAAATAATGTTTTTTGTTGTTGTTCAGTTGCACGGTCGAGTCCGACTCCAAATAATGTTAAGATATACTTAATTGTAATCCATTAGGGAATCATCTTGCAAATCAAACAGTTCCAAATTATAAATTGTAAATCCAAAGAAGAAAAGCTTCAGTAAAATAAAAACTTTTTCTAATAGAAGGGAAACCACTTTTTCAAATAGTTCAATATTATAATCCACAGTCTATTGTTGCAGAACCAATGAACCTGTTAAGCAGGCGTCAACCATTTCTCTTTCATAGCCCACAGTTTTATTTCAAAGGCTCCTTTTACGTTTCTTTTCCAAGCCGCTTCAAGGGAGAAGGTGCGTGGGGGGAGATCCCTTCACCCAACTCTCTTCTTAACTTTATGTTTACAAAGTTTAAAGGATTAAAATTTATAGAGAAGTTTGTTGCTTTCAAAGTACTCACAGATTTTAGTCTTAGGGTGTTAAAAGTCTTCTTTAGTTGTTTGATTGGGGGTCTGCTAGTTTCCCCCTGCCATGGCTGCTCTCGCCGAGGTCTTGCTTCAGGGCAATCCTGGACTTCGCGGGGAGTCTGAATCAAGCCCCCTGCTTGGGCTCCTCTCCAGGGAGCCTGATGGAGTTCAAGATCCCTCAACCTCCACTGAAAAGCCCGGCAATCCAGCCGCTTCTCAGGAGCAAGTCCCGGAGATGACTGTCCCCACCATGCCGAAAACCGGAAGCCGCCAGATTACATTTCTGAGAAACTGCATATAAAGCAGCCACATTATACATTTTCTCCAAGCTTCTGAATTTCTGATGCTCTTTTTTGCACATAGAAAGCAATTAATGTTCTCTTCTTCTGGCTTAAATTGTTGAAAATGATGCATCCTTTATGAAAGTTCTGTTGCATACAAACTAGGTTATTAGTGGCCAAGTTCCCAATGTAATTTTATACTAAATTAAGAGGCAAGAGAAGCGACCATGTGCTATAAACAAAACCAGGTGCTGGCGAAGAAGATGGGTTGACTCAAAACCTGTGTCGGGCAAGCTGTGGGCGGGTGGGTGGGTGGGTGGGTGATTGAGAGAGCAGGTAATCAGTACCCCCAATTACCAAAACGGGAGATTCCAAAGTTACACCTGCCTGATCATCACTTCCTCCAACTGAGAAAGGGTCTTGTAATACTGGGAAGTGAGCAGCTACTGTGAAGTGAGGGAAAAGCACCCTGTCCATGTGCAAAGTGTTTGTAATCTCGGCATTCAGAGAACTGATGATTCTTGGCACAGATTTATTTTGAACCCCCCAAAGACCGGGGTTTTCTACAGAGAGAGGTGATGGGACTTAAGACTGAGTGGATATTAGTAACCTTTCTGTCGTGAAAGTTCTGGGACGGCAACCGGCCTGAGCACTACTAGTCCATACACTGGATAAGTGTTGTCCACTGACTGCAATCATGACGGGGCCGGGGGCCGGAGGGGAGTCCAGGAGAGTAGTCAGCAAGAATTCCAGAGGTCAGCCAGATTAGTCAGTCAAAGTCCGGGCAAGCAGGTTCCAAGTCAGTAAGCAAAGCCGTTGTCAGACGTACCGATAGTCAAAGTCTGAAGCGGAGTCAAGGAGCGGAGTCAAGGAGCGGAGCCGAGGTCGAGAGCCAGGGAGTCAAGCAGAGACGAGGGAACAGCAGGAGGTGCAAGCCGGGTGGTCTAATGACGAGTTTGCCAGCACGGTTTGTTCACGGCCGGTGTTGTCCTTAAGTACCGTGCTGGCTCGTTAACCAATTAGCCAGTTGTTGTGAGGTCCTGGCTCCGGCTAGTACTCAGGACTCACAGACCGGCGTCCATGCACGCGCGCTCCTTTTCACCTAGCCGCCAGATCATGGCGCCGGCGATCTCGCAGCCGGTCTACACGTGGGGGCGAGTCAGGTGGCGATTCAGCCACGCTTGGGCGTCCCTGCTCAGTTCCAGGTGCCTGTTGACTCGTTGTTGGGAGTTCACCCTCCCCAGCACTTAGATTCCCTGAGGACTCTGGCACATCAGAAGGACTTAAAGGTGCCGCGTCCTCAGTTTCTAAGCTCCCAGGTGCCAGGTCAGGGGGTGTTTCAGGCGCTGGGTCAGGGGCAGGCATGACAACTGCCTGGCTGTAGTCAAGTTCTGCCCAATATTTCATGAGATAAAAAATGCCACCCTGTAAATGGCATGTTCTGGTGGCGGGTGTTGGCAAACCTGATTTTTGTTCTCTTTCACGTTAAACTTAATATGAAACAAAATTAACTTATTTTTGTAATTAGCACAAGTATCAAATATCAACCTGGCTGATTAATAAAACATTTTTCTATTGTCATCCTTTTAAAAATACTTCACCCATTTTTTTGCTTGATCAAACGGAAAGCAAAGAGAAATCCTGAACCACATGAGCAAAGTAACCATCACCATCTTTAAAATGTAAGTACAGCCAAGTTACCTTGATTAGTAGAATGCTCTTCAGATTTTGCTCCAAGTATATTAGCAGCAATATTCACCATATTTAAAATGGCATCTAATTAAAAAAAATAGCCATGAAGGAAGTTATTCACATGATTATCCTGACTGGACTGGCAAGGGTTAGGTGGATAAGCTCTCTGCCTCTGATACCAAACTGAGATACAAGCATGGGCCAGCAGTGGTTCATATTACAGCATATTGCCTACTTTCTGATCAATAATGCATTTGCCAGTTTTTGCTTGCAATTAAGATTTCTCTTTATAAAATCATTTAAAACTGCTGCCTGCACCAAGATGTGCATAAAGTGGGACAGAGCTCCCCACCCCCTTCCAAGAAAAACTGGCTTGAGTGGTTCAGTAATCATAGACGGACCACTCTGCCAAATATGGTGTGCCTGTTCCCGGAAGATACATCTTTCAGTATACTTCCAAAGAAATGACTGGAGTAGTAAAAGAAACAAACTGAAGGCTCAAGATGAAGTGGGGAGAACAGAACATCACCATGACTTTAGTTTTTTTCAGTGGAAAAAAATCAGAAAATAGGTTTAAAGAAGTATTCTCTTAAAATTGTGTGCAGTGCTTTTCAAGGGATGGTGCTAACTAGTGTACTCACTTGTGGCAGAGCCAATTAGATTCTTTGAAGATTTTTCTTCGCCCACATTGTAGTCCAAATGATAATCTGTTTAAAATAGAAAAATATGCTCTTAATGGCAGGCAACAAGTCTCCTGTAGCAGTTCCAAAATGGTCTGATCAAGGTGTACTTGCTTAGAATCACAGTTCACTGGAACAAGACCAGGCAATATTTTGACACTCTTTAACAAACCCAAACAGTCAAAGATAAAACACCGGAGTTGATGGATAAAACTATAAGCTCCTGCCTAAGGCCTGACAGACGTCTTGTCTCATCTCTTCCCATCTCCACAAGCAGACAGGCTTCCAAGCAGTGCTGCACTGGGAGATAGGAAGGAGGGAAACTTTGTGCCGTTGCTAAAACCCACCAAGCCAGGATATTATGCATCACTGCATGAGCCCATCTGGCCCAGCCTAGCCCTTAACTTCTCTCAGAAGGGGATTCTGGCTGTGAATTTCACCCCAAAATTGTAAACTGGGTCATTTTCTCCCTCTTTCGATGTCTCTTGGGCCTCATTGAGCCCAATATCACATCTTGTTATAAGCTTGGCTCCCAAGGTCCACAAGGGAGGAAACATAGCTCTGCACAGTTTTGCTTGCCCAAGACTTTCGGCAACACCTAGCACTTTCCCTATGTATTCTAACGCCTGGAAACTGGCTGCACGAGATTTTGCTCAAGCAGAAATGCAAGTGGGAACACATCGAGTCTTAGTGCAAATGGCGACTGCGGTCTTTTTCTTGCACTTCCACTTCTGCAAGAGCTCTAAGCGCAAGCGTAAATTTTGCATTGGATTCCACCCACCAAGGCCTGACCATGCACCCCACACCACAGGTCCTGCAGTCTCAGACCCACCCCACCCACCCCATATACTTTCCTCAGGCCCCCACCTTTCAGCCCCATTTCCATGCTTCTTTTGGCCACCCCAGCATTCCGCCTTATCCCACTGCTTTAAATTAAAAACCCATCCCAAAGAATCCGCAGCTCTTCTTGACAAGAACAGCTAATCAGCGTCTCACTGGTTTACGTACCATAATCTTCATCAAAAAGCTCTTGTCTTTCCGACTGGTACTGAGAGTCAGCTATTTCTTCATATTCTTCAACCATACTAGTGCCAAACACCCTGGGCAGAAAAACCCCACAATTTTAATTACTTTATTTATTTGTTTTTATATCCCACCTTGCATAAAGATGTGATAAATCACAGCTTCACAAATAATATTCGCTGAAAAAGTGCAGCTGGGTGATCTGCAAATTAACATCTTTGGTCAAAATCTGCCCCCCCCCAATCCATTTCTCAAACATTCAAGGTTTAATTGCCAACAAATGTTTGTCTTGTTTCCAGACTTTCACATTAAGCTTTATGTTCACAATTTTCTATAGAGCCAGTAAATAGTCAAGTCTTCTGCTATTGAAATAAATAAATTATAAATACTGCCAGTTTCGAGAGTCCTGTAATGCGGTTTTAGCTCAGCACGAGAGGATCTCCAAGGATCTCCTCTGAGCATCTCCAAGGAACTAACCAACCTTTGCTTCAGCATTTCACAGAAGATTACCTTATAAGGCTCAAAGGGCAGAAGTGTTCTGATCCAAAATGCGACACCAACTCCACCTAAAGTACAAACGACATTTAATAAAATATCTCAGGAAGCACCGGAACAGTTCCTGTTCAAAGTATTTTTTTAAAAAAATCCAAGTCTGAAATTAAAATTTACATAACCCCTGTGATCAGAACAAAAGATTCTTGCAAGGCTGAACTCTTGAGCCAGGCATTAGTGTGCTCGGCTGCAGAATATGCCCAAGCCCTAGGCAGTCAATGTTATTAAGAGGTTGCTAACCTTTATGTACTTGATGAACATCTGAAGCAAGAGAGGAGAAGAGAAAAAAGTGTCAGTAGACTGTATGCATGCCACAAGCAACAGTATCACCTACTTGCATCATTAATTAAGGCCTACAAATACAGCCATTCTCCTTTGGCTCCCCAGGGTCCCCTCCCAAGTCAAATGCGCCCTCCCCCGCCCCCCGCTGCACCCAAGTTACATAAGTTGGAAAAATAGAAAGAGACGTATCACAGCCTACAGGAACATGCAAAGCAAAATGACTTCTCACTACAGGATCAAGAACTGACATGCTTTACAGTTATGCACCAAAAGGGATTAGTTAAAAAAAAAGTATCGCCCAACCAGCGGCATTCATTGCAAACAGCTAATAAGGAATTTGTTTCTGTCATCTAAGTATCTGACAGGGACCCCTTTCTAAGCCCTCAGATTTCAACAGACACAGATGGTGCAACTCCTCCTCTGCTCAGGGGCTGTACTGAGGCTGCAGCCAGCTGGAGAAATCAGCCAGCCCCCAACCGGGAGGCTTCTGGACGAGGGACGAGAAAACAAGCCTCCTGCAAGTATTCACTTCACTCAGATCCTGCCTTTCCCCCCAAGGAGGCTTCTATCCTTACCCCCCCATGTTATCCTCACAACCACCCTGTAAGGTAGATCAGGCCAAGAGTATATGACTGATCTAAACTTCCATGGCAAAGCAAAGAGTGAACCCTGGATCTCCCAGATCCTGTTCCAGCCACAATACCACACTGCCTCTCATTATTACTAAATAATATAGTGAGGTCAGTGGCCCCTATGCAGATGACAAACAACAGAATCCAGAGACATTAGTGGTATTTGACATAATTAAGGGACTTGAAAGGAATTCAGAGAACACCTGAATCTGTAAATTCCCCAGAAGGAAAAACAGCTTTATGAGGACTGACCCTGGAGATAATTGGGAGACGAGGTGGAATTTCCACAGGCAGGATACCTCACAGCTCTCCCCCACCCTCGCCCCAGGGTCCTTCTCAAGGGGTAGGGCAGTGAAAAAAGGATAACCCACCAAAGACTGGACTTCCACGGTATACTGAGCTGTTCAGTCAAGTTTCCTTGCCTCTGCTGGCACATTTAATCCAACCCACTCTTAATTTTTAGACGTTCAAATTTACATCCTGTTACAAACCTAAACTAAGATGATTACTGGAATGTCAAATTCATTTAATGCATATAAAGCTAGTTTCCTAGCGGGCACATCTCAGTGATCTGAATAGCTGTCGAAGAAGTTCTTATTTACAGCTATTACAAATAATACTGGGGACACTCTTTCCTCTCCATAAACAAAACTCTTCAGATTTACACCAATTACGAACAATCTTAGCACTGGGATTCCTGTACTTCTTTTTTTTTTTAACCTAACACACAATGTCCCCCTCTTAAGACTAGGTATGCAATATATTTGCTACAATTACTCAACATGATCAAACACCTTTTCTACATCAAGACGTATCGAGGCTTGCTGATTTAAGGTTTACACATATCTTTCTTATTTGATGTGCCAAAATACTAGTAAATATTTCAGATGGCTTAACAGAGGAACAGAGGCCTGGAACTTTACCCCTTTTAATTTTAATATTATTTCTCTAATGTTGAACAATCCCACTCCCAACTGCAGACTCCGATGTGTCCCAGCACTGTTTCCCGGCTTCCCCAAACATCGGGGAAAAGGTTTCGTGAAATGCAGAGTGACAGAGGAGCAAAAAAGTTCCATTCTGTGGCGGGACCTCCACTCACCATTGGTTAGATGCAACACATTGCCTGAGGATTAATCACGATGGTGCATAAGTTTCTTAAACCCTTGTACTAAAGAAAAGGCATAATCTTAGCTAAACTATCCAAGCAGCATGATACTGCTACACGTAACATGCCTGATGCTAGTATGCATACAGCATACCAAACAGTTTGACTTTTCAGGGGAAATATTTCTCAAACTGCACTCACGCATGCACCACTTGAGTCAAACATTACTGGAGGGGGAGATTGGATTAGACTCTGCTATGATAGACATGAATCCACTTATGCTGGAAGAATTTTTTTTCTTTTTTCTTTAAGGGTCTACTGAACAACTCCTGTATACTTTGCTGCAACAGACTACCAGGCAACCCATCAGGAATTATGAATCCAAGCATTAAGGTTGAGATCATGGCAAACAGAAATTACCTTTACATATTTTGCATACATCTGTTCATCCAGAGGAAAACTCTGGACATTCCTCTCATCTCGAGCATGAAAAGTGCCCAGCTTGACCCACTTATTTGTTGGGTATCTAGAAAATAAAACACAACTGTGTAAAAAAAAAAATGAGAACATTGACTTTTCAACTACTTCAGAGGAACACTGCGTCCCACTCCATGTTAATGTCCTCTGTGGGCAAGGCTTAAATCAGTTAGGCCGGCAAGCCTGAACTGATTAATGAGGAAAGGGGATTTTGGACCTAAAGAACTACAATCACTTTTTGCAGAATGGATCCTTCCAGCCTTGGCCTCCTGTAGCCCCTTTGCCACTTAGAAAACTGTTCTTATAGTTCAAGAAGAAAACCCGTGGAAATCGATTAATTGTACAACCTGAAGTACCTGTGACTCATGCAAATTCTACACTGGATCCAACCACCCTACTTTGAAATCAGCAATTTTGGTGCTATGAATTCTAAGGCCAAATAAACAAAGTTGCACTTACCTGTAACTGTTGTTCATCGAGTGGTCTTCTGTGCAGGCACACATGTGGGACTGCACAGAAGCCACGACGATGAACTACATGTTTCTAGCTAAGAAAAGAATACCTCAGACTGATGTATTAAATAAGACATTTCTTAACATGCTGCACTATATTGTATGACACTAAAGCAGCATACTGGATATGCTGGTACAGAGCAGGGAAGGTATGACACCACTATAATAGAAGAGATTTTCTGGCCTTTGTGAGCCCAATCCAAATTCAGAAATTTCTTAACATGTTGCAATATATTGTATGACACTAAAGCAGGATACTGGATATGCCTGTACAGGGCACGGAAGCTATGAAAACACTACAACAGAAGAGATTTTTTTCCGGTCTTCGTGAAGATGAACCAAATTCAGATAAGTACCATACCTGTCACTGATAGACACCAAAAAGTCCTTGGGAGTGGACGAGAATAATTCATGGTTGGCAATGTCCAGCTGCTTCACCTGAATCGGCTCACACAGCTCCACAACAAACCTTCAAGACGGGAGTAGAATCAGAGTAAAGGCAGGGGGTAATTCCCAGGAACTGGTACCCCTTTTGCACAACATCCCCATTGTGGAAACTAAGCTTTAACATGTCGAAGTTCAACCACTTTCATTAACTATTATCCACATGAAGTCAGACGCCATACGTATTTATAGCCCACCCTCATTCCAGTCCAGAGGTGTTTAAACTTACCATATTTTAGTACTGCATGGATTCAACATGTAGAGGTCCATATTTTCCATTAGGATAGCCGACGTACTCTATGTAAAGAGTGAAAAGCACATTCTGTGTCATTAAGAATTACGCACATAGAGTATCTTCCTTTTCTTAATACTTTTGTGCTATATCACTGCTGCTTTTAGAAATCTTATAACACAGAGAAAATCTAGGAAGGCTGTTTAAAACAAAGAGTGTAACTAACAGAACACTGGTATGCCCCCAAAAATTCAACACAGCAACAAGTTAATTCAAGAAATCTAATACTTATCAGAAAAATCAGGCAGTGTTCCAGAGTGGTTTTGAAATAACGTGATTACCTTTGCTTCTGGGTTAGCTGCCAATATTTTGGCACCACACTCCACAGAAGCATAGTTATTCCTGTTTTTCTGGACCTTTTTTGTAGGATGTTGACCTCCATTGGAGGACGGATGCATTGCCTGACCTGCATACAAAAAAAAAACACAGTGGAAGATTGTTCGCAAGTATTCACCAAGCCCGTACACAACCTTGCTTTCCAACTGAAAGCAATTTGGATAAAGCAAGCTGCATGCTTCAACCAAAATAAGCCTGGAAATCAAATGGTGCAGTCCACCTTAAAATAATCTAATATAGCTTCAGCTTGTAGCATGCAGCGAGGGAGCAAAGAAACGACGACCACCTAGGTTTCAACTCATTTCTTAAAAAATCTTCCTCAGAAGACGATCAACTCCAAAAAAGATTTTAATACAATTTCTTCCACGGAGCTGTCTGGAATTAATTTTCCAAGTTATGATGTTTCTGCAGGAGGTAAGCAGCATCAGAATTGGAAGGCTTTTGTTCTTTATTCAGAAAACGTAAAGACTGGCGCACCTCCTGCATTAACGTTGTAACTTGAAAAATTAGTTCCATACAACTCCATGGAAGAAATTGTATTAAAATCTTTTTGGAGGTGATCGTCTTCTGAGGAAGACTTCTTACAGAATGAGTTGGAACCTAGGTGCTCGTTGCTGGAACAATATCAGATTACTTTAAGGCGGACCTGCACCATTCGATTTTCAGGCCTGGTACAAGCAGGAATGTATCAGAGCCAGAGGTTCACTTTTTGTTATGTGACAAGAGTTTTTGCGCAAGTGGCAGCCTGGTGATTATTAGGACATGTTCACACAGCATTCAAATCTATTAAATATACAATATTTTATACAGCTTAGCAGCCACTTCTCACTCTGGTTTTCTTGGCTGCATTCATGTGCACTGTGATCCTGCTGTATATTTCAACTAAAACAAGGCAAGTCACACTGAGTAAGAAGAACCCTTTTATTGGGAATTCTAATTATGGGTACTTCATGTTTACTGTCACCTTTTAGAAACTGGCAGAAGCATCTCCTTGTAATCTCAGGCTCTAAATCAGAGGTTCCCAAACTTATTTGACCTACTGCTCCCTTTTCAGAAAAAAAATGACTCAGCGCCCCCCTGGAAATCGACCTTCAAGAAGTGGACAAAAAGGGTGACCAGAAAAAAGCCCACGGAAAAAAACCCACGGTCATAAATGCTCACAGGAAAAAAAGCTCACGTGGAAATAAGCCCACACAGAAAAAAGCCCACAAGGAAAAATACCATGTAAAGCACCATAGATATTTATAATGGTGGATAACCATTCATCTCCTCTTATGAGAATGAACAGGTATTACCTATCTTATATTTATAATTCTCTTGACGTATTGGCCATTTCCAGCTCTCCCACTGGCTGTGCAGTGAGTCCACCACGATCCATGCCTCCAAGCAGGCCAAGGCAGGCCCAGAGCAGCAGCAGCAGCAGCTGAAGGCCTGAGGCTGGAGGCCAGCAGCAGCCACCAAACAATAGCCCAGCAGCAACACCAGCCTTACAAGGGTGCACATGGCTGTGCTTGGCTGTGGGGACCCCTCTCCCCCTCCACGTCCCTCTCTGATCCCAGGGAAGGCCAGGAGAAAGCAGGGAAAGGCTGCTTTAGAGAGGTCCTGGACTCTTCTTTCTTTATGCTTCCACCGCCCCCTATTTTTATTCAATGCCCCCCCAATGCCCCCAAGTCTCCAACCAACCGCCTGGATTGTTCCAGCACCCCCCCCCCCCGGTGGAGCGGTGTTGCCCACTTTGAGAACCAGTGCTCTAAATTTACCAAGGGAACCCCATGTGCCCACTTTAGAACAAAACTTGTCTCAAAGGCCTGTTTGGAATGGAGACAGATCTTGTTACCTGAAGAGGCACCGGGGGGCGGGGGGGGGCGGGGGAATTCTCAGGCAGAAGTGCTCCCTCCCTCCCTCCACACCTGCATGTAGCAAATGAATGACTTTGACCTTAAGCACCCTTTCCACAGGCAGGAGGCTCTTCTGCTTTTGAAAAGTGGGAACGGGGATTTTTGCTGATCCACCCCCATCATGTTCCTAAGGACTCACTGACCCTGCAGGGCGTAATACTGGTACACACAAATGACGGCAGCAGGACACGGGAAGGCAGGAAAGTTACCGCTTATGCAGTAAGCAGGTTCGATCCTTGGCATCTCCGGTTAAAAAACAGATCAGGAAGGTGATGTTAAGGACCTCCACCTGGCACACCCCAAAGAGACGCTGCAGGTCTGAGTAGACAGTAATGGCCGCGACAGACCTCTGGTCTGATTCAGTATAAGGCAGCTTCATGTGTGCTGTTATAACCTGAGAATTACAAGCGATGGCTCCTTCCCTTCACACCAGGATTCCAAACTTTGATTTACATCTAGCTTGAAATACTGGTTGGGACTGAACAGAACAAACCATAGTTCAGAACAAACAAACTGTGGCTTGATGTAAGACTGGAAGTGTTTAAAAATCAAAGTGATCACAAGAGAAAGGAGCACATGAACTCAAGGATCCTCTAGACTTATCCACACAAAACCTCTCAATCAACTCGCTGGGACGGATCCAAGTCCTGTGAATGGCCTGAGATCATGACAGTAGATCTCCCCCTCCCCCTTCCTTTCTCCCATTCTTTGGCTCATGTAGGAATAAGGAAAACAAGATTTGCTACAGCCCCAGTCCCCCAATGCCACACTGGTGAGTGTTCCCCCACCCCCTTTCCCACAACAGTCTGGGGGAAGGGAATGCAGGGAGCTGATCATGGCAGACAAAGATGAAAACATCCACAGACTCACTGATTCGGTTCTTAGAAGTAGGGCTCCAACCCAAACACCTTCCTTTATAGGAAACTCATGGAACCCTTACTGAAGCCAGAACACACAAGTACATTAAATTATGCAATACAGAGAAAAAAAATCTGTTCAATGTTTATCTGAAAAGAATAAGTGAGCTCACTTTTTTCTTTTTCTACTTCCATAACCTGCTTCTTCCATTCATCAAAGGTGGGAATGTCTCCTGGGTCCTTTGGAGTTATCACAGAAGTTGGGTCAATTTCTCCCACTTTTCTCTGCGCGAGAAGGCAAAAGGGCAAAAGGATCCTTACTTGAGATATTAATGGAAGGCAGAGACAGTACATGTACCAGGATCAAAAGCAGTGAATTGTGCAGAATTCTGTTCACAGTGAGCCTTAAGGGCTCATGGAGCATATCAAATGTAGGTTTAATGGTAGGTTGACAATTCTGTTGGAGCATTGTGTTTTATAAGGTAGAATGCAAACATATCGGACTTTAAACAATTTGAAGGTTATCTATTTCTGTTGACTAAACACTAGGGGTGTGTATTTGGATCTACCCAAGTGGAAAATATCAGTATTTTCTGGGTATATTTCAGCATGACAAATGTAGCCAGGTTTCTTGGGAAAACCAGGAGAAGAAAAATCCTGAGAAAATCCTGGATATATCTGGGAATTACCAGTAGATCCGACAACAGCAAGAGGCAGAAGCAAATCGGTCCTGCCTCTCAGCTGTTTGTTGGGCTTCTGCAATCCCTTCAAACTTTACAGAGGCTGCAGAAGACAGCCCCCCCCCCCATTTGCTCAGCTTAGGGCTGACTGGCTCCTCCCACAGCCCGGGGTCTAAGCCAGGCTGCATGAGACATCAGCCCAGGATCAACAGAGGATCGGCCGGCACAGGACAAGCTAAGTGCTCCCCCAGTGCCTTGGCTGGGGCTGGATCCTCTTGCAGCTTGTTTTAGCCCAGGCTGCAGGAGAAGTCAGCCCAGGATTAGCCATGGTGGTGGGAGCGAAGAGCTCCCCTCCACGCCTCGGCTTGGTTTCCCCTGCAAGCCCGGTCGAAAGCAGGCTGCAAGGGAAGTCAGCCCAGGATCAGCTGTGCTCCGCAGGCAGCAGACCCCCACTCCCTTGCAGGCACGGTGGCTGCTGGTGAGCAATTCTTCTTCTCAGGTCTACTGGACCCCCCAAAAATTCAGGAGTTCCAGAAAATCCCAGATCCGAATGCCACACTGGTATTGGGATCTGGGATTTTTTGGGAAACCTGAAAGTTTTTTCAGTTCAATATACCTGAACTCAAAAGAAAATTTGGGGGGGGACGGGACTGCACACCCCAATGAAACACGCAGCACAAGAAATCAAAACGCCTATCCCGCAATAGACATATATTTTCTTAACCGTCTGCCAAAAGGGTGATAACCTAGTGATGAACAATCTCACAAACCTGAAAGCTGGTAAGATCAATATCAAATGATTTCCTGTATTTGAAATGCCACTGATTCTTCTGCATTATTACCTTTAGAAGAACAAACATGAAAGGGAATACCGAGTTCCCAAGCCAGTATGAAGGTATCCTGCGCTTTCCAAAAACCAGCATCATCTGCCGGTGGCTTTTTTCAAAATTGGAAAGCAGCAGCTGAAAGGGAGCTCCGGCGGAGGCCATGTGTTCACCTCTCCACTGAATGGGACTGTGGATAGCCATGCTGGCTCAAAGAAGAATCCAAAACCGAAAGCCACGGAGCATCCTTTATTAGGCATTCTGAACTAAGTAATGGGTTTGATCTGGCAGTCATCAGCAAAGGGAACATGGCATTTTACTGTTAAAATGTTTTTATGCCATTTTACTGTTAACAGGTAAAATTCCTGTGCAAGCCGAAAGTTTTGGATTACAGTACTTACATCCCCTCGCAAGTTTCCCGAAGCATTCAGTGCCGACTTTGGATCTGCCTTCTGCTCAGCAGCAAGCTTCGGTTCAAATTCTGGCTTCGTCATTTTCCCCTTGGTACGTGAGGAGATGTTTTCTATGTGTTGACCTACAAGGCTGAAAACACGAAAACATTAAAAGCTCTTCTCAACAAACAGACTGAAATATCCTTAGATGACAAATGAAGACCTGGACACATAAAACAAGGAACACAACTCTGGCTGTCACAAGGTTCGGAAAGCAAAAATAGAGCGCTGCCCCTTAGCTACCCCAATACTCACCTCTCCGGCGAAGTCACAAGAGAGGAAGGCTCACTCGGAGTGTCGGCCTCAAGTGCCCCACCAACATCGCAGTTAGGTTCTGCCTGTTCAGCTTCAGCAGAGCTGACTACGGGATTATCAGCACTGGAGTTTTCTATTGCACTGAAAGGAAACAAACAACATGTCTTTACCCCCTCCGAACTCCTCAAGAGACACCACACCCATCCTAGAGCTCTGCAAGGGTGGCCTACACTATCTTTGTTTGGTAAAAGGCATACGTATCAAATGCTTCCAAACAGGTGCCCCCTCTGCCCCCGGCCGAGAACCCAAATCTGCAAGGGCGGTCCACCCTTGGCCAGGATAGTTTTTTCCTGAAAGTGGAGAAATGTCCAGGTGGGGGGACGGGGACCAAGCTTTAAAAACACACAATTATGGGGTAGGGCCCCCCCCCAAAAAAAGCAGTGTGCGCACAACGAGTAAACAAACCTTTCTGCATAACGACAATCAAGATCTCATGAGACCACTTTGCAGAGGTTCCCCCTCAGTCACCAGGGCTAGTGCCCACTGACAGACTTATCCTCCATCTATCCAATCCCCTTTTAAAGCGCTTTATTCCTGTGGCTACATCCTCTGACAGCAAACTCCACATTTTAATCACTCTCTGTGTGAAACAGTATTTCCCTTTTGTCCGTCAGGTTCACTTGAGGATACCCTCAAGTTCTAGTATTTGGGGAGAGGGAGAGAAATTTCTCTTTATCAACTCTCTCTGTCCCAGGCATCATAATTTCATGGTCCGCTGTCATCTCCCCCCTTAGTCATCTCCTCTCTAAACGGAAACTTCCCAGAGACTCTCCAGCCTTTCCGCCTAGGGGGAAGGGGCTCCGGCCCCCTCGGCATCTCGGTCACCCTCCTCTGTACTTTCTCCAGCTCTGCAATGTCCCTTGGGAGCTACGGGGACCAGAAAACTGGAGACAAGATGGCTCAAAGGAGGCGGCAGCAGCAGCAGCATAGATCTGTACCGGGGCCCTGCAATACCAGTCCCTTTTCTAAGAGTCCCCAACATCTTTCTCCCCCTCAGTCTCAGCAAGTTCAGACCCCATCAGCCTATACTGGAAGTTGGGATTTTTTTGTCCCAATGTGCATCACCCGAAACTTACCAACACTGAACTTCATTTGCCACATTGTCACCTACTTCACCCAGTTTGTGGAGGCCCTCTTGGAGCACTTCAAGTTCAGCCTTAGTTTTCACCATCCTGAATAATTTTCAGTCATCTGCAAATTTGGCCACTATGCTACTCCCCCCTAGTTCCAGATCACTGATGAGTAAATTAGATATTACTGGCCCCGATGCCGATCCTTCCGGGACTCCATGGCTTACTTTCCTCCATTGTGAGAACTGTCCATTGAGTCTTATTCTTTGCTTCCTGTCATTTAACCAGTTTTTAATCCATAGAGAAGCCATCCTCTTATCCCATGACTGCTACGTTTGTTCAGAAGTCTTTGTTAAAAGCCTTTCGAAAGTCCAGGTATATAATGTCTGCCAGTTCATCAACATCCACATGCTTGTTCACTTTCTCAACGAACTCCCAAAAGGTTGGTGAGGCGGGACTTTCCCTTTGCAGAAGCCATGCTGATTTTCCCTCAGCAGGCTTTGTCCTTCTATGTGCTTAACAATTCTGTCTTTGATTACAGTTTCTGCCTTGATGAGGAATTCTCTAGCTCGCAAGTGAAAAGCCACTATTGCCATTTAAATACTCCTTGGCAAAGAGGTTGTATCCCACCCACCACAAGTGTGATGAAGGGGCTGACATGATTCCTCCCTTCCCCCACCTCTGGCTGCTGCTTGCCCCTGGACTTAACTCATCAACCAGAGTTTCCAGAGAACCAGAACCATCCAGGGCTTGGACAATGCCAGCTGGCTAGCTTGCACTCAGTCCAGGGAGGTGCCAACTGATGCTCCAAGCTGGCAGCAGTGGCCCCATCCCTTTGAACCAAGGGGCAGGAGGAGGCAGAAGAGGACCACAAAGATGGCCTCTATTATTGCTGAACTCCTATGGGATTCATGAAGTGCTACGGCACAGGTTGAGGAGGAGCAGAACAGGCCTTCCTTCCTGGCTGCATCAGGGAGCCCGTGCAGAAGACGAAGAACAAGGTGAAGACAACCCTCTCCTTTCTCTGTCCTGAGGCCTTGTGGTCCCCAAGAGAAATCTACTGATCCCTGTGGAAAATGCTCAACTCTACTGGCACCAACCCCCAAGTGCAACAGTACGGTATAGCAGCAGCATTATTATTAATTTAGTGACCTTCAAATAAATGCAGTTTGCCAACTCCCCTATGACATCAGCTGCAAGTGATAAACAATCCCAATTATCTCCAAGTTGGATTTGTACACAGAGCGTACAAAGAACGAGAGACATGTTGTGCGGTCCACACGGCTTCCACTGTGCATTTAGAACAGACACAACAAAAGGAATCGTATTCAGAATCATAGGAAAGCTGAACTGAAATACTTACCTAGACTGGGAGACTGGCAGGATCTCTGAGGTAGGTGTACTAGAAGTCTTCTCAGGGGCAGCGGCTATGCTAGAAGAAGCTTCATCTAAATCCACTGAAGGCTGAGTCTCATCTTTAGGCATTCTTGATTCCCCCATCTCCGTGGTCTGTTTTTGTAATAAATAAATAAATAAATCACCACTTAGAACGGGTTTTGGCATTTGGAAAGGCTGAAAACCTTCTATGGTTGGACACCAAGCCTTGCGTCTGCTGAGCCATTTGCTGCTGTGGGGGGGGCATGTTCCTCCACGGAAGGGCGAGTTCCTCCGGTGGTAGGAGCTTCTGCTCATACAAGACCAACAGCTTGGATCCTACAGAGTGTTTCCATGGGTAGAAAGAATACCACCTGTGGAGCATGCCTTTCACATTTCCCCCCTCCAGCTATCCCCCAAAATGCAGCTCTTGAGCCACACTCCACCGGAGGAACTCCTTCCACCCAAGGAAATGCTCTGTTGGATCCAAGACAGCATCTTTCAATGAGCCAAAAAAAAAACACCACATGAAATCTCCCTGCAGCAGAGGGCCCACCTCTACCACAGAAGCAAGGCTTAGGGGCCAGGCCCTTGTGCTTGGGGACAGAATGGAAATGAATAATTTAACCTAGATGATTTCATTTCATACTGATTTTAAGAGAGCGGCTATCAAAGGCTACTTGAGGAGATATCTCTCTTTGGCACAAACTCAGCTAAAGAAAATAGAGAAAGCTTTTAAATTTGAGAGACCACTAAAAAGCTGTAACGAAATATTTTCTTTGGGAATGAATGAACTGTTTAAGACAAGGTTTTCACTCAACCAGAATGTATAAATGGATTTACATAAAAATCTTTGTATTATAGTATTAGCTAATGCTAATTCCTGTGTCTACTGTAGACATAAAACAATGTATTTCAAAAATATCTACTAGTTTTTAAAAAAGACTATTTTCATTTGTAAATCAATATATTATACTAAGCTCTTGAATATTTTCAACTTTAACTGTAAATCTAATAATGCTGCTAGTCCTATTACCATCCTGTGAGATTGGCTCTGCTCAAATACTCTCTTTATTCACTGCATGACTCGTGTTTCCCATTTCCAATTCTTATTTTTTTCTACCTCTCAGGTGGCAAAAAGTAACATTCATGTGGTTAAGGTGGCACAGGGTGCAGTAGTTGGCAGTTGTCACACTCTGGCATTAGATATAGTCACAATTTTGTTTGAAGGAAAAATTTCAGGCATTATAACTTCTAAATTTCATACATATGCAAAGTCCTGTTTATGTTGCTAAAGCAGCAAAATGATTTCAAGATGAGAAAGTATTGCCTGTATTTCAGTTTCTCAAATCTTCCATTTATCTTCTCCAAAAGATTTCCATGGCTTCTACATTTCCAGAAATATTATGGCATTAAAAACATTACCATCCCAGAAAATGATGAATTTTCTACCTAAGGTATATTTTAAATTAATGCCTAATCACGCATCAACAGGAACACCTGTGAAAAATGCATGGGGCGAGGGAGGGAGGGAGGGTGTGACAACATTTTGCTGTACCCCCTTTCCCACTCTGCTCCGTTGCATCTACGGCTACAGAAGGGGGAGGTGTTTGGCTAGGGGAGCGCTACTTATGAACCACTGGATCCATACACGTTAAGCAAGTGGACTGACCTCCACGAAATTCCACGTTCTGCAACTAGATGACAACACCATTGGCTGTAAATCTAATGAAAGAGCTTTCACAGAGCTGCCCTGAGCTTCATTAGATGACATCTGAGAGGGGATGCCAAGCTCCACAACCCGCGAAGTTCCTGCTGAAAGTATCCTGAACAAAAGCCAAGTGGAAAGGCTTGCCTGTTTTTGCTTCGCGCCGCCACCTGAACATTCTTCTTCTTCTGGACTGCCTTGCGCAATGGATCCGTCATGTTCTAAAGGGAGCCCGCCAGTGTAGCCATCCACCTCCTCCTAATTGAAAGATAACCATGTTTCTTTAAAAAAAAAAACACCGGCAACCTTTGACTGTTATTTTTGACACATCAGCACTGAGTGATTATTTTTAATCCTTAAACTATTAAACATTGACTAGTACAATCTAGTCTTTATTTTTTACAAATAAAGCTGCAAAACCCTTTAAAAATAATCTCTGAAGTACAGCTGGTGCCAGTGTTGTGACAGCACTGGGATATTCCTATCCAGAACTACAGGGTTACGAAATGCTTTCTATCCCATAATCCGCGTTGTGCACTATATTGGGCTTCTTTTGAAAACAGTTTGGAAATCTGCATTCAGTTATGCCTGTACTGAAAGAACTGCAGCTGCCGATTTGTTTCCAGGCAAAAGTCAAGGGACGGGGGTTGACTGTTAACACTTTCTAAGGCTTGAGATGATGGGCCATTAATGAACCCTTCTTCCCTTATGAACCACCTTGGGCACAGAGATCTGCCAGTGCGAACTTGTCCCAACTGCCTTCTCTAGCTGAAATTATTCCCCAAGGAGCAAGGCCTTTTGGTGGCTGCACTCCAAGTTGTGGAATGCTGTCCCATAACCAGCAGTGGGAAAATAGCTCCTTTCCAGTTTTTCAAAAACAGGTAAAGATCTCTGCATTCTGCCGGCTCTTTTATTGGTCTTCCAAAGGTACTTTTGTAGGGATATTGCAGTCCTCTATTATATGGATTTGATTGCTGTTAGCCTTATGGATCTATGAGAGGAAGAGCCAGGCTCCAAATAAACTAGGCCACTTTAAGTGCTTGCAAAGCTCTTTATCAACATGGAAATCCTCAGATTTACAGAGTATGCTCCAAAAGCAGAATCAGCCAGTACAAAATTAAGCTTGATGAAATGAGAAATGGAAACAGCACCTAACCCATCTTGCTTAAGAACACTGTATTAAGAAAGTTCCTCCCCTTTAAAAGAGTGTGAAGTAGGGATGTTTGGTAGTTATTTGCTGATGGGGAACATAAAATGGAAGTGAAAGTAACACCACTGCCTCTAACTGTTTCTTTGCCTCCTTTATACCCTGGCCTTTCCTTCCTCTCCAGAACTCCTCTGATCAATGGATCTTGAGCAATTACTAGAAGAGTACTAAATTAGTTTCTAAAGGAAAATATAATAGACAGGAATTTAGCAACTGATAAGATGTTACATTCGGATCACTGTCTACAATCAGACAGGGAATAGCATCCCTCTGGAAATTACTAAACAATAAACATGATTAAAATAGGTAAAATGCTATGATTCCTAAAAACAGTTATTTTATGAAGTAAAGTGCCAACTGGGATTATTCAGTATGGATTATTATAAAGCCTCCCCTGCAATAACTGCCTTTCGATGCAATGGGGATCCTAACCAGCTTGCACAGCTGTCCCCTCCTCCGTTGTATTCTTACAATAACAACCCTGAGAGGTTGGCTAGGCTGCGTGTGTGAATGGCTCAAAGTCACCCAGCAAGCGTCATTCCAGCATCTCATCGACATGTCTCAGATTTTTTTCTTCTAACTATTCCAGTGCTATTGCTAAGGAATCGAGAGATAACCTTTTCCCTTCTCTAATTATCAATAATTTCCTCTACAAATAATTTTTTCATTTGCAATCTTTACAGCATTACACTGGAGATTAAATGCCACAATACATATCATTCATTTTCTCTGAAATTAACTCAGATGAATCAACCTTCCATGAAATTTCATTTCAGGATAGCTCCACAGTAGCTAATGTTTCATTAGGTATTTTCTAGTTTAGCTGATATTTGAACTCTAGTGTATTTTAAACTAGTTTTGCATAAACTGGATTGATCTATCCTATCAAAATAATAAAGCAACATACTGCAGATAGATTAAGTGCCTTCTTGTGTTCTAAAACAAATAAGAACCAGGGAGCAATTTTGTAATGGCAAGAATTTAGCTATGTCTTCAGCAATTATTTCTCTAAAGGAACAAATAAAAAAAAGTTCTTCCTGCATTAAAGTACTTGAATGGCTAAAGTTTCATGGATGTCAATATTAATGTCATATTCATAGATACTGTAGAAAAAAGTATTTTGGCAAGTGACTTGGAGCTAATGAAATGTGAACAACTAACAAATACATTTAAACATCTACAAGGAAAGCGCCCATATGAAACTTCACAACGGGTTGAATCCAGCCGGGCTTTTTCAGTCAATATTCATTTCTTCACCTTATCACAACCCCCCAACCCACACGGCTTTGGTATGTGCAAGTCCCCGGATCCCCTGCATATTCTTTTTTGGGTGGTCAATTGGGATGCCCCCTTCCTTTTCACCAGCAGAATGGCTGGCTGGAACCAAACAAAGGCATGTGCAGTTCACCATCAAGTTCTTGCGGAAGCTTGTAATGTTCACAGGAATCTACACACGGTCCTGGCAACACCCAATGAGTTGCTTCTTTTCAACCCAAGATTTGTCATTCTTTGCAGGGAAGACAAACGACTGGGCATTTCTCCTAGATTTCAGGGTGATGAGTGTCCCACTGCATCACCTGACCCACCTAAGCTTTCTTTCCCATTTCCTCGTTTCAACCTAACCCCTGTTCGAAGTACAGCTCTCACCTGCTCCACCCCTGTCCTCACCCAGAAGTTTGTCCTCCTCACATTCTCTCAGCCGCATTCCTGCCGACTCTGGTGAAGTGACACCCACTTTTTTTAAAAAAAAAGTGAACAGAAATGCATTTGCATTTTGGGTTCAACCTGTTCTGGGGCACTGGAAATTGTTGCTTGAGGCTGGAGAAGGAGGCTACGGTACAGACGGCATTTGGCACTTCAAGCTAACCTTTTAAACTCTGGTTGAGTCTGCCTCCTCAGTCTAGTTCGAGAGAACCAAAAACATAAAAGGAGCTTTAGGAAGGGTCCGTGCTCTCTATTTTGCTTAAGGGTTTTCCTAGTCTGGACACACTAGCTGCTCCTTAACAGAGCAACTTGGTTATTGTGCATTACATTTGTGATTTATCAGAAAAACCAAAGCTTTGAATTGATGCGTGCATTTTCTATTACAACATTTTATTAAAATCAGGTTCTCCCCTTTATATTTAAGATTTTATCTGTTTCTGTTCTCAAGCCTTTTTAGTTTGTCTTCTAAAGATCCCTGGTTTTTAATAGCAACTGCATAGAAGTTATTCAGACAGTTAATAATTGTTCTTATTTTATAGATTACACATGCCATTTCACTCACTCAAAATTCTACGTAACTGTCTACAGACTGATAATGTTATCATGTGTATTGCTCTCTTTAAATATTTGAAAGGCTGTCATTTGGAGGAGGGCAAGGAGCTGTTTCGGTTGGCAGCAGAGGAGAGGACCCGAAGGAACGGGTTTCAATCACATGCAGGAAGGTATCGGCTGGATATTAGGAAAAACTGTTTCACGGTCAGAGGTGGTATCAGCTGCCTAGGGAGGTGGTCAGCTCCCCTTCACTGACAGCTTTCAAGAAGAGCTGGATGAATATTTGTCAGGGATGCTTTAGGCTGGTCCTGCATTGGGCAGGGGGTTGGGCTAGATGGTCTGTATGGCCCCTTCCAACTCTATGATTCTATGACCATATTTTCAATTATCTGTTTATTGCCTCAATGAGAATAATTCTGGTAAAAACATGCCATTTGTTTGATACTACATTATTAAAGAGTTCAATGTTTTTCTCTGTTATAAAGTTTAACTTGACCTCCAAATATGCTAGCAGCCCTATCTTAAAGACAGTTTCTAAACAATACACACTTGTTTACTCCAAAATTATCTAATTTCAGCTTTTATTTTTCCTACTTACCAACTGGCAAAAGTTAATATATGTGAGCAAGTTGCAGCAGTTCACAACTCTATCTAATATCAGGTATATATGCAATTAAGCTTGCTTTTAAGTTCCATTAAGTACACCAAACAGTATATAATGATACATTTTATGTCGTTCAAGTAAACAAAGCTCACGCATAGTATAGCATTGCATATATTTCAAATTTTCCCAAAGACTGTTTTTTCCCCCCGGAAAGACCCAGTAAAAACGCTTCCCATGGCTTCCAAGTTTCTGGAATTTTTAATCTGCACAGGATTGCACTGCCAGTTCTCAAAATGAGACTTTTGATAGTCAGGACACTCTCCCATCAAAATTTCTTGATCAGTTGCTCAAATATGGTACGTTTCAATTTTAAAGCCTATTTAAACCCTTCCATTATTACTGCATCACCACCACATTTTTTGTCTCCTTTGTACTCATACTCCTAAGAATTCTAATACTGGAAAGATTTCATGAACTCGTTAAAAAATCAGTCAGGCATTTAATAATAGAATAAGCATGATCAACTAGTATTCACCACAAGACAAACATATGCAATGCTGCAATCCCCCATTAGCAACTTCTAGTTTGTAAGAGTCAACAGAACAAGAAAACTATTCAAAGCCATTGCTTCTAATTGTTGCGCTAAAGATTAGTTTTCCAAATAGGGCCTATATCAATTTGCAAAATATCACTGAAACTTTATTACAGCGAAATGGAACAGCTAGTAGTCAACACTAGTGTTTAATACTAAACAAGCCTTCTTATATTACAAGGCAGCCATCTCACAACTGAGAAAAAGGGTAAGAAAATCCACAGAAATCCCAGAAGAGTAGCCACATTAGTCTGTTGCAGC
Organism: Gekko gecko; assembly: GCA_029375565.1. NCBI lineage: Eukaryota > Metazoa > Chordata > Lepidosauria > Squamata > Gekkonidae > Gekko > Gekko gecko. The sequence continues at coordinate 22,128,595 of JAPDNY010000006.1, read as the reverse complement.
CTAATGGCAATTTATTGTAGCACAAGCTTCTGTGAGCTACTTCAATAAATATGTTGTATTACATTCAGCTGGAAGAGCAATGAACAGAACAATGGGAGAAAGGGCTGTGGCCATTAAGTCAGAGGGCCCAGAGCTTTGTGAGACACTTTACAACGTAGAACACAGATGAAGACGGGAACCAGTCAAAAGACTGAACGACCCACTCAGCACTCTGGAGTACTTTCAGCTATTGATGAACTGGCCAGGTATGCTCTATCTGCACAGTGTCCATAAAAAGGAACAATTCCTTTTTGCAGAGAGCTACCCATCCTAAGCCCCGACTGAGTCCAAATCTGATAATGTCCGATCTGCACATGACCTCCATCTACATCAGCAGCCTCTTGCTGCAGTCTCCCTTAGAAACTTTTCAGCAAAGTACTGCAACCTTTAAGCCAGTTACTAAATGTTCAGGGAAGGTGAAATCCTCCCTCTCTGGTTTCTAAACATTTCTACTTTTAATGACCGATATGTGACTTTTCACTTTCTCATGTAAAGGATGCCTAGACTGGCTAGTGTAAATGGCAGAAGAGATAGCACATAAACTGGAGGATGTACGAATGAATGAGGCCTTAATGGTATGGCTGATGTCAATGGGCACTGTGATGGCACCTACTGAAATTATATTTTGTGCATACAATGAAGTCGCTATAGCTCACAAAAAAAACTCATGCCACAATAAATTCATCTTTTTAAAGGTGCAACGAGAACGTTATTTCAATCTATAAAGAAATCCAAAAAGCTCAACCTCTCATTCATCAGGTTCTATAAAAAGAAAAAAACCTATCAAGGCATCATTACCCCATTACAGGAAATGTAGCTCAAAGCAGACAAGAGGAGGAAAACAAGCCTTCATCATATCTTCCAAAAGATCTCCTGAAGAACCCACTCCACTCACTCAGTGGCACATCCAGAATTAGAGGGAGGGAAGAAAAGGTTCCCAACCATGACTAAGTCTGCCTCACACCCTTGGGTTTATAGGGTCAGCGTCAGACTTGAGGGCACTTAACACACACACACACACTTGAGAAGCTTAAGAACATAAGAAAAGCCAATGTTGAATCAGGCCAATGGCCCATCTAGTCCAACACTCTGTCACACAGTGGCCAAAATATACCAGGTGCCATCAGGAGGTCTAGCAGTGGGGCCAGAACACGAGAAGCCCTCCCACTGCTGCCCCCTCCAGCACCAAGAATAGAGTGCATCACCTGCCCCAGACTGAGAGTTCCCATCTATACCCTGTGGCTCATAGCCACTGATGGACTTATGGAATTATTTTAGAAAATAAGTTAACCGTTTTAATAACTTTGCTTCCATAACTAAGTACAGAAAAGAGAGTCGCTGGGGAAACACATTTCTGTTTAAATTTTGAAGTTACCTCAGCCTTTGTATAGAATTTCATACAAAATGGGACCTTATAAAAAATGTTCTGTGTTGACGGTATTACAACTGCATGCAGCTCTCCAAGGAAATCAACCCATTTACTCTAAATGGAATGATGCATCTACCTTCATTACCTTTTCCTGGATGTTTTCTTCCATGCTTGCCAAGGGATAGTTCTCATGTGGTGAATACACAGATGCAGATGAAGGGCTCTCTTTGCAAAAGACATGCCAGCAGGGAAGCCTATTAGGAAAGAATGTAAGAGCCACACTGAAACGTTACAGACTGGCAAAGGCCTCCCCACACAGTGCTTGGGGGAGGGGGCAAGAGGCACACACTTAAGGGGGGGGGGGGACACACGATCACTCTTCCCAACCGCCTGCCTGCTGTTCTCTGGCACAAATACAAAGCTGAGTCTCCGTCCTGGCCTGTCCCGGGTGCTGAGCTTGGTCTTGCGGGGCGCCACTGGATTCTAGCTTCATTCTCACATCACTTTGTTAATGCTTGCATTTAGGTGCAAATTTGCTGCCGTTCATTGATCTTACTGGCCACCTGATCCCAATTTCAGCTCTACAGATGCATCTTGGCTCGGAGTGGCCCTTCCTAACCCCCAACCCTCTTTCCCCCCTGCAAATGACACCTGAGGAGATTTTATTCCATTTTGTCTGAGGAAGTGTGCTTGTACAAGAAAGCTTACACTTTGAATAAAACGTTAGTCTCCTAGGTGCCCCCACTGGACTCAAACTTTGTTCTGCTGCTTCAGACCCAGCACGGCTGACCCCACCTGAACAAATTACTCAACCGTTCTAAAGTGGCAGCACAATGACAGACTACCACTGAGAGGCAGAAAGAGATGGAATTTCACCAGTTGAACATACACAAATGAGCACTTTGCACCATTTCTCTAACATACGCAATACAGCCTGTCCTGAAAACCATTTTTGTCCATTTTGACCCACAGAAATGGAGACCACCTATTTCTTATGTTTGCTCTGCGCTACGCATCTATACACTGCTCCATTAGCCTGCTATACTCTAATTTCAAGACAGATTCACAAACAGTGGGCGTAAGCCTCTTAACCCTGACATAGTTTTACTGGAACACAGAATGACAATGAATGTATGCCCACCTGAAATGCTTTCATTTCCAATTGCATAGGCATTTTGACACTGACAACAGGAAATAAGTTTCTATGAACGTGACACAAATCGGCCGATGTTGCCCATATAGGAACGTAGGAAGCACAAAGAGTGGCCACGGCGGAAATGACAGGCTGAGGAAACCATAAACGCACATTTTGGAAACACTGCCGGAAATGCTCCCGCTACGCTGTGGAATCTTGTGAGCAAAAATCCTACTTTGTGAACTACTGGCATTAAAGTTGTGAGCAAGCGATTTGGCTATGGCATAAATTAGTCTGCTCTGGAGCCGTCCTTCCTGAGCGGAGGCAAAAATGTGTGAGCTGGAGTCTAAAAAACAGAGCTAGCTCACACTAACTCAGCTTAGAGGGAGCAATGACTGCAGGGTAACTGCAGTTAAATAACAGATTAAATAACAGCTACAAGGACTGACCCTTATGTGTGTTCTACAGAATATATTAGCGGATATACAGCCCAACAAACTCAGCCAGCCAGCCTTTTCACTCCATCTTGCCTTATTTCCCTTCTTCCTACAGCACCCATTCCATGTGGCTTTTGTCCATGGAGGTCCCACAATGCCCAGCATCGCCTTTTGGGGTGGTTAAAGGCACCATCTCCTGCAGAAAAGCTAGCTGGAGCCAAACCGTGGCATTTGCATTCAGAGCAATATTCTTTGGATGAACCCATCTCTGTTTATGAAGTCTGCCATGCCAGCCAGGGACACAGATGGGCTCCAATATTAGGCTGGGAATTCCAACCAGAGCTTGGATTGGTGAGGAAAATGTATTGTGGCAGCAAAGATCTTAAGTCTGAAAAGCATGACATCCACAAGATTTTTCCACCCACTCTTAAATAAGATGCTTGTTAAAACATGAGAAGCTGTGGTAGTCAGAAATGTACTTACATCTTGCATTCTGGATCCCACAGTATGTATACTATGCTTTTTAATAAATTTCAGGATCAAGTGTTCTATCCCTCATTAGAGTACAATGTTTCTCCTTCTGCTATACACATCTTAAAGCATCAATACTGGTGAAAGCAAAGATCCATTCAACTTCTGTTTAAAGAATACGAAGTTCCCTTGGGAAGAACGGTACTAGATTTTTGAATCAATTCTAATCAACGGAGCAAAGTGAATAAAAGGTCAGCACTCCAGCTTGGACAATTTACTAGACTTCAATGCAGAGAGTACTCAAAGCACTTTGACAAAGCACTAAAACAATGAACAAAACTCAAAGCAATAATTATTCTAAAATAGCACCACAGTAAGGTCTCTAATCATCTTAAGATTTCACCACCAAGAACTCGGCAGAATAAAAACTGTCTTCACCTGCCACCTATATGAGGCAAGTAAACTTAACAGACAAACTTCTAGAGAGACAACATAGCAGCATGTAGAAAAGACCCCAGCAGCAATATTGAGAAGACCCTAACCCCGCTGGACTCCAATCCTGCATGCACCTGTCATGGTATTTTGAGCAGGGCAGATTGTGAGACATAAAATTCTGCAGGCGAGTCGATATCCAAACTATCAAGAACTTTAAAGGTCTTAACTGGCAACATAAATTGATTCTAGAAATACTGGGGTAATCAACCAAGTTGTGGGAATGCACCCTTCTGTAAGGGAGGCAGACTTTTGAAACAACTGGCTTTTGGGACCATCTTCAAAGAGAGTTCTACGTACAGCACACTGCAATGAACAGTCTCATCGGGAAGTCAACAAGGAGTAAATTACGGCAGTCGTATCTCTCTGCTCCTGCTGCAAGCAGAGCTGGCAAATCATCCCAAGCAAACAAAAGGCTCTTCTAGCCAAAGAAAAGTTATCTGGGATTCCAGAAGCACTGCTAGACCCAAAGACGCCCCTGAATGATGAACCTGGTCCTTTAGGGAGAATGCGATCCCCCGCCCCAGACAGGCATCCCTCAGTCAACTGTCTCACCAAGTCAACCATCAGCATCAGGACCACTGTTGCTTCATCTAAAATGAAAACAAAGAGGAGGAAAGAGCTGGATGTCATCACACTTCGTGCAGATGTGGAAGATGGACCAAACTACACATTACATTGGCTGCCACAGGACACTAACCGCACGTCCCCACAGGAGCTGTTTAGAAGTGCTGCAGGGGCTTGATTCTAGCAGGGCCTGATTCTGGCTGTTCCCCCCCCCCACTCAAAATGATGCTTTTTGGGGTCAGGAAAACAACATAAGGGAAGACCCAGAATCAGGCCCCTGGCAGCACCTCTTAGCAGAGCTCCTGAGGGGAACGGACATCCTGCTGCAAGTCCCTGTGGTGACTATACAGATGATGTAACGTATACTTTGGTCCTAAGTCACTTCACTGGAGAAGTCTCACAGAGAGAAACAACACTCTTCAAGCACCACCTAGAGGTTCAGGAAAACCGTCACATTCCTTGTCAATTTGGCTGGCAATTTCACGAGGGCTAGCACAACAGCTGCAGACTTACATTTAAAGGATGGCTGAGCCACAGTTGTTATTGTCAATGCAACTTATTTTTAGAAGCTCCCACTGCTTCAAAATGCAGCAGAATTGGATTTTGCTGACTTTCACTGGCTCAGGCAAGAATCTAGGGATCTCACTTGACCCTGCTGATGCCTTAGATACTTTCTTGCACCTAGTAGTACATGAAAAGCTATCAACAAGCAACCAGACTTCTTAAAACCGGTTATTCCGTAGATATAAATATGTAAAGCTGCCTGGAGATCCAGTGTCAGGAGAACATCTCCCTCCCTCTGTCTACAGAGGCTTTGAGAACAATGAGGAAGTCAATCTCATGTAGTCTAAACTAAAAGGGTGTTGATCTTGGACATATATGCACTATTCATTCTTAAAACTACACTGTATGCAGGCACAATCCTGGGCAAATGGAACAAATACCCTCATTGCTGAAGTTACAGCTACTAAAAATGGCAATTTCAGGGTCAATATCTTTAAAGGTGCTTCAGCAAAGAGATCTATTTGAAAGCAATCTGTGCCATCTCCATGATGGAACTGGTGCACAACATGGAGAATAGCAAACGATGCATTCTGTAGGAAGCCTTTCAGATATCGATGCCTGGATGGAAACATGCCATCCACAAACTGCAGACCTATCAATGCAAGCCGTGTGGATGCACAGCTCGCTCAAGAGCAGCTTGTAGGAAGGAACGGCTTCCTGTAAGGATGCACCCATGGCCGCCACCTGTTTTCTTCTGCACGGTCTCACAGAACTTTGCCACATGGTATTTAATTCTGGGCTTCATCATCTGGGTCACCTTCTGTTAGAAGAACTAGTCTCTCAATTGCTGCTTGGTTAAACTGAGCTGTCTTAGGTGTGAATGATAAAGAAAACCCTACTTCAGCATACCTGAGACACAAAAACATGCCAAAGATCCTGTATCAAGAGTTTCACTGGGTTAGAGAACCAACAAATTTCTCTAGCCACTGAGGTATCTCATGCACTAGGTCCATTCCTTCCCATCTCAACTTTAATCACTGCCTTAAGACCGATAAAAGAGAATATGGTTTTAGAGAAAATAACACTGAAATTGAAACTGTATGGCTTGAGAAAGGTAAAAAAATGATTTCTAAACTGTACAAGGTATTATTGAAATGGTATACTGAGGACGAAATTGTAAAAGAGCAAATGATAAAATGGGCGGTAAATATTAATAATGAGATATTAATGACATCTTGGGAATATTTGTGGAAAAAGTCAATGAATATTTCAACTTGTGTAAATGTTAAAGAGAATTGTTATAAAATGATGTATAGATGGTATATGACGCCTAAAAAAATTGCTATTATAAATGAAAGTATGTCTAACAAATGTTGGAAATGTAAGAAACATGAAGGGTCTTTTTACCATATGTGGTGGACATGTGATAAAGCAGTAAAGTATTGGACTGAGATCCACAATGAGATACAAAAAATTTTGAAATGTACTTTTAAGAAAGACCCACAGATGTTATTGTTAGGTCTTAAAATGGAAGAAATAAATGTAGCCAAGAGAACACTACTATGGTACTTGATTACAGCAGCTAGACTGACTTTTGCTCAATGTTGGAAACAAGATAAAGTACCTGAAACATGGGAATGGATTAAAAAGACGTTGTTTATGGCAGAAATGGACAAATTAACAAGAAAATTAAACAATGAAGAAGACGAAACCTTTTTCGGAGACTGGAAAGACTTTCAAGAATACTTATTGAAGAATTGGGATGTAAAACGTGGTTTGATTTGTTTTGACAGCTATTGAGGAGAAGTGGAAAGAGACTTAGATCTTTGAATTGTTACCATTAGTAAAAGAAATATGTTTAGTAGTAAATGTAATTGTATAAGAGAAATATCAAGGGGGTTGGAGCAGTGCGGGAAGCCTTGTTTGGGGGGAGAGGGAGAAAGAAAAATGGATATATATTGGTTTGTTTAAATTGTATGAACATGTGATATATCCAATAATAAATTGTATTTAAAAAAAAAAAAACTTTAATCACTGCCAACTTATACCGTGACTGCTATCCTCCTAGCTCTAGATGCCCTGGATGTGAAGACCCTAGCCATGAGCACCCAGGTTCCAGAGACTGGCATCTGTCATGATTTGCTCGACTTGGACAAAAGGTTATCCAGGATCCATGCCACATGAGAGCTGAGATGGTTATCCACAGATTTTGGGGAGCCAAGATGGTGTTCGGGGGTCTTGTCCTTCTTGACCAACAGACCAAGGCTTAGCAAGATATCAGTGTTCACTGCAGTTGAGCTAGGATCATCAGGTCTCCTATTTTACTACTGATTTTGCTATTCTTTCCCTTCCAGTCCTGTGGTAGGGGAAAAAAAGACTTTCCACAGATCAGGCAGACTGTAACCCCAAAGTGATGCATGCCTCAGGCTGCAATTAGCAGACCCTCTTCCAGAACAGGGACCGTAGCCTCACAGTGTTGCAGCACCGGTGATATACCCTTGATCGCCTTATCTGTGAATGACGACCACAGGCATAGGTGCATTTGCTTGGCATATGTATGCCTTGAATACTCAGACTTGCCATCATTACCACCATCTTATCCATGGCAAGGAAGTCAGGACGAATGGCAAGGCCTTGAACTGGAAATGTCTTTCCCTGATACGTAAATCCTAGAAATCTCTATTGTGGTGGAAAGATCAGAACGTGCAGGCGGGCTTCTATCAGTTCTTCTGACCAAATGAAGTCTCTGGAATGCAGGGCTTCTAATACAGATTTCAAGATTTCCTGGTATCTGACACATGTGTTGATGTACCTGAGGAGTAGGATCATTTCCCAGTCCCTGTCCCTTTGTCGGACTGTACAAAATACTGAATATACATCAGAGAACCTTTCCTTGCCATGGGTCCATTCCATGAAGAGAAGAGGAGGAATGGCTTCTGCTGCATTATCACCTTTTGTCTAGAGGAGCTGTGAAGGATCTGTTGAAAGGAAAAAAACAACGACAAATGCAACTGATTAATCTCTGGTCACTGCTTCCCATGCCCAGCAGTCTGAATATGCAGATAAGGCAGGCTTGCTGAAGCTTCTGCAACCCCTGCCTCTCCCACCCCCCAAAACCTGGCCCACACAATTATACTCTCCACCCACCCCCGGGGTTCCCACCAGAAAAATACCAAGAGATCTGGGACCAGATGCTCAGTTGGAAGCAGGCTTAGGCCTGGGCCACACAGTTTTTCTATAGTCATTTCTAAGCTTACAAACTACTCTTTAGGTTTAAAAGGACTGAGTTGTAATATCTAGAACTCCTTTTCTGGGAAAAATTGGGTTCTTTTTGTCTTTCGTTTCTACATCATCTAAGGGAGAGGAATGCAACCTGATTGGCAGTTCTGTCTGCAATGACCATCAGGCTTTTCAGCTACAAGCCTCGCAGCAAACCTCCACCCTCCTTCCGAGCCACTGGCTTAGACAACAGATTGGCAGCTGCTGCATCAACTGCTGAAGTCTGAATCTGGTCAAGAATTCGGCTAAGAAAGGAACACACCTTTTCAGGGTAGGGAGTGTTAAATTTATGAAGTAGCGGACAGGCCCACCCCTCCCCTCAAAGTTCCTCCTCAAAGAAGTTCTGGGAAAGATTCATTCCCACTTGAGAAAAGCCTCTTGTGTCCATACGGCTCCCGCTCAGGAATCCTCCCCTGGATTATTGTCCAGAAGATTCACAAGAAGGGAAGAGACCTTCTTGAAGGAAAAGACACCTAGGTTTGCATGTCTTCACCACACAGTTCTCCCCTATCTGACAGATCAGAGCCTACACTGATTCAACAACCAGGTCTTCATCCTGGCACATGAACATCAATCTAGAACCAGAGGTTGTCCTAGAGGGCTGATTCTCTGGCTACTTTAGTGGTCCTGAGTGTCACGGCTAAATCCTGGCTACCTCTGTGTTCACTGAGAAGCAGAGATGTTACTGAGCTTTAGAGGGCAAAAGGAGCTCAAAAACCTTTGTGGTCCTTGGATGAATTCGGGGGGGAGGAGATTATACTTTCTTACCCTGGAAGGGTGCAGTTGGCAAGCATAAAGAGCTACACCCACTCTGCCTTGAGGAACTGAAAGGAATGTGTCACTGTCTTGAGGGGAAAGAGATCACGGATGCAGAGGGACTTACCCAGTTCTCCTGTGCTGCCTGTTGTTGCCTGCTGCTGGTCTGGGTTTACTGGCCCCTCTGCAGTTGTTCAGCTGCATCACCATTTTGGCACCATAACTTGTTCTTGACGTGTCTCTCTTCGGCCTCAGAATCACGCCTCCAGCTCTGTTCAAGAACTTTGCTGCGCTTTGTCGATTGTTTGGTAAGTAGGGCAGGGTGCTCCTGTGCTTCGTTCTGGGTAAGACGTGTGGGTAGAGCTGTTCTCCAGAAGACCTGCTAGCCCCAGAGGCTTCTTCAGATGAACAGTGCTCTGAAATCACCTTGGCTAAGGCAGCAAACTTAGGTATCTCTCAAGAAACTTTTAAAAAAATAAAACACGTGAGATGAAACGGGAAAGGAATGGTCATGGGGGGAAAAGCAAGACAAGGAGCCTAGAAAGGGAGAGGAACTCAGAGATCCCAGCCTAACAGCACAGCAGAAACAGAGCTCTCTCCCCCCCCCGCCCCCAGGCAATTCTTTCTCACCACCGCCCAGTGGCTGCATCCAAGTCTGCACTCAGCTGCTCTCCAAATGGAATCTCTCTCTCTCAGCTGCTCTCTCAAATGGAAGTAAGCAGGCCAGTGGCAAAACACCAAGTGGTTGTTTATTTTTTAAATGATCTGGAAAAGTATCGTATCCACACAAACACACAATGCACAGAATCAGATGTGTCAAATTTGGGCAGGTTTAAGTAGAAAACGACAGGAACCTTTTCCTGCAAGTTGTTCCACCACTTCGAAAACACTTTTGACAGATATCACTCGCACTCACAAAAGTTCACCTGCATGCAGAGGGACCATATGAAGCGTTCCACCACAGGCACCTCCCAAAAGCAGATTCATAACTAGACCTGCTTCTTAACTGTGACTGAGATGCATTTAAAAGCAATTTCAATATAAAGTGAAAATACAAAATCATACTATAGTGTAGACCTACACAGAAATAGCATCTCAAGTCTATAAGGACATCAGTGTCAAAAAGCACTTTATCACAACAAAGATACTTGGTTTTAGCAAAACACAGCCATATACACCACCCAAAGCTTCCCAGAAGTGTGGACACGCAGTCAACACTGAGAATTTTACTTCATCTGAACTCCTGCATCACCATAAGAAGCTATTCTATTAAAAAGCCATCCTCTCTATTATAATGCTTATATTGGGGCCACCTAGACTGTTAATGCCTGAAGAACGGGGCATTGTCCTCCCCACCATTTGATTCATGTCTAACCTCAACCTTTGTTTTTGTTTTCTCAAATCAACACACCCAGGGTCAGGGCAGACCGACACTGAAACAATGACAGAAAAGCAAATACTACAAGAAAACACTACGGAACATGAAGAGCAAGGAGACCCAGGGAAGTGTTTCATACACATCTAGAAGGCTGAGCAGGAGGTTCTTTACCTGTACAACCATTGCTTGGGAGGAAAGTGGGCCTACACTGCATATTCGATTCAGGTGCAGATACACATTAATATTTAAAATTAAACCAGGACATCTAACGGACAATAAAAAATAAGCGCTCTCACCTACCTCTATGGCACCCCTATAATATCTATTCATCTCCTGAAAACCAGAAGCCTCCTGGAGCTCAAGTCTGCCCCCCAAACAGTTGTTGTCTAATAGAAGGAACTATCCCTTCCACAACTTGGAGGGCACGGAAGCTGCTGATAAGGAAGGCAAACGTAAAGGCAGACACTGTCTTATTTCACAAAGCATTACCTGCTCTCTGTTCCAGCTTCAGCTGGGTACAGACAGCAAACAGAAAAGGACACTGGGGCTGAATTGAAAGCCTTATTAATGACACATTATGACAGATACATCTAATGGCTTGTGTGAAGATGGATAACGGGTTACATCCATTCTTGTTTCATTTGGCTGTATCGCTTTTCATGCTGCAAGCAAGTTCAAGCAGGCCTCTGGTTAGGTGTAAGCTGTCAGTCAGGCACTCAAGGAAGGGCAACACAAGCTCCATGGGTGGCCGGGTGTGTGACTGAGAATGGCTCCCTCCCCACCCCCCTTTAGAGGGCCTGCCCTCTGAAACTTTCGGGTTCACCTTCTGTCCACTGAAAGCAGCTGAAGGGGCTGGTGGAGGTGCAGTCCCTTGGGGTCAGCCACGGAGGACCCAGAGCTCCTGCCACTGGAAGGAAGCTACAAAATGTAACTAAGCTGAATTCAAGAGAACAAGCAGGTGGGGCTGCGAAAATCTCCCCATGTCCCCAGTCCCAATGTGGACAGCAGACAGAAGCAGAGAGAGAGGGGGGAGAGTCATGCTCCTAGTTAAGGTACAACCACCATACGTAGATTTTCTCGTGTTAAGGTGAAGGTGGAGAGGGACCAGGGGTCAATTGCAGAGCAGATGCTTGGCATGCAGAAGGTCCCGGCTTCAATCCCTGATGGCCTCTCCAGTCAAAAGGGTCTGATAGGACACCAGGTGATGTAAAAGCCACGTAACTCTGGCAAGCTTAAGGGGAGATCTAGCCCTTCTTCTGGTACCCCATGCCCCCCCCCCCAGATAACGATCCCGCTCCAACTACTGCCTTGCACCCCCCAGAGAAACGCTGATCGCCCCTTTCGGGCCAGGAAGCAGTTTTTGGCCAGGGAGCCTGGAAGATTATTATTATTATTTCCCACCGCCCCGCCACTCACTCACTCACTCACCCGAGCAGGCCGCAGAGGAGCAGGCAGCCGGCGGAGGAGGAGGCCCAGAAGAAGAGGAGAAGCCGTCGGGGCGGCTCCTCCTTCATCGTCTCCCCCGGTCACCTCTCCGCGCCAGGGGGGGGCGGCGGCGCATCCTCCCGGCCGGCGGCTGCGGGGGCCGCTCGGGGCCGGCCTGGGCGGGGGGCGGGGGGGGCCGCCTTCGGCTCTCGCGGCTGGGCTGGGCTGGGGGTCGGCGGCCTCCACCGGCTGGCTGGCTGGCTGGCCTCTCCCTCCTCCGCTCGCTCGCTCGCTCGCTCGCCCGCTCCTCCTTCAGCCGCCGCCGCGCGCCGAGCTGGAAGGTGTGCCGCGTCAGCCGCCCGGGAAGCGAAGGCAACAGGCCGCGCCTGCGCACGGGGGCGCCCCCCGAGGCCTTCCCCGGCCGACCTCCACGGCGATTGGCCCGGGCCCCGTTTCCCTTGAGCCAATGGCCGCGCCGGCTTGCCAGAGGCGGTCGGTGATTGGGTGGCACCGCTCCTTTCCTCCCCGTGAGCCTCCGGGCGCGCCGCCGCCGCCGCCGCCTCTCCCCCCTCCCCCTCCTCCTCCTCTCCGGCCGACGTCAGGAAAAGGTGAGGGGGGGGGGCGGGGGCATTCCGGCTTCCGTCGGGAGGGACTTGGAGAAAAGGGGGGGGAGGTGAATGGCCGCGCATGGCGACGGCGACCCGGTGCGCGTTCGTCAGTTCGTCCAGGCGACCGAGGTCCTTCCGGCGAGTCCGAGGCCGCGGCGGGTGATGGGAGGGAGGGAGGGAGGGAGGGAGGGGCCGAGGGGGCGGGAGCCGGACCCTGCGCGGGAGGTGGGGGTGGGGGGAGAGGCCGAGAGCGAGAGACCGACACCCCCCCCCCGGCGTCTCAGGGCATTCTGGGAAATGTGGTTTTCTAAGGCAGAAACTCCCCGGGGGCGGCGGGAGGCGTCGAGGGCCGAGCTGCCAGCCTGCCGGAATGAGGCTTCGGGAGCGCAGGGAAGCGTCTCGTGGCGGGCGGGCCCCCGCCCCCTCCCTCCGGCCCGAATCGCCCTGGCCTGGCTGGCGGCGCCTCACCACCTCTCCCGCGCTGTGGACGGGCGGCGGGCCCTTCCTTTCCGAAGCATTTAGAAGGAGAAGAGAAGAGGTTGGGTCTTTATACCCCACGGCCCTCCACTGCCCAAGGGAGTCTCAGAGCGGCTTCCAAACTCCTCTCCCTTCCCCTCCCCACAACAGACGCCCCTGTGAGGGAGGCGGGGCTGAGAGAGCTCTTGACAGGAACTGCTCTTTTTCAGGGACAGCTGTGCCAGAGCTTGTGACTGACCCAGGGTCACACCAGCAGGTGCAGGTGGAGGAGTGGGGAATCAAACCCGGTTCTCCCAGATAAGAGTCCGCGCACTTACCCACCACACCAAACATAAATGCCATCTGTGTTTCAGGTTAAATCTGTGCATGTCATAGGTTGAAACCATAAGTAAACCTTTAACACCTCAGACAAATATTTGCAGATTGACTGGGTTCTACGTGAAATAGAATAATACGTGGCACTGGTGAAAGCAGGCAGCCTAATCCGTAAACACCAGGGGTTGGAAGTCATTTACAAAAATACATTTTTTGAATGACCATTCCCCTGTTCCCTTTTGCAGGTGACCTTTGTCTGTCACACGATGATAAAAGTGAAACAAAAGAGATTTTTCCTACACTGGAGGGCTGCTTGTAGGTAAGTGGCTTTTATCGCAAACAGTGCCGGTAGCACTCTTCAGGCCCTGGGTCAGTTGCATGAATAGGGATGGTACCGAGTGCACGGATCAGACACACATGACAGGGGCTGTGGCTTAGTTGTAGAGCATCTGCTTGGCGAGCAGAAGGTCCCAGGTTCAATACCTGGCATCTGCAGTTAAAGATTGGGGAAGGAGTGATGGGAAAGCACCTGAGACTGCGGAAAGCCGCTGCCAGTCTGTGTAGACAGTACTGACTTTGATGGACCAAGGGTATGAAGGCAGCTTCACATGTTCATGTGAGAGCACCTCTAGGCCTCATCTGAAACATATATCCCAAAAATAACGCATCCCACCAATCAGAGGTGAAGACGCCCTTGGCAGCCAGTAAACTACTGGTGATAATCACATTTTTATTTTATTTTGCATTTTTTATCCTGTAGAGTTCTTCTTGCTGACCGACATGGCCTTTAGGGTGGTGGGGATGGAAGGAGAACCCTGCAATAGAAACCTGTGATGAATCCTCATTTTTAATTCTGATCTAGCTATCTTTAGAATTTCTTGCACATCTGGATTCCTGAATTAGGAAACTGGTTCACCTGCTCAGAGGGTAATTCACGGTGCAATCCAGTCTAAGGACACCGCTTTCACTCAGCTTAGGCAGGAGCAACTCTGCATAGGACGGCAGAATTAGAACAGGGTTGCTTATTATACTACACGTTAATGCAGGCCTGAACAGGTTATCTTTGACTCATTTTTTTCAGCCTTTAGGGTACTTACTTTAATGACCAATTTTTTTAATTACTGCTACCACAAAACAGAATTCTTCACAATTTTTCATAATTAAGATGAAGCTATGACAAAAGTCCTGCATTATACAAATAAAAATAAGGGTAGCCCTGACTGTCATCACCACAACATAAAGCAAACAGGATGTGTTTATCTGTTTGCTATATGCATTATTCTGTTCTCAGTGTATTATTTTCTACTGATGTAATCAGTAATACCATTTTTCTGCATCATTTTCTGCTGTTGTCATACCATTGTGCTGCATTATATTTGCATTCTGTATCATAGCTAATGTTCTACGTGTCAGGTTCCCAGTCAACTCACACTGCACACAGCCTTTCTTTTATGAAAGTTTATTGAAGAGTTTTGAGATGCTACAAAGGTGACTTTTTGTCAAGACTGGGGAGCAAAGGTGGGAACCTGGTGTATAACTAAACCCCACATTCCATAGCCTACATCACACATTCATAAGTATAAGCGATCCTAAGAACCCAGATGAATACAATGGTTCAACTAGCCATTCAAAAGTCTTGTCAACTTCAAGGACACTCTCATGTGAAAGTTCTTGAGGTGCTGTTTGGGAAAAAGGTTACCAGCGTTGCCTCCCTAAACTACAGACATTCACATAGTTGCTCTCCTTCCCACCAGGAATGTCAGCGAGGGTGAGCAATAAGCAGACAGCTGGATACATCTGCTGTAGCTAGCAAAAGTGAGGGGGAAGGGACTGGGAGTGTGGAGTTCAATAAGCAGGTGCGTAATACTACAGGTACGGTGTACAAAGGAAAAGGCGAACCCAAGTCTGACACTATGCTTGTTTCAGATTTCTGTATTACGTTGCTTGTTAGGTGTCTCATCCTATTGATTGTATCAGTTTACACTACATAAATCTGCTTTGTATCTCAATGACAATGAACATGATAAAAATAATAAATAAAAATAACTTCAAACCCTAATTTAATTTCTCCCCTGTTTTTCATAATGATTAATTGAATATCTGAGCCAGAGTAGAAAGCAGGTAGGGCCACGGTGGCTTAGAGGTTAAGACACTGAACTGCAGACTGGAAGGTCTGGCAGTTCGAGAAATGGCAAGTAGATAAATAGGTACTTCTTCGGTGGGAAGGTAACACCATTCTGTGAGCCTGGGCATTTAGTCATGTCGGCCACATGACAATGGAAATGTCTTTGGACAGTGCTGGCTCTTTGACTTGGAAACAGCGATGAGCACTGGCCCCTAGAGTCAGATTCAACTAGCTTTCAAGCAAGGGAAACCTTTACCTTTAGAAAGCAGCTAGTTAAAAAAATGAATTTATCCATGACCATGGAATGAGTGGTGAAAAGCTAAGATATAAATGAGCAATTACAAGAATTTCATGCACAGTTATTTGTACGTTATACAACAAAGCATTCTGATATGCAATGCTTTGGGTTGGATCCGGCCAGCTTTTTTACCTAATTCAAGCCAGTTCCCCTCCTTATTACAGGCCCAGTTCTACATGGCTTTTGTCCATGCAGGTCCCATAATCCCGAACATGGGCTTATTAGTGGTCAGAATATGTATTTATTTATTATTTTATTTATTGCATTTGTATCCCCGCCCCCCGCGAATGGGCTCAGGGCAGCTCACATGTATCGGCACCATATGCCAAATCAGTATAAACGTTAAAAACAATTAAAATGGTCATACAATAAACAGTTAACAATAATTAAAGTGCTTGCTATGATGGTCATTCCTTTGCTCCCACATTTACCAGTGGAAAATCAGGTTGAATTTGTACTTTCACCAAGTCTTGCTGTGTGATCTGCAATAAAATCATTTGAAATTACTAGGGGCATCAATTAAATTTCTATGGATTTGTTAAGCCCCCCCATAAGTGTATTGCGTTGCATTGCCTTTAGCCCTCACTGTTCACATTTTTTTCCTCTGTGGCCATGTATATGTGTCAACTGAGGATGTCAGTTGCATTCAGTGGAAGTGACTCTAGCTCACAATACATCTGTTAATCCTTTAGGTACTGCAAGCCTCCTTTTTTAACCTAATAATGCATGGCCCCTCAGAATTAAAGTCCATGCAGATGTGCCAGCTGAGGCCGGAATGGGCAGGATAAAAGTCAATAAAATCAATAAAAATAAATAAAAGAAATAAATGTGCAAAGGATCAGACTAAATGTCATCAAACACTAGATATTGTAAATATCGGCCATGGCTTCTGGTTATAGCACGTGCATCACCTCTTCTTGGGTACCTAGAAAACAAGATTCCATCTGCCTAGCAATGTAAAAGAAATCCATGCAAAAGGCAATAAAATCTAAGATTGCCATTTAAAAAAATAACAGTAATGCAGGCAATGTCTAAGAATCAATATGTTGTCGAAGGCTTTCACGGCCAGAGTTCATTAGTTGCTGTAGATTTTCCAGGTTGTGTGGCCATGGTCTTGGCATTGTAGGACCCGACGTTTCACCAGTAGCTGTGACTGGCATCCTCAGAGGTATAACACAGAAAGATGAAGTACTGTCTGTGTCACTCCCATTTCTAGATATCATGGTCATCCAAAAAGCAAACCTTCAATTAGGTCACAAGGTCTACAGAAAACCAACTCACATGGACCGTTATTTATACAAAAACTCCAATCACCACCCTTGGCAAAAAAGAGGCATAATAAAAACATTAGTAGACCGTGCAAGACGGATATGTGAACCACACTTTCTCAATGACGAACTAAGTCATCTTAACCACACACTTCAAGCAATTGGCTACTCTAAGAATGAAATCAGAAGAGCGATTAAACCAAAGGTAAAACAAACAACTGAGGAAAAGCAGTCTCCCACAGGAAAAGTGTTTTTGCCATATATCAAAGGAATCACGGATCAGATGGGGAAACTTTTGAAAAAACACAACCTACAAACAGTATTCAGACCCACCAGAAAAATACAACAGATGCTACGATTGGCAAAAGACAGAAGAGGCCCCCTCACTTCTGCAGGAGTATACCGCATACCATGCAGTTGTGAACAAGTTTACATCGGGACCACACAGCGTAGCATTCAGACAAGAATAAAAGAACATGAAAGACACTGCAGACTTGGCCAACCTGAAAAATCAGGAGTGGCTGAACATAGCCTAACCCAAACAGGGCACAGCATTTTGTTCCAAGACACTGAAAGACTGGACAACACTTCCAGTTACCATGTCAGATTACACAAGGAAGCCATTGAAATTCATAAATATAAACACAATTTCAACAGGAAAGAATACAGTTTAAAAATAAATAGGGTATGGTTTCCTGTCCTGAAAAACACAAAATGCTCTACAGCTGACAATAGCACTACAGATAAGATTAGAGCTTCAATAGCCATTCCACACACAAAAGAACCTCCTCAGGAAACAATCCATAGACAAAAGAACCTCCTCAGGAAAGCTCCTCCATTAGCATGTCCATAGCCTGGAGAACTCCTGCAAGAGAATGACTCAGCCCTATCCCACCTTCCAGGGTGGAAATAAATTACTTGCCTATCAGTTTTCTGCTCACCTTGACACAGAGAGTACTCCATCTTTCTGTGTTATACCTTTGAGGATGCCAGTCACAGCTACTGGTGAAACGTCAGGTCCTATAATGCCAAGACCATGGCCACACAACCCGGAAAATCTACAGCAACTAATGT
The DNA here is from genome assembly GCA_029375565.1 of Gekko gecko. Lineage (NCBI taxonomy): Eukaryota > Metazoa > Chordata > Lepidosauria > Squamata > Gekkonidae > Gekko > Gekko gecko. The sequence goes on along the minus strand of JAPDNY010000006.1, from coordinate 22,110,578 downwards.
CTAAGAATGTTCACTCAAGTACAGGCATTACTGACTCAAAAGCTTCAGTTGTGGAATTGGCGTTTGCTAGTGAAACATCCTGGGCTTAGCTTTTGGGCATTTTCTAGGAGAAGAATTTGCTACACTTGAGTTTAATAACCCCTGTTTAGTGCATGCTTGGAGAAGAAGACCTTTCACCAGTGTGGGAGCACTTAGTTCCACCATAGCTACAGTTGACAAGGTGTCCTGCCAAGGCAGCATTGTGTCTCATAAAGTTTGAACAAAGCTGTGATTAAGCTGGGACTAAGTTAATGAGCTCAGAGGCCAAGTGTGTTGTGATAACCTGACCCAGTAACTTTGCCTGCCGAAGCAAATGGACTTTGACATCTCTGTCATCAGATGGCCTGTGTACCTGTGAGCTGTTGATCAGCATGTCACCTTTTAGGTATGTATTATGTGTCCCTTTAGAAATGATCAAAGTGTCAACCCAGTGTGCTGCAGCAGTGAAAAAAGCAATCTCTGTGTTAGGGATTGTTATAAAACAGCCAATATTGCAGTGCCCTGGTACAGGTCTATGCTGTTGCTGCCGCCGCCTCCTTTGAGCCATCCTGTCTACAGTTTTCTGGTCCCCGTAGCTCCCAAGGGACATTGCAGAGCTGGAGAAAGTACGGAGGAGGGCGACCAAGATGACGAGGGGGCTGGAGCCCCTTCCCTCTAGGAGGAAAGGCTGGAGAGTCTCTGGGACGTTTCCGTTTTGAGAGGAGATGACTAAGGGGGGAGATGACAGCAGACCATGAAATTATGATGCCCGGGATAGAGAGAGTTGATAAAGAGAAATTTCTCTCCCTCTCCCCAAATACTAGAACTTGCAGGTATCCAGTGAAACTGACAGGCACGAGGTTCAGGACGGACAAAAGGGAAATACTGTTTCACGCAGAGAGTGATTAAAAGGTGGAGTTTGCTGCCAGAGGATGTAGCGCTGGCCACAGGAATAAACACCTTTAGAAAGGGATTAAATAGATTCTTGGAGAATAAGTCTATCAATGGCTGCTAGCCATGGTGGCTGAGGGGAACCTCCACATTCAGAGGCACTAATCCTCTAAATCTCTGAGCCAGGAGGGAACCTCAGATGAAGGCATCAGCCTCTATGCCCTGCTGTTGGCAGTCCAGAGGAACTGGTTGGCCACTGTGTGAGACAGGATGCTGGACTGGATGGACCATTGGCCCGATCCAGCAGGGATATAAATGGGAAAAATAAATAAAATAAATAAAAACACAGTGCCTGTTGGCACTGTTTCCCAGGTATTCTTGGTGCCAAATTTTGTAAGCTAAATAAATTCAAAACAGTCAGATTCCCACATACATGGAAAAAACCCCTCATTAAACAGAACAGGCATTGTTGAATGGAGATGTTGTCCGACCACAGAGAGGGGAAGGGGAGCCATGGAAGGACCTCTCCCATGGAAGGTCCGGTGGTGTGCTGAGAGATCTCAGCTTTCCCTTTCAAAGATTTCACAGGCATGATCGTGGTTGTGCGAAGACTTGGCCTTCCCAGGTACACAGGCAAAAATAGAAAAAGGAAGGTCAATCATTTGTTATGAAAAATTAGAATCCCTTGAACAGATTTTCATGAGCTGCTCTCTCTTCCTGACAAAAGTAGAGTAGGTTTTTATACCCCACTTCTCTCTCAAAGTGACTTGTGCCTTTCCCTTCCTCTCCCCACAACAGCCACCGTGTGAGGTTGATGGGGCTGAAAGAGTTCTGAGGGAACTGTGAATGGCCCCAGGTCACCCAGGAGGTTTCCTGTCGAGGATCATGATGTTCTCCCGTTTAGAGTCCGCCGCTGTTAACCACTGCACCGCACTGCAACTATTACACACAAGTTATCTGAAATAAACAGCATTTTGTAGAACCCGAAAGACTAATAGGTTTTTGTGCTTGCAGAGCTTTCATAAACTAGAGGCTATTTTGTCCGATGTAGGAAGTGCCTCCATACTTGGTGTACCAACATACAGAAGGTTATGGGGAAAACAAACCCCTGTAAACAGAAGAGGACCAAAAGGTTGTTCCTCAGAGTTCAGCAGGACTCGCTTTGCAATAGATACGCTTTACTAGTAAGGGTGTCTTGTGCAAAAGTCCCGCGGGTGACCATGAAAAGCACCACTGGGCAGTCTGGTTTAGAATGACTCACAGCAATCCGGTTTCCTCTCTTCCTTCTCACTTTTAACATTTTTTAATGCTGGAAGCAATACACCCATTCCCCTCTGAGAAGAAAGCTGGGGTCAAAATCAATGCTGGGGAATTTAGGCAGTGCCATCCCAAGCCCCATCACGGGAGTGGTGCCAGTGTTGCCAGTCAGGGTCTTACGTTCTCTCCTAGCAGAGGACAGGAGCTGGGAGCATGCGGCGATTGCCCTGAAGTCCGCAGAGACCCTGCCTAGACCAGCGGATCACAGAGCGGCCTGCCGGTGCTCTTCCCTGGGTCAACCCACACCATGCCCTGACAACCCACTCACAAAACACAAGGAGGGAAGGAAACTAAGTTTCCCTACAGGAAGGACTGTGCCAGGCCCCATAAGTGCCCCTAATAACTACCACTTTCCTAGCTTTCAAATACCTTCTAGAAAACATGTTGTTTTTTGATGGGCTGTCAAGCGGAGAAAGCAGCCTGGACAGTCCCGCCAAATGACCCAGGCACCCTCCACCGACCGACCACCCAGCAGAGGAAGGTCCTGCGGAGAGGCCACCCTATTTCCCATATCAGGGTTCAGGTCCCAGAGATGGAAGATGACCTCAGGAGCAGTTATCGGGAAGGGGGACATTTTGACCCAAGTACTGGGAGAAAAAAACGCAACATCTACCTTAAAGTATGATTCCTCACATAAAAGAAAGGAATCTACTGCAATACCAAGCTTTTGAAGTTTGTGAATGAATACAGTAAACCAAACAGTGCTGTGCTGATCTTTCATTAAGTAGAATAATAAGCTTTTGGGTTCAGATCTAAAATGAATTTTTAACCAGTACTTGAAAGCCATAATCCAAGCCTTGGTTTCCAAAAGGTGAAGACCCAACTCCGCACATATAGATGAACAGGGAACACATTTGGGAACTCCCAAAATCTGCCGAAAGAAGGACGATTGCACACTCCCCACGCAAGAATTAAAGGCTTTAATCCGCAAGGGAATTTCATATAACAGCTGAGGGAGAATTTTTCCATTATAGATTTTCAAGGCTGCTGGGATGAACTGATCACCTGCTAAAAAGTAAAACTTCTTAATTTGCACCTGAGGGCATTGCAACATCTGCCTTTGAAAATGGTGGTGTGCTGGCAGAAACCAGGCGGGGGGTGGGATGAGGTCAGGCTCAAGTGGAGCAAGCCAAACCCCAGCAGCCCTGAGCACCTCGGTCTCAACTAGTGGCTGTGCAGGATGCAATAATGGCTATAAGTCATGCCTGCAGCCTCCTCCAACGCTGCTGACCATAGCTTTGCTGCCAGGGCCTTGGTTGCTTGGGCAGAGATCTGGCACTGGGTTAGGGATGCCAGGAGCCTTCAGGTGGGACCTGGGGATCCCCCAGAATTACAGTTCATCTCCAGACTACAGAGATCAGTTCCCCCTGGAGGAAATGGAGGCTTTGGAGGGTGGACTCTCTGTGGCACTGTGCCCCACTTAGGAGGTCCTTGTCCTCCCCAGACTCCGCCCCCAAATCTCCCCAAAGTTCCCCAACCTGGACCTGGTAACTCCATCCCCCCATCCCACACCAGTGGCCAGGGTGGCCCTGGGAACCCTACAACTGAGTGCCAAGAAAAATGTCCACATGTATGCTCAGAGTTGCGTACTCCTGCACTCAGAGACCTCTGGTTTCTACAGTCAGGGTCTGCTCAGGGTTCTACAAAAATGTTACAGAGATTTCTGGTCATCCTATATACACCAAGCAACCTGGCGGAAGTATTCCTGCTGCCCTGGGGACTTGCTGTACTGCTCCTAGAACAGATACACATTAATATTCCAGTTTTTTAATATTTTGTCGGACGGTTTCCATTTGTGGCTCCTTCTTCCCAGAGCCACACACCATCCCCACGGAAGGTAGCCAAGGGTTCACCCAAGCCGCAAAGGGATCATGACCGGGAAGATCTTTTTTTTTTTCTTTCCTGCTGCCTGCTTTTGTGCAAACACTTGCCCTGTGAGTTCCGGAGAACGCAACAGCTTGCCCATTGTGTTATTTTGTCTTAACAGAAAGGAGCGTGTGGCGTTTGTTTTTTGATTATGCTGTTTACTAATGTAGCCACCTACGACATTTTGCCGGCACTCAAACGGCAGTGTGTGGTGGTTGCTAGGGAGAAGAGGTTCTCTCCCCAGTGAGCAAAGACAATACCATTCAGAGCGGTACGTGGAACGTGGCCGCCTGAGTAAGCCAGGCTCCTTTTCTGCTGTGCCCATGAGGCATTCTTCATTGTGCACAACAACACAGCCCTCCCTGATGCTCTGGTAATTAGTAGCCTGAATTCTTAAAACAATAAAGCAGGCAGCCAACGTGCTTAATACAGGAGCCCATGGGAACTTTTAACAGGTGCTCCAACATTGCCAAGTTGGCCCGTGCAAGCCAAAAGAGGTGGCAGCCACTGGGACCTAATCCCAATGAACGTGTCCGTCCACCCCACTCTCTCAACGGTGCACAGGGTTCAGTCCAAGCATTTCACTTGCATTTATTTCATTTGTGGCCTGTTTCCCTCGCTGCGACTCGTATGGCAAAATACAGAAAACAATCCAGTCAGAAAGCAGGCAGTGAGCACATTGGGGCTAGGGTCAGAAGGCCATGGTGCCCACCAATGCCCTTCCTGGTGTCCGCCAAGCATGATGAGAAAACGGACGGGGCCTGGGGGGGGGGGGCTTTTGCCCAGCAAACCTCTTGATTGGTGGCTGGAGATTTCATTGGCTGTGCAGATTTTTAAAAACATTTTGGCAGCTGCTGCCGCCACAGCATAAGGACCCTCGCTCTGTGACTGCAAGGAAGCCATGGCAGCCATTTTGTGGCTGGCTCCGCCTGCAGCAGCAGCCATTTTGTGGGGACCCCTGAACTAAGGCGTCATGCAGGAAGTGGGCGACGAAGGTAGAAGACAATGCAGGAAGAGGTTTGGTCGGTTTCTTTTTTTGCAGGCCGTGCACCCCATGGAGGGCCAGTTCTTAGCACCAGAAGTGCTTGGGGGTCAAGGGCCGTGGGGGAGACACTTTCACCCCAGTGGCCCTTGGGTTGCTTGGCTGTCCCGTGCCTTCCCCGTCAGGCTTTTCTCCACCCGTGCCTGGCTGTAATTGAAGCGGGTCTCTGTTAAGGGCCGCAGCGACATCAGCTGACGACATCTCAGTATGAGGGAGAGAGAAAGGAGGGCACCCCTGAGCAAGCGGGGGACGTTTTAACACAGGGAGCCTTCATCCCTGGGACCTGGGGCAGTCCTCTCCTTTTGTTGCCACCCCAGCAGTCGGGGTTGTACAGGAAGGAATCGGAAACACCTTCCTTCGGACTGCAGCAAGCCCAGCCAGGGCTGCTGATGGAAGGAAGGGGCTCAAGAGACTGGGAGGCAGGCCGAAGGCCAGGCAATCGGAGTGGGGCCTTTTTTCCGGGGGAAGAGATCTGGAATGTCTTCGACAAAATTCTTTTTCAAGTGTTTAAAAGATCATGAGTTTGCAGTATACAGACTGAAAATGTCACTTCCCTCTTGACAGTTCTGGCACTTCTTTTTCAAAAAAAGAGAGAAAAAAGAAAGGCTTGTGTGCTTCCAGGGAAAAGCAATGCAGTGGTTTAAGAACATAAGAACATAAGAGAAGCCAATGCTGGATCAGGCCAACGGCCCATCTAGTCCAACACTCTGGGTCACACAGCGGCCAAAATATACCAGGTGCCATCAGGAGGTCCAGCAGTGGGGCCAGGGCACTAGAAGCCCTCCCACTGCTGCCCCCCCCACCCAGCACCAAGAATAGAGTGCATCACCTGCCCCAGACTGAGAGTTCCCATCTATACCCTGTGGCTAATAGCCACTGATGGAGCATGGCTGCAGCTGGAACGGTGTGTAGCTGGAATAGCCTGCAGCTGGAATGGTGTGCCGGCTCACTTCAGTACTGACTAAGCAAGGGGACGGACGGACGACACTGTGAGCATTGGTGTTAAAAGGCCATGACGAGCAGGCATTATAGTGCGTGACATTTCTGAGCCAAACTTCAAAAGCCCGGTGGCTATTCACAACTGCCATGGCAGTGTTTGTTTAAGCCCTCGCCAATCCAATCCAGGCTACTGTGAAAGCCCAGTTCAGCAAATTTATTTATTCAGTAGTTATCTACGGTACAATAAACGTGTTAGTTTTCTTTTGTGGTACCACAACGCTCCGTGTTTGTTCATCAGGAAGGGAGGAGAGCAACTTTTGACACCCATTCAAATACATTCTAGCGTGATGCCATAGTCCCTCGCAGTTAATTCGTTGGCGTGATGGCCTGCACCCAGCTGTCCCTGCACAAAAGCTACCCAGTTCTCCCTGCATTTCTCGTCACTTCTGTAAACCTTCCAGCCGCTAGGATCATGGGATCCTTGTGGGTTGGGGGCTAGAGCTAAGAGGGAAAAGGAAACGAAATCCCCCCAGCTATTTGCTCTGCTTCCCTGACCTGGATAGCCCAGGCAAGCCGAAAGGTCAGCCCTCGTCAGTATTTGGATGGGAGACCAACAAGGAATGCCAGGGTCAGTGCACAGAGGCAGGCAATGGCAAGCCACCTCTGGAGTCTTGCCTTAAAACCCTCCCTGGGGCTGCCATAAGTCAGCGGTGACCTGACAGCAAAAAAATAATAATAAAAACTGCCATGCTTGCGATAGAGGGAAGAGAAGCAGTGTCTCTCACACACATATACCCGTCCTTCACTTCAGCCGGTTTTCCCACAACCCAAGGAATGATCTTTCCAGTGATCACAAGGGACTGCAGGAATAAGGAAGTATGGAAGAGAAATCCCTGTGACTTCCAGGCACCAACGGTTGTAATGCAGGCCAATGTAATTAATGTTAAAGCAATAATATAAAATTATGTCCCAGGAAAATAAAGGTGGTTGTTTGTTTTTTGAAATTGATTTTTCTTTGTTTTCTATAACACAGAAAGAGAACAAACATACATAGAACACATAACAAAACATAAAATTGAGGGTACATTATAGATAAGAGTAGATTTTGATGCCATTAATATGTCACTTTTAGCTTAAACCTTACAAAAGAAACAAATTTTTATAAATTCTTTTGCAACCCTTTGTACAAGTATCAATGCTGTTGTAGTCTTTACCATCTTTTAAACATGCTTGTTAACCTTGTCTTGTCTTGTTAAGAATGTAGTTCTCGTACCATATGTAAAATCTTGCCCAGGTCTTTTCAGAAGTCTTTTTTGCGTGGTCCTTCAAAAGCAAAGTGAGTTTGTCCATTTCTGCTGCTTCCAATATTTTATTAATAAACTCTTCTTTGCCTGGCATATCCTGGCTCCTCCCAGTATTTAGCATACAGTATTCTAGCAGAAGTAGTTATATACAACATAAGATAAGAATCTTCTCTTTTACAATTGTCTGGTAAAATATTCAACAGTAATATTTCCGGGGTAAAAGGTATATGACATGAATCCATGCCCAATATTTCTTAGCTCTCTTGTATAGCCACCACATGTGATAAAAGGATCCCATTTTACTCTCACATTTCCAACATTTATCTGAACATTTTGGATCAAATTTAGCTAGTTTCTCAGGAATTATATACCATCTATAAAACATCTTATAAATGTTTTCTTTATATGCAATTGATTTTGTAATCTTAATATTCTTTTTCCATATTTGAGGCCTCTGGTCTAACTGAATATTGTGGCCCAATTCTGTTCAACCAACAACAGTAACTTATCAATTTCCAACCAATTTTCAAAAAAATCTATCGCTTTGTCTTTAATATACCTTGACTCAATCTGAACTTTTTGCCACCAATTAAGTTCCGAGGGAAGTTTTAAATTAAATTCAGAATCCACTAAGTCATAATATCTTTTAACCGGTTCTTCTTGTAACATCTTTGGGTTTGTGAATGCTTCTAAAGGGGCCACCAGTTTCGAGGTTCTAGAGTAAAATTGTTTTTTAATAGGTTCCCAAACTTTTATCAAGGAAGCCCTCAACCAGTGTTGTTTAAAATACTTATGGGAATCTGTTTTCCCATACCATAAAAAGGCATGCCAACCTAATAACATGTCATACCCTTCTAATTTAAGGAGTCTGATTATCCAATGTAATCCAGTCTTTAATCCATGCCAATGCCACTGCGTTATAATAGAGGGCACAATCTGGAAAGCCAAAGCCTGCCGTTTCTTTTGTGTAGTTGTAACAGTGGCAGCAGCTGATCTAGGTATCCCTGGTGAACTTGCTGGTAATTTAGGTGGTCTACTGGTTCCAGCCATCTTTGTTCTAATTCCCCTGCTCCAACTCAGAGGAAGCCAAACCTGGAGGAAGAAAACAGCAGTCCCAAACAGCACAGAAAGAAGAGAGAAAAAAATAATCACAACCATTTCCCTCTCCCTCCTCACGGAGCTTAACTTTTTCTCAGTTTTGTTTTGGAACACAGTGTACTAAATAACATAAACTGATACTTTTCTCAGTTCTGGCCCAAACCACAACAATGCAATGCAGTAACTGCCACTGAATTGTTTCTCCTCTCCTTATGTGGCAAGTGCCAGAGACTCAGTGAGAAGAGGAGAAGGGGGGGGAGCTCTCAGTCTCTTCAAACAGCCAGTTCCCCTACTTCAAGAAGCACAAAGTGTGTAACATGGTTTAATTAGTTATTATTTGATGCTTGTTACTTACTAATTGATGCTTTAATATTTTTAAAGATTACAGACTCTGCTCAAAACAAATAGGAACTTATAAAAGCCAATTGGAGGTTAGACAAACCCAAGCTTCTTTCCAGCCATCCACACAAACGAACCAACAGCAAAAGGGAAACCAAAATAAATCCACACTCAACCCGATGTGAGGGACAAAAATCGAGAATGCAGAAATCGATCTCGTGTGTCCTCAAAAATTGTGTGCATTGCAATAATCGGGGTGCCCAACTTTCCAAAAGACAAGGCAAGATGTTCCTCAAGTGCCTACCATTTTATCCACAGGTCCACAGCTAAAATCTGTTTTGCTTGCCGCTATTTTAGCGGATGGGGGGGTCCTCCCACCTCAGCTTCTGAGTACTTCTTAAGGGGTAAAGAATGGGCTGCAATTTTGTAAAAGAGATAGACTTTTTCCTCTGTAGTTGCAATTATAGATGTGCTCATGCAGGCAGGGTTTCTAACACCCCCCCCCTTTGCTGGGAAGCAACAGCCAGGAGCCCATAGCCATGGGCTTTTTTCTTGATCCTGGCATTGGAGGCGATCCAGGGCTCGTACCCGGCCGTGGCTTCAGGAGGCCTGAATCAAGCCTTTTGCACTACCCCCACTTCCCAAGGGGAAAGTGGGGTCTTGGAGAGCCCATAGACCCCTCCGTTAGATCAAAGAAGTCGGCGGTCTCAGGAGCTCGCCTGAGACACATCCGAGGTGCTGCACTGTACCCTGGAACCTCATAAAGGTGGTTTTTTGAGAACCCCTATTGTGTTAAGACACTGCTGGGAACCCCCATTGGTCCACTGCAAGACCCACCTACCCCAAATAAACCCTCCAACTTTTATTAGTGTCAGTAACCCAGGACCCAGCTGAGCTCTGAGAAGGAGCAGGAGATAGAGCTACTAGAGAGGTGAGTGTTTTTTTATTTAATATCAGCTGAGGTCATTTAGCGGAAAGGGTACTGTGTTTGGGAATGTGTGGGTGAGTTGTGAGTTGTTGCAGAGTCCTGGCTGTTTGAGAAAGGATGTGAAAGGGTCATTGTTTGACTGTAATTGAGTGCCTGGGTGAATTTGAATAGCTGCTGGCCACATCCTCTGCTGGTGGAACCTTCTGTTTAAGGCAGCACCTTGTCAGCGGCACGAGCTGAAGGGTGAGAGCCAAAGGGCTTGGTCTGTGGCTCTTAGCCCAGGGACTCTGTAAGAAGCCCAGGAGGAACCAGAAAGCCAGGGCCCAAGTCTCCTTGGGTTCCCAGTAAGGTAAGTAGACTTCTACAAGGAGAACCACATAAATACAAAGGGTTTTAAAAGGGGGCTTATATATAATTATTATTTTAAAAGCAGTTATGAAGCCAGAATGCCAGCAGGGGGTCGGGGGCTATCCAGTGTTTTGCATGGAGTGTCACATGTATGACTATCTGCCAACTGGACAGAAGTCTTGCATGTGTGCCTGGTGCAAGGAGCTCCTGGTCCTCAGGGAACGAGTTTGCTCCCTTGAGGCCAAGGTGACTGACCTGGAGAAGCAGAGACAGTCAAGCACACAGAGAAGACTCTCAGGGACTTGTTAGATATGTCCCACTCTGGATCTGGCAGCCCTGCGCTGTCAGGGAGAATGAGGGTCGAGGGGAAACAGGACACTGTGCTGCAGATAAGGGGAACATGCCCTCAGAAGGGACCTCTTCTTCAGCTGGTGAACGGGTATCCCTTCACACCAAGGAATCATCCCTGGGCAGGGAGGGAGGGGGGCTCTTGGTAGTTGGTGATTCGATCCTTAGGCAGGTAGACAGCTGGGTGGCGAACCCACATACTGACCGTATGGTGACTTGCCTGCCTGGTGCGAAGGTAGCAGACTTTTTTTTTTTTGCAGACATTACGCATGCTGTAGATAGGCTAGTAGATAGTGCTGGGGAGGAGCCAGTGGTCATGATACATGTTGGCACCAATTATGTGGGGAAATGCAGTCATGAGGTCCTGGAGGAAAAAATTAGGTGGCTAGGCAGGAAACTCAAGGCCAGGACCTCCAAGGTAGCCTTCTCAGAAGTGCTACCTGTTCCACGCGCAGAGCCAGAGAGACAGGCACAGATCAGGAGTCTCAAGGCGTGGATGAGACAGTGGTGTAGGTGGGAAGGGTTCAAGTTTGTTAGGCACTGGGATGCTTTTTGGGACAAGAGGGAGCTGTACAAAAGAGACAGTCTCCACTGGTCCCGAGAAGGAACCAGGCTGCTGGCACTTAAAATCAAAAAGGTGGCAGAGCAGTTTTTAAACTGAATATTGGGGGAAAGCTCATCTTAAAGAAGATGAAAGGGTAGCTGTTACTTCTCTACAAGAAAATGGATTAGAATTGTCCACTGAGACTGTGGCTAAGGATATAGACTGCCTGACAAGGTCTCGAGGCAGCAAGAGGAAGGTTGTGGGCTTAACATGCATGGGAAGCTATAGGTGTTTATACACAAATCCTAGAAGTGTCCAAGGAAAAATCGGAGAGTTGGAATGCTTGGTGTTGGGGGGAAAATAGACATTGTGGGTATTTTAGAAACTTGGTGGGATGAGGAAAATCAGTGGGATACGGTGATTCCTGGTTATAAATTATATCGGAAGGATGGAGGGGAAGGGTTGGAGGTGGGGTGGCTCTGTATGTCAGAGAGGGTATACAGTCCAGTAAGACTGAGAGAGTAAGTGAATTGAATTTGCTTTTGGAAATGCTATAGGTTGAAATAGTGGGCCCAGAAGGAAGCTTAACACTGGGAGTTTGTTATCACCCACCAGATCAAAATATTATAAAGGAGGATTATAAAATGATGAATAACTGTGTCATAATAGGTGATTTTAACTACCCACACATTGGCTGAGTTCAGACTGGCAGTTTGCCCTGGTAGGGACCTGGGCCAGCGACGATTCAATCCCGGAGTAAATTGGGCGTTCACACAGGCACATCTGCCTGGCGTCCCCCACCCGTAGCCAACCCGTGCTGTTGCGCTTCACCACCGAATTAAAAAGATACCTCATAAATCTAGTAGCAAATCCGGAAGCCCGTGTATCTCACGCGTTTCTCCGCTTCTGGGAAGTCTGAACGCGCAGCCGAAAAGCCGGGAGCAACCCGCATTGGGCAGCAGTGGTATGATTGGCCATGCTCTGCTCTACTGCCCAGTGCGGGCCCGGTGCTGCGGGGTCCTCCCCCAATCAGCAAAATGCGCTTATGCGCACATACACCCATACACCCACAGCCAAATTAATGGGGAAATGCCGAATATGGTGCGCCTCCGGCGCGGCAGTCTGAATGCTCCCACACACCTCTGCCCCGTTCTTTCCAGCAGCAGCCCAGGCTGTGTGAACGGGAAAACCCGTAACAGTTTATTCTGGGGCTTTTTTGCCACGACTGGCTACCAGAGCAAACTGCCAGTCTGAACTCAGCCATTGATTGGGACAACACGTGTTCTAGTCGGGAAAAAGAAATTGAGTTTCTAGACACTCTCAATGACTGTGCTATGGAGCAGATGGTCACAGAACCTACCAGGGGAGAGGCGATCCTGGATTTGGTCCTAAGTAATGCCCAAGACCTGGCGAGAGATGTAAAAGTGATTGCACCACTTGGGAACAGTGACCATAATGTTATTGAGTTTAACATTTATATCAATAGGGAGTTGCCCAAAAAGACTGACCCAACCACTTTTAACTTTAAAAGGGGTAGGCACATTGATGAACAAAAACTACGGAGGCAGATTCAGCATGGGTTCTGTAAGGAAAGATCTTGCCTCACTAACCTGTTAGTGTTCTTTGAGGGAGTGAACAAACATGTGGACAAGGGGGACCCAATAGATGTTGTTTACCTTGACTTCCAGAAAGCTTTTGATAAAGTTCCTCATCAAAGGCTCCTAAGTAAGCTCAATACTCAAGGGATAAAAGGACAAGTCCTATTGTGGATCAAAAACTGGCCAATTAATAGGAAACAGAGAGTGAGTATAAATGGGCAATTTTCTCAGTGGCGGGTGGTAAGCAGTGGGGTACCACAGGGATCAGTACTTGGTCTGATGCTTTTTAACTTGCTTATTAATGATTTGGAGTTGGAAGTAAGCAGTGAGATGGCTAAATATGCAGATGACACAAAGTTGTTCAGGGCGGTGACAACCAGGGAGGATTGTGAAGCACTCCAAAGAGATCTGTCGAGGATGGGCGAGTGGGTGTCAGCGTGGCAAATGGGGTTCAATGTGGCCAAGAGCAAAGTGATTGGAGCTAAAAATCCTAAATATAAATACACATTGATGGGGTCCAAACTGGCAGAGACTGACCAAGAGAGAGATCTTGGAGTCATAGTAGATAATGAAAATGTCTACATAGTGTGTGACTGCAATAAAAAAGGCCAATGCTATGATGGGGATTATTAGGAAGGGAATCGAAAACAAATCAGCCATTATCATCATGCTCCTGTATAAATCAATGGTGCGACCTCATTTGGAGTACTGTGTACAGTTCTAGTCACCACACTTCAAAAAGGATATTATGGCATTGAAAAAGTGCGGAAAAGGGCAACTAGAATGGTAAAAGGGTTGGAACACTTGCCCTATGAGGAAAGGTTGAGGCGCTTGGGGCTCTTTAGCTTGGAGAAATGCCGGCTGAGGGGTGACATGATAGAGGTTTATAAGATTATGCATGGGATAGAGCAGGTTGAGAAAGAGGTACTTTTCTCCCTTTCCTCACAATACAAGAACTCGTGGGCACTCAATGAAATTGCTGAGCAGTTGGGTTAGAACAGATAAAAGGAAGTCCTTCTTCACCCAAAGAGTGATTCACACATGGAATTCACTGCTACAGGAGGTGGCGGCGGCTACAAGCATGGACAGCTTCAAGAGGGAATTAGATAAGCATATGGAGCAGAAGTCCATCGGTGGCTGTTAGCCAGAAGGTGTAGATAGGAGCTCTCAGTCTGGGGCAGGTGATGCTCTCTATTCTTGGTGCTTGGGGGAGGGCAACAGTGGGAGGGCTTCTGGCGCCCTGGCCCCACTGGTGGACCTCCTGATGGCCCTTGGTATTTTCGGCCACTGTGTGACCCAGAGTGTTGGACTAGATGGGCCATTGGCCTGATCCAACATTGGCTTCTCTTATGGTCTTATGAACAATGACACAAAAAGTAGACAAGCTTGCAAGTTCTCCAGAACTTTTCATTAGGCTGTTTTCCGAAAAGAGAGGAGGAGAAAAGTGGATGTTCTTTGGTTATGATCTTAAGAACTACTGCTGTGTCTTGCGGAAGTAAAGGTGGGAAAGCCACGGAAGTGTGCCGCCCCGAGGTGGGCCAGGGGAAGACAGAGGGGAAGCAGCCCTTAGTCAGGTCTTCCCGATTTTGTCAGAGGTTGGAAGGAACCTCTAAGCAGGGTTGGCCATGTTTCAGGTTGCCAAGTCCTCCATGGGCACCAGCGGGGGGGGGGTGAGGGGTCAGGGTTGCCAGATCCGGAGTGAGAAATCCCTGGAGGTTTGGGTTAGTGGAGGCCTGGGGGGAGGAGAGGGGCCGCCGCAGTGGGGCAGAGTGCCGGAGAGAGCCCCCCTCCCAAGCATCCCTTTCCTCCAAGGGGAGCCACGTGGTCTCTGTAGTCCAGAGAGGGGCCGTGTTTGCAGGGGGTCTCCCCAGGTCCTGCCAGGAGGCCAGGGGCTCTCTCTCGCTCTGGGTCCCTCCTTGCAGGTGGGGTGGGGGGGCCACGAAGGGAGTCCCTGGGGGGCTCTCCACGAGAGGCAGAGTAACTGGCTGGCCCCCCTCGCCTTCTTGGGGGGGGGTTGGCCGTGCCTTGACGGGGCTCAGGCCAAGGGAGTCATTCGCGCGAGCAGTAGCCTTCCCCCTCTCCCACCCCTTGCATCTGTTCTGCGGGGGGGGGGGTATTCGTTCTTCCTAGAGTTACCGGCCTCCAGATGGAGGCTGCAGGTCTTCTGGAATTACAAATGATCTCCAGACTACAAAATTTGCTTATTACTGGTTTGAAACGTTTATTCCTCTTCTCCTGGAGAAAATGGCTGGCTTGGAAGGTGGGCTGTGTGGCACTCCATCGGACCAAGGGCCCTCCCTGCCCGCCCGCCTGCCTGCCTGCCTGCCTCAGTTAATTCTCTTAGCACTCCACAGTTAAGAAGGATACCTTTACAAACGTCATCAGTCTCCTGTTTAGACAGCCTTATATGTTCCGCCCCCGGTAATTAAATCCAAACGAGTGGTGACCATATAAGCCTGGCTTGTTATTCCTGTTCGGGCTTTGCATCCCTTAAAACACCTTCATGATGTTGTGGGATAATTTGCTGTTCAACCCATGTCCCATATCCATGAACTGTTCACTTCCATTTCAGTGTATCTGAGGAAGTCTGCCCTGCACACACACAAGCTCATGCCTCGAATAAAGACCTTGTCGGTCTCAGAGGTGCCCCCCCCCGGACTCTGACTTTGTTCTCCTGCATCAGACCAACATGGCTGCCCCCACCTGGATCTGTCCCCCCAAACCTCGTTTTCCAGGGCTCAACCATCAAATCTCCAGGTCCCCCCCCCACTGGGGCTTCTGGTGAGGGGTGGGGGTTCCCGGTTGGGGAACTTCTGGAGATTTGGGGGTGGAGCCTGGGGAGGACAGGAACCTTAGTGGGGTACGAGGCCAATAGAGCCCACCCTCCAAAGCGTCCATTTTCTCCAGGGAAACTGATCTCCATTGATGAGCTGTAATTCCAGAGGATCCGCAGGTCCCACCTGGAGGCTGTTGGCATCCCTATTTCCAAATCCAGCGTGTGCATGACTGAGTGCCTGCAGAAGCTCTTGGCTTGAAACACTTTCACTCTGCACGTTCGTTCTGTGTGTCTCTTCTAGCCGCAAAGACTTCCGCTCGTAACGGCGAAGGTGAGGCCTCGGATCCCAGTGGCTGGTCCCCCCCGAGGCAGCAGCCCGGGCTGGCAGCATGGCCTCCGTGCGGCGGAGTCAGAGGCCCAGGCAGCGCTGGCAGAAGATGCTCTACAAGAGGCAGCCGTTTCCCGATAACTACGTGGACCAGAGCTTCCTGGAGAATCTCCGCAAGAACGTCCACGCACGCCACTACCAGTACTGGGCCGTGGTGTTTGAATCCGGGGCGGTGGTCCAGCAGCTGTGCAGCGTCTGCGTCTTCGTCGTCGTCTGGTGGTACATGGACGTGGGGCTGCTGGCCCCTCAGTGGCTGTTTGGGGCCGGCCTGGCATCCTCCCTCATCGGCTACGTCCTCTTCGATGGCATCGACTCTGGAGCGGGGAGGAGCGAGAGCGGGCGCACGCGGTGGGCGGATCTGAAGAGCGCCGTGGTCTTCGTGGCCTTCACCTATGGCTTCTCCCCAGTGCTGAAGACCTTGACGGAGTCCATCAGCACAGACACCATCTATGCCATGTCTGCCTTCATGCTCCTCGGACACCTGATCTTTTTTGACTATGGGGCCAATGCCGCCATCGTGTCCAGCACCCTCTCTCTCAACATGGCCATCTTCGCCTCTGTCTGTCTGGCCTCCCGGCTGCCCCGGTCCCTGCATGCCTTTGTCATGGTGACCTTTGCGATCCAGATCTTTGCCCTCTGGCCTATGCTGCAGAAGAAGCTCAAAGCCCAGACTCCCCGTGGCTACGTGGTCATCACTCTGCTGTTTGCCACGGCAGCCCTGGCAGGCCTGCTGACCATCACCAGTGTTGGCACGGTTCTCTTTGCCCTCCTTCTGGTCTCCATCTCGTGCCTGTGCCCTTATTGCCTCATCAGATTGCAGCTCTTCAAGAACAACATTCACGGCCCTTGGGATGAAGCGGAAATCAAAGAAGACCTCTCCAAGTTCCTCCTGTAGACCCACAGCCCACGTAGGGGGTGTCACTACAGCCAGTGCCAACCTAGAAGCGTCAGTTCAGGGGAGAAGGGGGGCCCAGGTTGATGAAAGAACGATGGCCTTCCTTGAAAATGGAGGACGCGGCTTCTGGGCCTCCTGTGCTTGGGCAGTTTGGGGTAGTGCCACTATTGTTAGAAACAAATACTGGGATGTGGGAAATGTTTAATGGGAACTCTTGTATGGTGGAATGTGCTCTTGTTGAAAAGGGCAGGTTAATCATCCCTGCGACACACTTTTAAACATGCTTGATGGAAGCATCCGAGGGGTCACTGTGGATTTGAGCCGCTGCAGTGTTGGCTGGTGTTTTGTTTTGTTTGGAACTGACAGTTAATGAAGCAGGAAATGTAGAAGTACAATAGAGTTCAGGTTCCGGTCTCTACAATGAACAATAAACATTGTAAGGCGTTTTACGTTGCGAGGGCTTATTTCGTCACAGAACAAATTTCAGAGCCATCAAGAAAAAAGAAGGCAAACATTTTGGCAGCGCAGCCTGGGCCAAAATCACACCCGAGCTCCTTTCTGGAAGCTGGCTGGTCAACAAGTTAATTAAGACGAATACCTGAAAAGTATTTTAAGGGTAGTCCTTCCAATCAGTAAATTAGAATATACAAGAAGGATTGGCCCAGGATACAAAAAGCTCTCTCGTGCCATTGTGCCGGCCCGCTCAGAGTCTACACGCGGCGGGAAAGAGCTCTCCTGCTCTGACTCAGGACCAGCCCCAGCGCTATTCTGCCCCAGCTGGGGGCTCAAGGCCCTGCCCGACTGGATGTCATTAGCAAAATAACAACAACAGAGAATCTCGACCAACCCTTTTGAGGGCCTGATATTTCTCAGAAAGCAAAAAAATGACTCTTTCTGCATGTGTTCGATGGGTCTCTGGGGAGGGGAGGGAGCACGGGCTAGCCCAGTCTTAAGAGGTCTCGGAAGCCAAGCAGGGCCAGCAGTACTCGGAAGGGAGACCACCGAGGGAGACGCTGCAGAGGGAGGCAACGGGGCCGAGCACCTCTGCCAAACCACTTGCCTTGACAGCCCCTTGCTGGGGTCGCCATAAGTTGGTTGCGACTTGACGGCACTTACATAATATACGTCGTCGCGCAGCTCGAGGAAGGAAATACCAAAGCCAGCCTGTCTCTTCAGAAAACAGCTTCCTTTTCTCACCCACTCACCCACCTTCAAAAATAGTGTGCATTTATTCTCCTGAAATCAAGGAAATACTTAGCAAGCCCACATTTCCAAGATAACTTTTTAAGGTGAGAAAGAATCCAGTCTATAAATCAGACACAACAGAATGAGTTGCTGCCTTCAGAAGTTGCTTGTTTTGTTTTGTGTTTTTCCTTTCCAATTGGTCTCTTCAAAGTGGCAGAGGAAAACCAAAATTGCATCCATACAAAACAGAAACGTCCCGCTACCAGCAGCTGGCACCGTCAAGTGGCTACATTCAGGATTGGCCTTCTTTCTGCTGGGCTGGTTGGGATCCTCTCTGCCACTGGCAGAGATGGCAAGTGTTTATTTAACTGCTGGGTTTTTGGGAAAAAATTTATTCACTTTTTAAAAAACCTTACTAAGCTGTTCCCCCCCCACACACCCAAGAACCTTCCAAAGTTGAGTACAAAGATTATTCAGAAGAGAACAATAAAATAGTTCTTGCTAGACTTGTCCTCATGGCTATCATTCAAGTTTCACTGGTTTTGTTTCATGTTTGTTGACAGCTATGAAATCCTAGAGTCACTTCAAGCGGAGAAATGTTTTTTGGCAACGCAACAAATGGCTGGTGATTCTATCCCAGAATCAATTGCCCAGTGTTTAAAGAGTTTGCCTCAGCAACATTTCCTGGCACTTTCTGAAATAACTATTTATTTATGACATATATGTAGATATTTAGATACTGCTTGCTTTGGCAACACGTATACTATATATTTAGGCATTTATACATTGCTGTTCTCACTGATGGGGATCCAGGGATCCATCATTCTCCAGTTTGGTGTAGTAGTTAGGAGTGTGGACTATCTGGGAGAACCGGGTTTGATTCGCCACTCCTCCACATGCAGTCACAAGTTCTTTCAGAGCTGTTCTCTCGAGAGCAGTCCTCAAAAGAGCTCTCTCAGCCCCACCTACCTCGCAGGATGTCTGTTGTGGGGAGGGGAAGGGAAAGGAGATTGTAAGCTGCTCTGAGACTCGGAGTGAAGGGCGGGGTATAAATCCAATCTCCTCCTCCTCCTCCTCCCAGCCCCCCCCCGTCATTATCTGGGCTGTGCCACCAGAGGCCTACTAGGCCCAGAGATCCTGGCTAGCAGTAGGGGAGGCTGGGCCTACAAACCCCAGACGGCCTTGGGAAGTTTTGGCGCCGATTTTGACCAATAGGGAAGGAGAGGGCTGGGGAATAAAAGAACTGGTGCCAGAGGAAAAGCTGTTCTTCTTCCCAGGGAACAGGGCCAGAAGAATGGCTGCTGTGGGGAAGAAACCCTCATCCTGAGGAAAGGGTGAATAGTCTAAGACCACTTGAGACAGTGAGCTAGGGACAGTATATATTCAGACGCATTAGGGCATTTGATTTCTTTTCACCCACTTACTGTTATTATTCTGCACCTTGTTGTTTGATCTCCTATCAAATAAACCTTTTCTTTGTTGTTTACTCTGCCTGGTCCTCACGCCTACTATTTGGCCAAAAGGGAGGTCTGAAGGTCTTGGGAGGGTCCTCTGGGCCTTCTCAAGGGATCCTAAATCCAGAGTGGTAGCAGCGTCAGGTGACACCCCCCCAAGCCGTGACACCCCCCCTCCCTACCTTTGAACCTCACAACAGCAACCCTGAGAGGTAGATTAGGCAGAGAGTGTTCACCTGGCCTAAGTGCACTCAGTGAGTTTCCATGGCACTGTGGGGATTTGAACCTGGATCTCCCACGTCCTAATCCAGCGTTCTAGCCCCAACACCATGCTGATTCCTGCTTTTCCTCCTCCACGGAACAGGAGGGCTTCCTTCAAAGCCCAGAGAAGGCTGAGCCTGCCAGATTGTCATGCACTTTACAGGCATACCCTGGTAGTCTACACCTGGACGCTGATCATAGGATTGTTTTGGGGATAGCGCAGATACTAATGAACATGCGGAACCATATAGTTGGGGCGGAGGGGGTGAGAGGGACCGATTCCTGCAAATGCTGGTGGATTAGAGATAACAGCAGGGGGCGCTCCAATCTGCTGTAAAGTCTACTGTGTGAAAGAAATGGAGGGGGAAATGTCAGTGACGTGTGCATTTGTTAGCCGTAGAAAAGAGAAAGAGCCCAGCAGTGCCTTCAAGACTAACAAAATGTATGGCAGGGGAGGAGCTTTCCTGAGACACTGGCTCACTTCTCCAGATGCCAGGCTTTTGTCTGAGGCGGTGGATGTCCAAAGGACACTGGCCTTCCCTGCTGAAGTTGCTCAGTCTGTTCAGCCTGCCTCAGTCGCCTTAGGGCACCGCCTGCCCCAACTTGGCGCCAGTATCAGCTGAGTCTGGTTAGACTGAGAGAACTATGCCCTACCCGGCATGGTTGCAGCAGGCACTGTAGCTAGGAGCTGTTAAGCTGCCATCAGGTGTTGATTTAAGCATCGTGTCTTTATTTGGCTGAAATGGTTTCATTCTTTAAAGAATTACTATTTCTTGTTTTATCATGTGTCAGGAGCCGCCCTGAGCCCACTGGCGGGATACACATTGAATAAAATAAATCAATAGATGCCACGTGCATTCTTTGCCAGCCATCACTGTCAGCACTAAACATGCACCTGCGCCTGACTAGAAGGAAGGGAAGAGGGTAACAGACAGCACAGAACTCTTGTGTCTGTGGATTTCTTAGGCCTGTAAACTCTGGAAAACTGCGTTAGGGGGGTTGGGGTTGCCAACTTCTAGGTGCGGAGGGGGGGTTGGAGGTCTCCCAGGATTACCAGTTGGTCTCCAGACTACATTGATTGCTTATTTATTATTTCTTTCTTTTAAAAAGCCATTCTCCTGGGGGAAACAGCTGCTTTGGAAGGTGGGACTGCATGGCATTGTAACCGACTGAGGGCCCCCCTTCCTCCCCCCCCCGCTCTCCCCTCCCCTCCCCGGCTACATCCTCTAATCTCCACATATTTCCAGACCCAAAGCTGGCAATCCTGGAGTGCCGCCAGAATCAGCAAAGAGGGTGTTCCATCAAAGAGAGCCATTTTCAGGAGGCTCTGTTGGATTGGGACCTCAAAACCAGAACTTGTAGGAGAGTTTCCATTCCTGTGCTAACTCCCAAGGCCTGGCTTTTAACTACCAAGCACAACCGGCCAGTTCGGTGTGATGGTTAAGACCGGCGGACTCTAAGCTGGAGAACTCAGTTTGGTTCCCCACTCCTCCACATGCAGCCAGCTGGGTGACCTTGGGTCAGTCACAAGTTCTTTCAGAGCTGTTCTTGCAATAGCAGTTCTCGAAAGAGCTCTCTCAGCCCCACCTCCCTCCCAGGGTGTCTGTCTATTGTGGGGAGAGGAAGGGAAAGGAGATTGTAAGCTGCTCTGAGACTCCGAGTGAAGGGTGGGGTATAAATCCAATCTCCTCCTCTTCTTCAACGTCATCAAGGATAAAGTGGAGAAGGGGAGGACAATGTTGTGGTGTGTAAATTTCTAAATAGGTCAATTGGGTTGAGCGTAGCATAAGCACCCTCAAACTTAATTAGATTTTGGCACAGAATTGGGCTGTAGAGTTTTTCAAACCTCTCTTGGGATATAGATGATGCCGTGAAGGGACTTGTGTGTCGCAGGCCTCTGGGGCAAGTAAACAGGCTGGCCGAAGGAGCTGATGGAGGGCTACTCCAGGCACGGCTTTTCTTTCACAGCGTCCTTGTGTTACCGAGAGGGTCTCGTTTGAAGTGCTCATGAGTGTCAAGAGCCGAGAGCAATTTGCCTAGTCCTTAAACATTCCATGTTTTTCCTTTCAAGAGGTATTCCTTGAAACCTTAAGCTTCACAAACACGGAAGGGAGATTTCAGGTTCAGTGAAACCCTTGCGAGAGCAAGCTAGAAGCACCTGCTTGATGCCTGAGCAAGGATATCCGCTGAGATCATAGCCACGTGCTCGACTGTTTGCAAGACTTTGCCCTTGTCACGTCTTTCCCTAGCTCTTTCCAACTCAGGGCACAGTATATTACTGTATGAACTTCTGTGGGCTTGGTGCGCCTGTCCTAGATCCACCCTCCCGGGCTCCTAAACTGGCTGACTGCACAAAGCACCCTCCTTGGGGCCATGAACCCAGTGATTTGGGGGGAGGGGAGTAGGTGTTCCGGCTGCGTCTGCAGATGGCCCTCTGAATCGGAGTCGAAGCACGGAGGTCCGGTTACTCCTGTCCTTCAGGCTTTGCCTGCTTGGACTAACAAAGCTGCTCAGAGCCTCTACGCTGGTCGCTTGTGTCTTGTTACAGCATCAGCACCCATCAACAATTCCTCAGCCTCGGACTTCTGCTTAGCCCTTGTCCATTCAGAATCCCTGGATGCTCTCCCAGGCTCTTAGGATTCCTTGCTTTTCCCAGCAGCTGTCAAGATCTCACCTCTCGCTTCTGGGTGAAACCAGATGGCCATTAATCACTGTTCCCTTTAATGCAAATCTTTAATTGGTTTACAGCAATCCAGCTTTACTCACTACTCATCGATCAACTCCCTGGTAGTCATCGTCTTCACCAAAACAGCTGCGTCACACACCCTTTTGCGGTACCTTGGCACTCCTAATTTCGTTGGCCAGAACAGGACACTGGAGAAGGTTAACCATAAAGCGTCTGCTTAGGAGAACTCCTGAGGAGGTCTCTGGTGCAATAAGCCCCTGGCTTTCAGGCAGAAAAAATCGACGTACTTGAGGCTAAGGTAGTTGACTTAGAGAAGTTGGAAGATATCTCCAAACAAGGGAGTAAAATGGCATATGAGGTTGAGTGTAATTCAGGATCAAGCGATGCACATTGAGGCAAGACGTCCTTAAGAAC
This sequence comes from Gekko gecko, assembly GCA_029375565.1. NCBI lineage: Eukaryota > Metazoa > Chordata > Lepidosauria > Squamata > Gekkonidae > Gekko > Gekko gecko. Next base: position 22,087,939 of record JAPDNY010000006.1, on the reverse strand, counting down.
ATAAGAGCCCTGCTGGATCAGACCAGTGGTCCATTTGGTGCAGCACCTTGTCTTACCCAGTGGCCAACCAGTTACTGTGGAAGGTCAGCAAAAGGGGCAGAGAGGCAAAGTCCTTTCCCTGACGATGGCTTCCAGCACTCGTAGTCAGAGGTTTGCTGCATCTGGACATGGAGAGCATCATGGCTGGGAGTCACACATTCATCCGGCTTCCTTATCACTAAATCCTCTGGCACTGAACTACACATTTTAGTTATTTGTTGAGTAAATAAGGATAGATAGATAGATAGATAGATAGATAGATAGATAGATAGATAGATAGATAGATAGATAGATAGATAGATAGATAGATATTCACACACGAACACATCACACAAGTACACATGTAAGTCCTTACTTCTATATATCGATGGGGTCTGAACCCGGAATGAGATATTGGGTTTGTAGGATGTAAAAGGTAAAGGTAAAGGTTCCCTTGCTCGAAAGCCAGTCGAATCCGACTCTAAGGTTGCGGTGCTCATCTCCGTTTCAAAGCCGAAGAGCCAGCGCTGTCCGAAGACGTTTCCGTGGTCATGTGGCCGGCATGACTAAACACCAAGGTGCACGGAACGCTGTTACCTTCCCACTGAAGTGGTCCCTATTCATCTACTTGCAATTTCTTGCTTTCGAACTGCTAGGTTGGCAGGAGCTGGAACTAGAGACAGGAGCTCACCCCGTCATGCGGCACCCGGGTCTCGAACTGCTGAACTACTGACCTTCCACAGCCTGCAGTTCAGTGTCTTAACCACTTGAGCCACCACAGCTCCTAGGATGTGGCCAGTGGTAAAACAAGAAATTTTATATTAGGGATTGTCAGGAAAGAAATTGACAATAAAACTGCTAGTAAAAGAACGCCTTTCTAAAAATCTACAGTGTGGCTGAATCTGGAATGGTCTGTGTCTTTCTAACTGCCCCATCTCAAAATCAGCTGGAACAACTATAGAGAGAAGAAACCTAAACTATCAGGGGTTGAGCTATCTTGGAACTTTTCAGATTACTAAAAAGATAAGAAGGGGTGTGTGTGAGAGCGAGAGAGTGAGGAATAAAGTCGGGTTTATGCAGTTATGCCTGGGAAAAGAGGGCAAAGATACTGAGGACTTATTTTTCCTCTCCTGTCATGGCAGAAGCTGATTTCACCCAGTATCATGGATGGGCGATGGAGTCCGACCAGTCAGAAAGCAGGAGTTCTACAGGCGACATGTAACTAACTTACGGGATTCATGACCACAGCATTTACCACAGTTTTAACGTCTCGCCACAGGAAGATCTGGAGCAGAAGGATTTTTACACTGAAATAAGCCATCTTGAGTAACGTCTTCGGACAGCGCTGGCTCTTCAGCTTTGAAACGGAGATGAGCACCCCAACCCTAGAGTCGGATTCGACTGGCTTTCGAGCAAGGGAACCTTTACCTTTACCTAATAATAAATTTAGAGACAGCCGTCAGTTTAGATGGCTCTAACAGCAAATTAGTCAGATCACTGGAGAATTGCTGAAGTAAATTTGTATGTGTAGAGGCAGTGCCCATGAATCCTGAACACCACTTGCCTGGGACCACCGCAAGGGAAATACGTTCCTCTCCTTCCATGCCTGCAGGCTTCCTCTGTCCAGGGCCGGTGCCAGACTTTTTTGCACACTCGGCGAGGCTACCTTCTGGCGGACACCCCCCCGCCCCATCAGAAAATAATGCTACATGTTTGAGAACTTGACACCAACTCCAGAATGATGATGGAAGCTGCCATGCCAAAAATGAAGGGAATTAGAACATTCTGAACCAGGTTATCTTAATTACAGGCCAACTCGTAATAAATGAGCTTTAAAGCAATCTATTTCTCACACCAAGATCCCCAGTCTGTCACAGAAGGTCGCTGGGCGATGTATTCTTAACTGGACCTCCCTCACAGGGTTGTTGTAAAGATGAAGAAGAAGAAGAGTAGGGTTTTATACCCTGCTTTTTGAAAACTGTCAACCATGTATATATTAATTTGACAATTTTAAGTGTGTGTCTTTCTCTTTTTTTTTTTTTGTTAAAATGACTGATTTCTTATTATCTGCCTGCTTCTAGTGCTGGTCACTTTTTTTTTTATCTTGTATTGTTGCTGTGGCTTCTTTGCTAATGCAATAAAGATTATATATATATATATATCCCCTGCTTTTTTTCTATCCTGATGAGTCTCCGAGCGGCTGACAATCACCTTCCCTTCCTCTCCTCACAACAGGCACCGTGTGAAGTAGGTGGGGCTGAAGGAGCTCTGAGAGAGCTGTGACTGGCCCAAGGTCACCCAGCAGGATAAAATGGAGGACTGGAATACATCTCTGGGTCCCCGCTGGGGAGAGAGGCTGGTATGACATTTGTTAAAAATCTATTTTTAATGACATTAAAACGGTTACATCGTTTGTCCTACAGCAAAGAAGCCTTTCGAAAGTGCTGTTAGATCTTCCACCAACACAACAGAAATGATGATAACCCACTGCCTGAACTGCGAGTTCCAACTTTTGTTCCACATGCATAACCACTGAAACAGATTCATGTCCCCATTAGCATGCACATAAAGGGTGTTGCAGCGGGGGAAGCTTCCTTTTCCTACTTCGTTAGGTTCTGGGGAAATATTACCCCCCCCCCTTCTGTTCATAACCCTAACAAAGGTTTGTTACCTGTGCTACTATTAAGTCCGTTCTGTTGCCAAGCGGGATAAGGAAGAGAAGACCAGAGCTGACAATAAATGGGGCGGCGGGGGGGGAGAGACAGAAAAATTAGGTGGAGGCCAGGGAGAGAAAGAAATGAATGTGAGAAGAGAGGGAAAGAGGGCGAGAAATTGAGGGGAGGAGAGGGGAAGGTGGTTTCACCTTGCTTCGGTCTTGCAAGTATGGCTGGTCCAGCCAATAGAGGGCCATTTTACTCTGCTCACCTGTGCCCCTAGTGGCTGCAGCCAGAACAGCATCAAAAGGAAAAACATTGAAAAGGCATTCAGCGGGATGCAGCCTGGTGTGGCTGGGGGGCGTGGGGGGCAGCTGCCTTGGGCTCCCCCAGAATTTTGTCCCCTCAGGCTGGGAGGCCCCGGATGTTTCCATCCAGATTTTCTCCCAATGCAGACTCAAAGTAGTTTATCAGCCTCGTTCTCTCCTCTGTCGTTATTTTATCCTCCTGTGAGATAAGATAGGCTGGGAGAATGCCTGACCCCAAGGTCACCCAGCAAGGCTGGGGATTTGAACCTGGGCTCCCCAGACCCTGGTCTGACCACAACGTCAATAGCTCAGGTTGTCTCCTGTGGAAAACAGGATGCTGGACCAGATGGGCTTCTGGATCTGCTCCAAGCAGGGCTTTTCTTCTATTTTTGTATTCTAAAATGTGATTACCTCAGGACTTTTCTCCTGCAAGTAGCCAGAGACCACAGGGTGAGTGACCGCTGAAAGTGCGTGGCAGAAAGGAAACACCCAACCACAATGTTCAGATGTCTGGTGCTTGCTAATAGAGGCTCGCTCCCCCCCCCCGTCTGTTAACTAAAAGGCGGGGGGGGTCGCAACCCAGAACAAAAACCGCACCACCTGGGAAATGTGCTGCCATGTTCAGACAGTGCTGCAGCAGCAAACACTTAAAGAGATGAGGGGAAAATCAGTTTCGGAATGAGTGGGAGATAAAGATGACCACGTTCCAATTTTAACTGACTAAAGGAAAGTTTATATAAAAAAACAACCATTTGGTTAGTGACTCATGGGAAAAGAATTTCTCCCTTTTCTTCAGGGAAGCCCTTGGAAACGGCATGGGTAAGAAGAGAGGTTTGTCTAAGCAGCCACATAATAAAACCTGGCAACAGCGACATCTTAAAATGTCGTCTCCACAAGGGCTGTGACGGACACGGTGTGTGATAAAAGTCCGGGCACCAGAGAGTAAATCAGATGTGAACCGTGTATTACACTCAAATGTGTATCAACAGATCCCTGATGCCATTTAAAAACAAGAAAACAAAACCGTGTTGGGGGGGGGGGTTGGAAATTATACGAAGCGGCTGGCCCCACCTGATGCTTCCCTGCTCCAAACCACACACATAAATCCCAGCATGTTTGGAACTCCACAGAAGGAAAAAGAAACGCCCAGAGGGAGGCGGCTGGGAGCAGAGGAATAAGGGACAGGGGTCAGGGTTAAGCATTCTCCGCTCTAAGTTTCCCCGACCCCAAAGCTGCTTGTCTTCTAACAGGGGTGGTCTTTGGTCCCTTTCATAGGTGTCAACTTCAGGGGGGCTTGAGGGCTGAGGCTACCTCCGAAATTTTCCAGGGGTGACTGAGCCCCCCCGGGCAACCAGGCTCACAAGCCTTGCCACTACCACCCCACACCACCCCCAATCCATTTTGAAAGTGGAGGGTTTTTTCCTTCCACTTTCTGAGACTTCGGGTGGGGTGGCAGGAAACTCAGCACTTGCTTCCTGAAAGCTAAGCCCCACCCCCATCTCCCAGAAACCCTCAGTTGGGCCTGGTGGAGCTAAGGGCTGCACATGTTTTCAGTGCTTTCAGCTTTCCTGTGCAGAAAGGTAAGGAGATGTCCTGGGGCTCCAGCAACGATGGGTGGGATGTTTTCAGGGGTGGGGGGTGGGCACTAGGCAGAGAGTGCCCAGGCTGGCTGGCTGAGGCCAGCCTCGGGGTGGCTCGGTGCCCGAGCACCTTTCCTGCAGCCTTGTGCTGCTGCTGTTGTTTTCCCGCTTCCTTCAAGGCTTGCCTTGCAGAGAGCCATGAGAGGAGATTTGGGGGGGGAGGCTGATATCCTTGGAGGATTGCCGGCCTCAGGGAGGCTGGGCTCCCTGTGCCCTTGTTCTTCTAGGTTTTTTTCCTCTCTCCCTACAAGGCTTGCAGGGAGATCAGGAGGTGGGGGAAGTGGGGGGGAGGCCAGCATCCATGGAGGATTGCCCGCCTTGGGGCGGCTGGACTCTTGGGCACCTTTCCTGCAGCCTCATGCCACTGCTGTTGTTCTCCCACTCTCTGCAAGGTTTGCCTTGCAGAGAGCCATGAGAGGAAGTTGGGGGGGAGGCCGGCATCCATGGAGGATTGCTGGCCTTGGGAAGGCTGGGTGCCCTGCGCCCTTGTTCTTCTGTTTTCCCCCACACACAAGGCTTGCCTTGCAGAGCCATGCAGGGAGGTCGGGATGTGGGGAGGCCAGCATCCATGGAGGATCTCTGGGAGGCTGGGTGCCTGGGCACCTTTCCTGCGGCCTTGTGCCGCTGTTGTTGTTTTCCCGCTCCCAAGTTCGCTACTTAACCAGAGCCCTTTATTTCCTCCAAGAGGAGACTCTACTGAGTTCTTTGTTGAGCTCCACCCCTTCCCTTGACACAGAGAGGATATTAGGAAAGCCAGGAATCAGCAGTTTACAATCACTGAAATCGCACACACAGCCCATGCAGGGGAGGGGGGACAGGGAGGGGGAGGAGGGCAGGTGAAACCTCAAAGAGTTTAAATGCATACATTCAAGACCAACTCTCCCCTGAACTCCTGGATAAATTATGGAGAGGGATTTCTATTTTCTTTCTTTTTATTTCTCCCCTCCCTCTCCCCCCTCTTTCCTTCCTTCTTTCCTCTCTTCCCAACTATTTGCTTTCTTTCCACCTCTCACCTCCCTCTCTCCCTTGTTAAAACATCCCTAGTTAGGGTTGCCAGGTTCCCCCTGTCCACCTCTGGGGAATGGGGGGATGGATGGCCCAGGGTAACTCCTGGAGATCTGGAGATGGAGGCGGAGCCTGGGGAGAACTGGGACCTCAGTGGGGTACAATGCCATAGAGTCCACCCTCCAGAACATCCATTTTCTTCAGGGAAACTAATTTTTGTAGTCTGAAAATGAGCTGTAATTCCAGGGGATCCCCAAGTCCCACCTGAAGGCTGGCACCCCTAGCTCCAGTGCTGAAACTGGAAGCTCTGGTTCTTCTGTATGAGATGGTGGATGCAGACCACTGACATTGGCTTGCATCTGCTGAATCACCCTGCTTCATGTAGGATGCACAACAGCCAGGTGGAGGAGGGGAGGGGTATATTTTACTTGGGTCTATATATACTTGATTGAGAACAGTTGGGGTTTTTTTCATGGTAGTGGGGGGTGGGCTGCTTCAGCTACTCCTAAGCTCTTCTTTCAATCTCCATTTCATTTTAAAATTGTAAGCCCATCTGCATGAACAAGATGGGGGGGGCATGCAGATCAGGGGCCTTTTAAAATTTCTTTTTGATCTGTGTGCAGTCTAGAGAGAACATTGGTAAGTGATGTGCACTCTATGTTTATGCTCTTCGTTTTGCTGTTACTTAAAATGGTGTGGTAGTTTCAAAGGGGCAACCAATTGGGATGTACTAAAAGGAATGGCAGGATTGCCCATTGGAAATAATGGGAGAGGCTTGAAGGCCCATTGGAGATAATGGGAGCCAGGAATGCCAATTGACTTGCATGGGCTCTGCTGTAATGCACTGCAGCCCAAAAAAAGTTGCAAAGAAAATGCAGAATGGTTTTTCCAATAAGGTTTTTGGGCCCAGATAGGCTATTCTAGGACTGTAATGACAGTTCCCAGAGTGGAAAAACAGTCCCTAGCAATAGAATCTGTGCTGCATTTTAAGGTGGAGTTTCTAAGCAGTGTGCTAAGAAGACATCTGTTCCTGTGGTTAGCCTAGCCAAGGGACATTGCTAGGGGGTTCCCAGGCCACCCTAATTTTCTGGGGAGCCGCTCCCTAAATGCCACATAGTTCCACCTCCATAGATAGTGACAATGGCCTATGATGTCACTGGCTCCTCCCTATGATGTCATTGGGTCCCAGTTCTTTTAATGACTTAGCAATGCCTCTGGCCCAGCCCCAGCCCCCCTGGGAAATTGCAAAGTCTACGCCCTTGGTCCCTTTTACACTCAATAGGTACGTAATGCATAGTTGGAGACTTATCAGTCTCTCTGCACTTTTGTGAATAGTTTTTTTTTTTAATGTAGTTTTTATATAGTTTTTGGTAAGTGTTACGTATTATCTTTTAACCCGTACATTTCATAACAGTTTATATCCCTTCTGCCTCCCTCCTCCCCCCTCTGCTTTTCCAATGCGTTAGTCCTTTATTCCCGGCCACGGGCACAAAGTCCAAATCTTGCACTGAATGTCCTTTCTTCCTTCTGTTGGTAGCCACTCCAGGTAGGTCTTCCATTTCATCCTGATTGAATCATAGAATGTTAGAGTTGGAAGGGACCTTGCAGGCCATCTAGTCCAACCCCCTGCACTCTGCAAGAACACAGCCGAAACCCCTACATACCTACAACATACCCAAAAGATGGTTGTCCAGTCTCCTCTTGAAAACGTCCAGCGAAGGAGCATCCACCCCCTCCCGAGGCAGTCTGTTCCACTGCTCAACCACTCTTACAGTCAGGAAGTTTCTCCTGATATTAAGCCGGTAACGACTCCCTTGTAATTTCCACCCATTAGATTGCTGTAGTCCTGTCTTCCCATGTGGTCTTCCAGTTCAGTTTCTCAATTATGTCCGACTGTATGAAATCAAACAAATAATTATGCCAGATTTCTACTGTCCACTTACTCTTGTCCTTCCAACCCAGAGCAATCACTGCTTTGCTTGCTAGTATCATTGCTTTGAATATAGCTTGGTTTTCTCTCCTTACTACTGGGTTCCCTATTGTGCCCATTAACATTAAATTAAAGTTAATGGTCAGTGAAACTTTGCATGTTCTCCTTATAATTTGTAGTATTTTTGTCCAAAAGGCACTGACCTTATGAATAGTTTGTATCCCCTCAAATATTGTGCCTTCGTGGAAGCTCTGCTTGCTGTTTTGCTCCTCTGGATTTTATGGAAAGCAAGAGTCAGGAAAAGGGGAGGAGAGACCTGGTCCCACCAATTGTAAGCCTATTTGGGGGTCCTCCACTCACAGCTGACTTATGGTGACTCCGTGGGGCTTTCAAGGCACAAGATGTTCAGAGGTGGTTTGCCATTGCCGGTGTTGTGTACTGACGGAGACCGCGCACACGGTCGGGATTACACGTGGTCATGCGAGCGACCTAAGCTTCGCATCCCGAGACAATGGACAGAGAGGATCCTAAACCTAGCCAATCGGCGGGTCCGGATCCAAGAAGGAACCTATGGTTGGGGTTACACTGTAATTAGACCTATCACGGAGGTGTGTGTGTGTGTGTGTTGGGTGTGGTTTGGACTGGCATTTAAGCGGGCCTCCGGCCCTGCACATACATCTCTAGTTTTCCTATCTTTTGAATAAAGTATGAGCTGAAATCACTACGTTATGCTTCAGTCTCAGTACCTTTCACTGGTGACGAGGGTGGGATCCCGATGAGCGAGCCTGACTCTGACTGCAGCACTACACCGCGCACCGATCTCCAGGACGCCACGCCCCGCATCCCTGCATCAGCGCTCCGATCCCCCATGAGACAATGCACCCCACATTGCTCCAGAGTCATGGTTGCCACTCCGGGACACCTCTCAGCTTTCGACCCCCGCTCACCCTGAACTATGGGAGGCTTGGGTGGAACAGCTCAATCATTTCTTCATAGTACAAGATACCGACAACACTGCAAAGAAGAAGTCGTGGCTGCTGAGCACATGCGGGGTCTCCACGATTCGCTTGGTCCAGGGCCTCATTGCACCCAAGAACCTGGACATGGCTACCTACGATGAACTGGTCGCGGGTCTCACCAACGTCTTCACCCCAAAACCATCCAAGATGGCTATGTGCATGGATTTCTTTGCATACCACCAACAGACCAGGGAATCGACTTCCGCCTTCATGGCCGACGTGAGGAGGTTCGCCATCAACTGTGAGTTTCCCGCCATTGAGGACGCCATCTTAAACCAGTTTGTCTGGGGCGTCCAGGACTCCAAGCTCCGGAGGAAGCTGGTCGGGCACAACAAACTCTATTTGGATGGCCGCAGAATTCGAAAAAGCCCAATGAGACTGGCTGAATAGTTCAACCTACCAGGCCACCACTGCCCAAGCCTTGGACATCTCTGATGAGGACGAGGTGTACCACGTGCGGCAGCCCCCCCGCAACAATCCACACACATCCTCCACCGCGCCACCCTCCGTGAGACCATCTGCTCCAGCGATCCCCAAAGATATAGGACAAGCGTCCTGCACCACCTGTGGGGAAGACCACGAGCATTGATCTTGTCGGTTCCGAGATGCCATCTGCCGGACCAGTGGAAAAGCTGGCGTAAAAAAATTTCATGAATATCTCTATGGCTGGGCCTGTACAATTGTCATAGACCACAAGCCCCTCTTGGGCCTGCTCACCCCAGACCGCCAGACCCCACAGATGCTGTCGCCCCAGGTCCTGCGGTGGTCAATTTTCCTGTCAGGTTACCAGTATGCGCTTGTCCATTGCCCCGGGAAAGCGATGGGCCACGGCGACGCACTGAGCTGCCTCCCCTTGCCTTCCAGCAAGTCCGATCCAGCACCGGTGCATCACATCACCCTGCTGGAGGACCTGCCTGACCGCCTGGCCCAGGTCACCGAGGTATCTCTCCCTGGTCTTGGAGTCAGTGGGGAGGGGGTGGCCCACCAATCCAGTGGACCCCAATTCATGCCATTCTCTTTCAGGAGGGATGAGCTGTCTTGCCACAAGGGGTGCCTGCTCTGGGGTAGTCAGGTGGTGATCCCTGCCCCTTTGCGCAAACGAGTGCTCATGGCACTACACAAGAATCACCTAGGCGTTGTAAGAATTAAAGCCCTAGTCCGGAGCCAAGTCTGGTGGCCGGGGCTGGACAGTGAAATCGAAGACCAGGTGAAACGATGCCAAACATGTCAGGAGTCATGACCGGAGCCACCTAGGGCCCCGGTGCGGCCTTGGGAGTCGTCGCACAAACCCTGGGCTAGGCTGCATCTGGACTTTGCGGGTTCTTTCCAGGGACAGACCTTCTTCATTCTGGCTGGAGGTGGTTCCAGTGCCTTCTACCTCCTTCCACTTGGCCATCCATGTGATGTGACGGATTTTTAGCACACACGGAATATCCAACACATTGGTGACTGACAATGGCACAGCTTTCACATCCACTGAGTTCCAGGAGTTTGTGCAATATTATGCAATCAGGCACATATGTTCAGCTTTGTTTCACCCCACAACAACAAACTGACAGGCAGAACACATGGTCCACACAACAAAAGAGTCCCTGTGCCGCATGGACTGCGGAGACTGGGACCACAAGTTGGCTGCATTCCTATTTGGCCAGTAAGTGACACCCCACACCACCACTGGCCACAGCCCCACAGAGCTCCTAATGGATCGGTGCCTCATGACCCGGCTAGACTGCCTCCATCCAGACAGAGTCCCGGAACACAGCACGACCTCAGAGGACCAGGAAGCCCCACGGGGGTTCTTCTCCTGGGGACCCTGTGTACGCAAGGAACTATGCCTGGGGTCCCGCGTGGATTCCGGCCAGGGTAGTCTGGGTGACAGGGCAGCTGTCCTACGAGGTGTCTAGCAAGGATGGCCAACTGCTGCGCCGGCACATCAACCAGCTACACTGCTGTCTCCTTCCAGAGGACACTGATCTACAGGACAACTGCGAGGAGGATTCCCAGGAACCCGTGGAACCAGAAGCATTCATGCAACCCCAGCTACAGACAAGCACTCCACCAGAGAGGGATGTTGGCGGTAGCTCTGAGCTGGGTCACAACTCGGAACCCCAGAACACGCCTACCGAGGCAGCGGCCCCTGAATCCCCAGCAGGACAAGCAGAGCTGGTGCCAGAAATGCCGGGCCAGGCTCCGGACGTGCGCTGCTTGACGCAGGAGCAGCGGAAACCCTCCTACCTAAAGGACTATGTTTGCCAGAGGAGAACCTGAACCGGGGGGAAGGGGTTACACTGTAAACAGACCTATCACGGGGGTGTGTATGTGTGTGTGTGTGTGTTGGGTGTGATTTGGACTGGCATTTAAGCTGGCCTCCGGCCCTGCATCTCCATCTCCAGATTTCCTCTCTTTTGAATAAAGTATGAGCTGAAATCACTACGCCATGCTTCAGTCACAGCACTTTTCAGCCCAGGGCTTTGTTTAATATTGCCTCCCTTTAAAATTGTAATTGACTTTGGAGAATACAGCTGTTGGGCTGCGGACAGACTGGCAGCTTGGGGCACTTTGGAGGCAGTGCGGATACCTCAGTTTCATGCAGGAACAGAAATTCCCAGTCAGACACCACACCCCGACATGCCATTATATCATGCAGGGAGTGCAATGGATTGTGTACACTGTTGCCGTGAGCCATCCATGAAATACAGCTTGGTGGTTGGTTTTTTCCTTCAAAAAAGTCTTGGTACACATATGAGCACCATGGAGTGCGAAGCAAAAAAACGCCTGGAATAGATCGGTGGGTTCACACTGCCAATCTGTTTTGTTTGTGCTCCCCTGCATTCAGACATCCAGAAACACAGGAGGAATGTGCAAGGAGCCTTTAGCACCGGAGTTCAAGCAGTGTCTATTTACCCCATCTCCAACTTGTCTTCTGACGGGGTGTGGACGACTGGGGGACGGCTGGCTGATGTGGCTGTGTGAACCAGACGGTTTAATCCGTTGGGGATCGGCAACTATATTGGGCCAAACTGCCCATCTGACTGCAACTATGGTGTGCAAGTGTTCTGTAAGGGCGGTGGCATGTTTTCCTCTGACAACTCACACACCCAAACTCAGGACCACAACCAGTCTTCCTTGCAAACTGGGAAGGGCTACCATACATCAAAGATTCCCTTGGAGCCAGCAAAAAGTTCTAGAAACCTGCTGCCAAGCCGAAATGTCTATTTATATTGTAGTGTCTATCAGCTGTGTCAGAAATCCACGAACAGTGGTCATCTAACACCTTTTTTTCAAGACCAACCAAAATATCACGAAGTAGTGGGAGGCTGTTCCATAAAGTGTCCCTGCTTTGTTCCTTGCCACTGAAAGGGAATGGACTCAGTGAATGCCACACAAGCAGCCCAGGATGGTGGAAAGTCTAAGAGAAGCTGGCCCAAGGAACGCAATTGGCACAGAGGAGTATAGGGAGAAGGATGATCTTTCAAATAATATAGTCGTGGGTAGTATTCTTTAAAGGTAATTCTTGGAAGTGAAGGACGGTGCAAAGCCTCTTTGCACCAAGCACACCAGTATTCCAGAGCAGGCAGCAGAGCTAGGAAGGTAGGCGTGTCAATTTCCTCTCTATTTTTCCTCTTGGCCAGTCTGCTGCTGTCTCTTTGTTTATCTAGATTGCTATTCTCAAGGAACTTCCTTCTAGCTGCTTGGTTCTGGTCCAGTTTTTGTCCTCTCTGTCTCTGATCTCCACAAGAGCAACATACATTCACTGAATCTCTCTCCATCCTAGCTTATAGCTAGAATGTCTGTAATGCCTTTCCTGTCCCATAAGGATTTTTTTTTTGTAATACAGTTTATTATTGGATATATTTCATGATCATACAATTTAAACAAGCCAATACATATCCATTTTCTTTTACCCCACCCCCCAAACAAGGCTTCCCGCACTGCTCCAACCCCCTTAATGTCTCTCTTATTCTGTTACAATTACTTCTAAACTTATTTTCTCTCACTAACGGTAACAATTCAAAAGTCTAACTCTCTTTCAATTTCTTCTTAATAGCTATCAAAACAAATCAAACCACGTTTAACATCCCAATTTTTCAACAAGTATTCTTGAAAGTCTTTCCAGTCTTCAAAAAAAGTTTCATCTTCTTCGTTGTTTAACTTTCTTGTTAATTTGTCCATTTCTGCCATAAACAGCATCTTTTTAATCCATTCCCATGTTTCAGGTACTTTGTCTTGCTTCCAATATTGAGCAAAAGTCAATCTGGCTGCTGTAATTAAGTACCATAGTAATGTTCTCTTGGTTACATTTATTTCTTCCATTTTAAGACCTAGCAATAACATCTGTGGGTCTTTCTTAAAAGTACATTTCAAAATTTTTTGTACCTCATTGTGGATCTCAGTCCAATAACTTACAGCTTTATCGCATGTCCACCACATATGGTAAAAGGACCCTTCATTTTTCTTACATTTCCAACATTTGTTAGACATGCTTTTATTTATAATAGCAATTTTTTTTGGAGTCATATACCATCTATACATCATTTTAAAGCAATTCTCTTTAACATTTACACAAGTTGAAGTTTTCATTGACTTTTTCCACAAATATTCCCAAGATGACATGGATATTTCATTGTTAATATTTACTGCCCACTTTATCATTTGCTCTTTTACAATTTCATCCTCAGTATACCATTTCAATAAAACCTTATACAGTTTTGAAATCATTTTTTTCCCTTTTCAACCCATACAATTTCAATTTCCATATTATTTTCTCTAAAACCATGTTCTCTTTTGTCGGTCTTAAATAAGTCATAAATCTGTCTATATTTCAACCAATCATATTCAAATTCAACATCAGTTCTATCTTTTAATACAAAGTTTTTCCCTTCTAATTTTAAAAGACTTTTATAAGGTAACCAATCTAGACCTTGATTTCTTGAATATGGATTAATCACTTCTGCTGGTACAATCCAAAGTGGTCTTTCTTCCGAGAAGAATTTTCTATATCTCATCCAAGTCTCGAACAGTGATCGTCTTATGAAGTGGTGTTTAAAAAACTTATCCATTTTTACTTTTCCATACCATAAATATGCATGCCATCCAAACTTATTATCATGACCTTCTAATGCCAACAACTTTTTATTTTCAAGGTTGATCCACTGCTCCAACCATGTTAAGCAGACGGCATCATAATACAGTTTTAGATTTGGTAGTTGTAGTCCTCCTCTTTCCTTTGCATCACATAAAATTCTCATCTTAATCCTTGGCTTTCTTCCTGCCCATACAAACTTCGATAATTCTTTCTGCCACATATCCAGTATTTTCCTTTGTTTCAGTATTGGAATAGTCTGAAATAAAAACATCAAACGAGGCAAAACATTCATTTTTACAGTTGCAATTCTTCCCAGTAACGATAGATTCAAGGTGTCCCATTTCTTCATGTCTTGCTGGATCCTGTGCCAAACCTTTTCATAGTTGTTTTTAAACAAATCAATATTTTTCATAGTCAATTCAATTCCTAAATATTTAGTCTTTGTCACTACTTCACATTGAATTTTCTCTTGAAGTTCAATTCGTCTCTGTTTCGTCATATTTTTACACATCACTTTCGTTTTATTTTTATTAACATAGAATCCTGCAACTGTTCCAAATTCTTCAATTTTTTCCATCAATCGTGGTATGTTCTCAATTGGATCTTGAATCATAAACATTACATCATCTGCAAAAGCTCTGTATTTATACGTAAAGCCTTTCACTGTAAGTCCTTCAATGTTATTGTCTTTTCTTATCTCTGTCAGTAGTATTTCCAATATCCAAATAAACAATAGCGGAGATAGCGGGCAGCCTTGTCGTGTTCCCTTTTGAACTTGGAAAAAGTCTGTTCTTTCTTTGTTTATGTTCAAAGCTGCTTTCTGTTCAGTATATATCGCCACAATCATGTTTGAAAAAGACTGTCCCATATCTATTTTTTCAATTACTTGCAACATAAACTCCCAATTTAAATTGTCAAAAGCTTTTTCCGCATCTAAAAAGAGGAATCCAACTTCCCATAAGGATTTTTTTTTAACAATAAAGAGCATCCATTTCTTTCCTAAAGCAACAAGCCTTATGTAGACTTTATTCTAAAAGCAGTTGCCCTCTTTCACTAGCGCACAGCCAGCTCCTGCTAACAGGTTATGGGCCCAGCATGCTGTACCACAGTTCTAACTGTAATACCCAGTACCTTTAACTCACTTTGGAAGCAAATTGGTAACTAATCTAACTGGCTTAAGACAGGCAAGATGTATTCCCATGGCCTAGTATTGACTAGGCTGCTATTGTGGCTCAACTAGTAAAAGCAGAAAGGTCTAATTAGATCATCACGCACAGAGGGAGGATACTTCAGGTTTGTTCATGCAGTGGCAAGCTGGTTTGCTGTTACATTTGAATCAAGTCATTGCTTCCCTTCTGCAACAGATACCACTGGTGGAAATTCATGCTCTCAAAAATGATTGCCACTTGTATGCAAGTGTTCTGCCAAAGCATTTCCAGCCTTTATTCAATCAACTACTGCGTGTGTTTTGTCTGAGCCAGTGCTTGTACATTACGCTTCTACAAATTGCAGTACAGAAACCAGATGCTCTAGAGGGATAATTGTCCTCTTGCTTCAGCCTGGGGTTTGGGTTTTGTTTTGTTTTTTAGAAGAGAAATTGTTCTGCCTGTGAAATGTCCACTCATATTCAGCTAAAGTGAAATATAATGTTTTGAGAGGGGAGGAGGAATATGATGATGCTCTAAAGATTCACTCATAGAAAGCACACACTCCAGCGTGATGAAATGTCATACTGTAGAATTTTTCAGCTGTATAACAAAGCTTGCACTAGTGGATGGTTATAAAAGCCAACACTGAAGCCTTCAATAAGACTTGCCAGCACTGTAGGCACTGCTGGTTTAGATCAGACTCCTGGCTTTGAAGGTGCATTAGATGGAATGGTCGAGGGTGGGATCAACATTTGCCTTGGCTCTTGTGCTCTTTGTAAGTTCCAGCTGGACGTCAGAAGAACGATGTGGGCAGGAGAGGGGGGAAGAACCAAAGCATGGTTAACGGCATTCTTTCCTCACCCAGGATTTTGTCTCAGTGGCTGCCCTGATACTCATTTTCAGACACAATGAATTCACAACTCTGCTGTATCACGGATGTGGCAGAGATTGTAGTCCCTATGGCACAAAATCACTGTGATGAAATGTGCACGTGGACAAGAGACAGAACCTCTAACTGGTCTACAGCTTCTGGAGACCATCTTAACAGAAAGGGTCAGATCCCTTGTGCGTGGGTTGCAGCCGACAGAAGCCATTAGGATGGAAGAGTAAAATCCCTGCGTGGCCCCCAGGCAAAGGGAAGTGGCAGGGGCCTGCAAATCGTACGTGATGGCCAGAATGGGATGTGTGGTTTTTGTCTGTTGAGTGCCCTGAGTACCCACAACAGGAAACATAGTTTGATACTGCTTTCAACTCACAGATCAAAAAATCTCAAACATCATGCCAGAATTCACAGGAAAACAGCAGCGCCAGGGAAGCCTGGGCCGAATAATTTCTCCCCCTGTGGGCCACTGAGATGATGCCCTCTGTCCTCTATCTCTCTCTAAGCCATCACTCAGTTGCCTGGTCCAAATTGCTTGACTTTATCAACCGACTGGGGGAGGAGGACATGGGCTCAAGTATTATTAAACTTGGTTCCTCACCAGGTCGTATCTGATCTGTGCTGTACACTAGAGCCAGTTTACAATAATGAAGTAGTCCCTGGGTTTTTACAGGAGCAGGGTGTTTGGGGGGGGGGGTTGGTGAAGCTAAAAGAACGCTGATGTTAAATGAGTTCCACTGTAACATACTTTGATTCCTAATATTTTCTTTACAAAAAATAATGGTAAGAATTCATTCAACAATCAAATGCAGCTTTAAATTAGGCAGCATTACCAGGAGTGAATAATACTATGCCTTTTAAGTGCAACATGTTTCCCTTGGTTACGATTAGACGGATCTGCAGAAATTCTTTCTTACTGAAAGTCATTGTTATAGGTGGAGAAGTACAACATAGCTTGCCTGGCACGTTAAAATGGTGACCTAGGAACAAGCCAGGCTCCTGCTGTGCTGGCAGAGGGACATGGGACTTGGCTTTCCTTGTTCCCCTCTGCCAGAAACCCGTCAGGGAAATGGCCCCCTGGGATCTCTCCCTGTCAGTTAAGGAGCCACTCCACTCTCTTGGCCTTGGCCTTTACTGGTATCACAGTTATTTTATCAAGCGTAACTAACACAGGGATCCTGTCCTGGAGTGAAACCCACCAAGAAGGATGCGATTACGCTTAAATCTCTTTGTGCTGGAAGAGGATAAGGCTGCACCAGCCGAAGAACAGTCACGCTGGCCCTAATGATTCTCTTTTGCTAACAGGGAGACATTACAAGGGCAACCTGTTTGCAAGCGGTACCCTGTGGGGGGAAAGGGGGGGAACTGTGTTGCATTTCAGGTGTGGTGGGGAGGAGTGATAAGTAATGGGAAGTGAAGTGCTTGCTCAGGAGTCAGTCCCCGTGACGGTGTCTAGGGATGCCAGCCCCCAGGTGGGACTTTTGGGGATCCCCTGGAATTACAGCTCATCTCCAGACAGCTCATCTCCAAATGGGTGCTTTGGAGGGTGGGCTCTCCAGGGCATTGTGCCCCGCTGAGGTGGTCCCTGTCTTCTCCAGGCTCCACTCCCCCCACCCCCAACACCTCCAGGAGTTTCATAATCCGGATCTCGCAGCCCTGTGCCCTCATCCCCCACGGGTGGCCAGGGAAGACCCGGCAACCCTACATCAGATATAATTTTATACATGAGGGATGAAAGTAAATTAAAACATTCCCACTGAAGTATATCTAATGCCTCCACCACTGCTTCTGACTGCGGCTGAAGTACATCAGGGTATGGTACTGGGAATATGACAAACTAGTGTTGTGCTAATGCCAAGGGCCAAACGTCAAAGGTATCTTGCTGCAAGCCCCCCTCTGTAAGAAATAGTTGCATTTGATGTTTCTCACTGAATCCATTGTTGTATGTTTCCTAACCCCGCTATGCGCTTGCGTAGGTATGCAGGCAGAAACGTGGGAGCTTCTTCCCTGCCGCTTCTCCTTATCACGGTGGCCTTGAATGTAGGCTTTGGGCTATTCTTGTGTAGATGAGAATTTTCCAGTCCTGAGAAGGCAAGGGGAGGGGGGAGTAGTCTCCCGCTCATGAAGTATTTCTCCCGCCGGGAGTTCCCGCGCGAGTGCTCAAGTTCTATTTGCTAGGCGCTTCATTGCATCACACTATAAGTTAGCTTGCTTTGCTTTGCCCCCTATTCCTGACAATGACCTCCTACTGTGGGTTTATAGCAAGATAATCCAATAAACCTTTCTTCGTGCAAGAATGACTGGATCTACTTGATTTTCAAAACCTGACAGAAATTTTCAGGAATCATCATTCCCACTACCGTCAGTTTCCGCCGTCTACCAAGATGAGCGGAGCGGGTACGGGAGCCACGGGAGCAGCTGCGGCGGCTACCAGTCCAGGAGCCACAGGCGCAGCGACAGCATCAACTACTCCAGGGGCCACGGGGGCTGCAGCGGCGACGGCCACCTCAGGAGCCACAGGCGCAGCGGCGGCGGCCGCTACCTTAGGGGGCACGGTTCCTGTTACCACTGTGGCGGCTGCAGTGGTCACCCTCCCGACCACCACTATTGCGCCGGTGACTACCACCACAGTTTTGATCGCACCAGCATCACAATCGGGAGCCGGAGTGTTGACCCCGCCAGTACTAAGCACATTGGGGGTTCAGTACGCTCTCCCAGTCTATAGCCCGGCCGGGCACCTGACGTCTCAAGGAGGAGCGCTTCCCCGAACCTATGTGCCCGGAGTCCCAACGCCATGGGATAAAGGGGTGACCTATCGTAGGTCACGCGATTGGTCAAAGAACCTGTTGGATACTACCCAGTCGACATGGACTTTGCCGGGGAGCCAAAGCCGAGACAGTTTGATTGATCCCAGAGGCAGTTTTGGACTTCCCCAGGGGAGAGTACCTCGAGGATCTCCCAGAACTGGGTCGGGGCCAGATACCGACGCTCGCATGGACTCTATCCAAGAGGATACCCGACGTCTGGTGAAGGACATGAGCAAGCTAATGCAATCCCTACCACAGATGATGGACCAAGCTATTCGGGCGCATCCGCTGACACAGCCTAGACCAGCACCAGCCCCGGCGCCACCGTTGATACCGGGACGACCACCTCCTGCTCCTCCGGGCCCGAGGCCAGGCCAACCAGCACCTCCGGGTCCAGGACCGGGTCAACCAGCACCTCCGGGTCCAGGACCGGGCCGGCCAGCACCAGCTCTGCCTCCACCAGCCGGGCCAGCACCAGGTCCAGGGCCAGGCCAACCAGGGCCACTCCAGCCGCCTGCTGCACCTCCGCCCCAACCACCTGCTCCAGTCCCTCTTATGCAGCCGATCCAGGTTATGGCGCAGGCCCCCCCAGTAATCCGACCTAAGGATATGTAATTCAGGAACCTGGGGCCTCCATTTATTTCTCTGTTTAATTCGATCTGTATCCCGCCCTCCCTGCTGTGGCCGGCTCAGGGTGGCTTACATTAAAAAGTTAAAACGCATTAAAACACAGATCCATTAAACACAATGCCGCATCAGAAAAACTCATATAGATAACAGATGACCAATACAAATAAATAAAGTGCTGGTGGTGGTCCATTGAGCTTTACCGTCCACAGACACAACAAATATATTCTATTAAAACAGGAAAAGCCAGGACAAGATAATGTTGCCAAAGTTTACAAGACACGTTGGGGCTTTGCTGCTGCTGCCGGCATGGCTTTAGTGCATCTGGCAGGTATCCCTTGTGGTGAATAGCAGAGAGTAAATTCATTATAGGGTGTGGCCGATAAAAGTTTGGTTACTTGATATGGGTAGGTGTCTGAGGAGGTCAAAAGGAGTTTGGAGGACTGTGGTAGTTTGTTTTTAGGCCTTTCTAGAGCCAGTTTCCAATGGGGCATCCAACTAAACCAAGGACTTGGCCATTCATTGACCAACAAGCCATTTATAACTCAGGGAAACTGCCTTTTTCCCCTCCCCCTTTCCCCAAATCATTATACCCTCTACCGCTCAAGGGCCAACACAGAAGCGCACTAGCTCAGTCGCAACCATAAACGCAAACCTTCTAGTGTTATGTTTTACACGGGCATTGATGTAAAGCAAACAATTTAACACCTCGACTAGGCAATTTAGATGGCTTTGCCTTTATGGCACCATTTTCCATTCTGCCTGCTGTGCCTTTTGCGGCCACCGGATGGCTGCAGTGTGTGTTATTCCTCCACCCCCCACCCCCCCACCCCGTGCTTTACACTAGGGACAAGCCCTGGAAAATTTATTCTTGGTTTGGCCCTATGTTTTAATCTGGTTGTATGGCATTCTGCCCTTGTTCGCCGCCCTGAGCCCATGTGGAAGGGCGGGATATAAATCCAATAAATAAATAAATAAAATAAAATAAAATGAGGGGTGGGATTCAGAAAGAACCAGTTCATTGTGATTTGAACCCAAATCAGTTCGACTCTTGAGCCAGAGTTTAACAAACTGATGCCCTCGAACCTGGAAGCCCAGTCCCCGGCATCTTCAATTAAAGGATCTGGGACGGAGTATATCAGGGGTCCCCGTCCTTTTTGGGTCTGCAGGCACACTTGGAATTCTGACATGGCCTGGTGGGCGCAGCAACAAAATGGCTGTCACGGGTTGCCACAAAATGGCCACCACAGCTTAATTTCAGTCACACGGTGCCGACCCTTGTGCTGTGGTGGCAGCTGCTGACAAAGCAACGTTTAAAAAAATCTGGACTGCTGTCGGCTGATGCCGCCGTGGATTGTCTCTGTCTCTCACCTGGCCCGCCTCCTCTGGCTGGCTCCTCGCTTCCCCTCCTTCCTCTCCTTGGTATTCGCTTCTCATCTCTGCCCGTTATCTCTACTTGGTCCTTGAAGCTGAGTGCTGCTTTTTCCCGCTGGGAGCCATCAGCTGTTTCTTTTGGGCGCCCTCGTTTACTCCCCTCATTGGTCCCTGCCCTCCTGTTGTATGGTATGGACTGGGCGTAATTATCTGTCTCCCCGCCTAAACCCCATTCCTGACACGGAATGTGTCGAGTGATGACCTAAGTACCTTCCTCAATAAACTGAATGTCTCTGAAAGACTGTTGTTGCGCATGAGTGACTGGGGACTCTGACGGCAGCCAGTCAAATCTCCAGTTGTCGATCAGAAGCCTTGCTGGGGACCCACTTCCTAAAAAGACTTGGCAGGCTCCAGAAAAGGTGTTGGCAGGCATCATGGTACCCACGGCAACCACACCAGGGACCTCTGGGGGAAAATACACATATATATATATGGGCAGGGCCGGCTCACTCACTACGAGAACTAGGCGTTCGCCTAGGGCGGGCCAGTCCTTAGGGCACCAAACTGCACCCCCCGCCGCCAAAAGCCCCCCTGCCAAAAATCCCGACTGGGTGACCACCACTGCCTCTTTCTCCCCGAGTCCAGAAAGTGCGCCCAGAAGCACTGACTGTGAGCACAGCATCCTTTGCGCCAGACCCCCCATATCTGCTCAGTCTCAGTCATGGGGCCTGGTCCTGACCTTTCTGTGGCACCTCTCTTTGCCGTTTCCCTCACGGGCACACACCCAGTGCTGTCAAGTCGCTTCTGACTTACGCCACCCCTGTGAATTGAGGATGGCCAAAAACATCCTTGATCAGGCCTTGCGGCTGGAGGGCCCTCAAGTGGCTTCCTCGGCTGACTCCCTCCATCCCACGCTGGGTTCTCCTCTTTTCCTGCTGCCTTCGACTGGTTTAGGGAGGGGAGGGGGCTTGGCAGGGTGCGACACCACACCGGCCACCTTCCACAGCAGCTATTCTCTCCAGGAGAAACTAAACAAATGTGTCTGATAAATAAACAATACATAAACAGCCATCGATGCAGTCCAGAGGTGAGTTGTAATTCCGGGAGATCCCAGCCCCCACCTGGAGGTTGGCAACCCTGGGTGCTAAGCCTCACAGACAGCCGCACACTTCTGTCGTCGTCGTCCAGTCGCACAATCGAGTCCGACCCTTATGCGATGCTGTACTTAGAGTTCAGATGAATGAACCTATTACAACTGATTTCCAGGACGAAACGGTCTCTGTGGAAGGTGGATTCTGTGGTGTTACGCACGGCTGCAGTCTCTCCGGGAACCCGGCCCTCCTCAGTCCCCACCTACAAAATCTCTAGGTGTTTCCCAGTCCAGAGCCGGCAACCCAGTCCCAGATCCAAGCCCACTCCTTGCCTGAGATGTTCACACTGCTTCTTTACTAACTGCACCAGCTCCAAGCTTCTTATTTTCATGCTCTTCAGTTCTTGGCTGCTGAGTTTCATCTGCCCCCCCCCCCCAGTTCCCTGCCCAACGTGATTTCATCTGCTTTAATCTGCCCTTGCAGGGCTTAATGAGAGTTTGAAACATTGCAGATGCCATTTTTGGAATGTGGTAGTAGATGCTTCTGTTTACATTCAGGGGGCCATCTAACGTTTCTTGCTTTGTTTCTTCGTTGACAGCTGGTGTGGCACAGTGGCCAGGGAGGGCCAGATCAGGAACTCAGGCAAAGGGATTCAAATCCTGGCTGTGCCACCGAAGCTCACCAGGTGACCGGGCACAGTCAGCAATGGGGAAACTACACGGGCCTCTCTCTCTTTGCCCCCTTCTGATTGGCCGAATTTCTCAGGACACTACTTCTTCTCGCCAGGGTTCGCACCATCTATGAAGTGGTGAAGAGCTTTCTGCCAGCCACGACGGAGGCTGCTTTCCCTGAGGCGGAAGGCTTCTGCTTGTGGCAGCTGCATTAAGTCAGTGTTCAGGGCTTTTTTCCAGGGGGGACATATAGTAGGGCCTCCCCTGGGCGTTGTGGTCCAAGTGGGGTCACCACGCACCCTGGTAGGGGATGGGGGGGGTTGGGTTGCCAGATCCAGGTTGAGAAATTCCTGGGGATTTGGGAGTGGATCCTGGGGAGGTGGAATTTGGGAACCTCGGTGGGGTACAAGGCCACAGAGTCCGCCCTCCAAAGCATCCATGTCCTCCCGGGGTCAGTTGTGATTGGAAGGGATCCCCAGGTCCCTTGGAGGCTGGCCTTCCTACATGGTCACCTTATTCAAGGTCCAACCGGACCAGATTAACAGCAGGAGGACAGCACCATGGAATGACATCACACATTGCCCGGCTGGGACTGAGTGAACTTTTGGGCTGCTCTGGCCACCAAGTGGCTCCATGAACTCCTTTGATGACCACTGAGATTAACAGCATGGCCCTAAGGGGCCCGTGGTCTCTGCAGGATGCCTGGAACGACAGAACAGGGCCATTGCATCGTCAGTTTATGCAAGAAAAGCCACTTGAAGCTGAACCTCTTCATACCCCTTCCAGGCAAACAAGCTTGTGGAACACCATACAGGCATACCTATGTACCTGTGTATATACAGAGCTGCCTTATACTGACTCAGTCCATCAGGGTCAGTATTGTCTACTCAGACTGGCAGCCGCTCTCCAGGGTCCTCAGGCAGAACTCTTTCACGCCACTTCCTGCCTGGCCTTTTTTAAACTGGAGATGCCGCCAGGGGATTGAACCTGGGTTTTTCTGCATATAAGCTCTGCCACTAAGCCATGGCCTTTCCCCAGAACTGGGCAGTTACGGCAGTGTTTTACAAAACTGCCAGACGGTCTGGTGACGCGAGTGGAAGATTTATTACCCCTCTGTTTTTTTGTCCTCTGTGAGGGAACTTCACTCTTCGCCCGGATTTAAGCTACTCAAGTAAACTTTTTGGGCAATTACTCTGGCGCCCCCTGCTGGCTGGAGAGAGAAGTGACACTCATCACAGTTGGCCATTCTCTTCACTCTGCGTTCAGCCCTTGCAGATCCAGTTACACAACAACAGTTCCTTCGTTCCTTAGGGTAACCCGCTGCCTAAAAACCCTGGGGAAACTTGTTGGTGGCCCCTTACCTGGTCAACTCCCACTGTCTGTCACGGGGGCTGGGATGGAGCAGCTGCAGTGGCCACAAGCTCACGACACTGATAAGCCAGCCAGCGATGGCCCCTGCTTTTCTTCTGCTTCATGGCCCAGTGGAAACACGTGGCTGAGACCAAGAGAGAGCAGATAAATAAGCATTCTGCCTCCTCTAGAGGAGGGAAACAAAGAAGAGCTGGGGTGGGGTTTCCATGCAGTTGCTGAGCCCATGAGGAGGAGCGCTCACATAAAGTGTCTTAAAACTTTAATGCTGGTAGCTGTTCTCTGAACCACGTAGACCTCCACAATTTGAACATGCTATTTTAAAACAAGCACGGGGGGGGGGGAGTCAATTGTGTGTGTGTGTGTTAAGTGCTGTGAAGTTGCTTCTGACTTACGGCAACCCTCTGCATGACCCCCCAAGCGTCCTCTTGCTGACAGCCCTGCTCAGGGCTTGCCGACCGAGGGGCCCTCCTCGTGGCTTCCTCGACTGGGTCCCTCCATCTCCTGCTGGGCCCTCTGCTTTCCCTGCCGCCTTCCTGTTAAGTACGCCACCCCACAACAGGATTTCAGCAAGAAGTGATTTCAACTTTATTTAACAGCAAACTCCAACTCAGGAACACGCCACACACAAGAGCGGAGCACAGCTCCCTTTTTAAACTATCCCGGGCTGTCAAAGCCACACCCACAACATGTTAAAGACCAATCATAACACAGGGATAAAGGCCAATCAGGACCGTTCCCTCTTTTCTACATTCTCACACAGGGATTGGATATCTACAGAGGTTTCTCAGAAACCAGCCAATGGTAATGCGACAGATGAAGAGCCACATTCAGACTGAAGCTTAACATCAGAATGCACAGGATGGATTCACACTTCAGTACATAACACTTCCGCTTGGCATGATGGTTCTTTTCCAGTGACTCTGGTCCCACTTGTTTGTCTTCTTGACAGTCCCCCACAGTATCCGTCAAACTCTCCTCCAGCATCACATCTCAAATGAATCCACTGTCTTCCTACCAGCTTCCTTCACTGTCCGACATAGTGATGGGGGATCTGCTGTGGCTTGAATGATCTCGATCTTGGTCATCAGTGACGCCCCCCGACGCGTCAGGATCTTTCCCGGCTCCTTCCTGGCTGCCCTTCCTGGTCTCCGTCCCCTTCTGCTTGCTTGGTTGCCGTCTCCCTTTCGGCTGATGATGGAGCCAAGGAATAGAAAGTCCTCAACAATTTCAGTTTCTTCATGGTCCAGTTGTGTAATTCCCCCAGTAGTCAGTTTGGGGTGGTGGTTAAGTCTGCAGGCTCTGATCTGGGAAGGAGGAGGAGGAGATTGGACTTCACTACATGAAGGAGTCTCAGGGTGGCCTACAAACTCTTCTCCCTTCCCCTCCGCACAACCCTGTGAGGTAGGCAGCCCTGAGAGAGCTCTGACAGAAGCTGCTCTTTTTCAAGGACAGCTGTGCCAGAGCTTGTGATTGACCCAAGGTCACACCAGCAGGTGCAAGTGGAGGAGTGGGGAATCAAACCCAGTCCTCCCAGATTAGAGTCCGCGCACTTAGCCACTACACCAAAATGGGAGAAGCGGATTTGATTCCCCACCCCTCCACTTGCAGCTGCTGGATGACCTTGGGCAAGCCATAGTTCTGTCAGAGCTGTTCTCTCAAGGACAATACTGTCAAGAGCTCTCTCAGCCCCACCTCCCTCACAGGGTGTCTGTTGTGGAGAGGGGAAGGGAAAGGAGACTGTAAGCCGCTCTGAGACTCCGAGTGAAGGGGCAGGGTATGAATCCGATCCCTTCTCTTCCCCCCTCTCTCTTCTAGTCGTTTACTTTTGCCTTCTTGATGTTCAGCTGTAGTCCAGCTTTGACACTTTCTGCTCTAACCTTCATCAGTAGCCGTTTCAAGCCTCTACTATTTTCTAGCAGTAGTGTGGTGTCGTCTGCATGTCTGCAGTCAATCGGCAAGCAGCCAGTCCCTCCAGGGGCGCACCAGTGCAGCAAAATGTCCCTGCAGTAGTTGGAGCCCCACAGACACCTGGTGAAGCCTCAGAAGGACAGTGCAGGGAAGGGAAGCCGAGAGCCCTCACGGTGGGTCGTTCCCGTAAAGGCCAGTTGGTGGCAGTGGGTGGACCCAACGAGGGACGGAGGGAGGGAGGGAGACGTCCCCAGGAAGGCAAGACGGGGGGGGGGGGTTGGGGGGCGGGGCATGAAGTTCAGTGGCCTTTGTTTTATTCCGTATGTTCTGAATTGATTAATAAGCGGCCTTCAGCCATGAGGAAAGATGAGCTATAACTCGTGCAATAAATATATAACTGCTCATCCTTCAAATGCACCCCTCGTCCTGTGCATGGGCCTAACCCTGTGACTCTTCACCCATCCACGTCTCGCCCCTGTGCCCCCAGGTCTCCCTGCCCCCTTTCTCTCCCTGGCACCTGCTGCACACCCGCTTCTGTTTACCAAGGGGTTTTCTTAGGGCTACCGTGTTTTGAAAAGCAAAAAAGAGGACATATTTCCCAACTGACTGCTTCACACAAGTGATCACCCTACGACAGATCTCATTTCAAATACCCCCTCCTGTTTAAGCCGCGGTCATCCCTACCAACTAGGGATATTCCTAACCTTCCAACCCAAAAAGGGGACGTTTCCATTCGTTTTTTTAAAAAGAGCCCAGAAGAGGCGGGGGCACTGGAAAAAGAGGTCATGGCCTCTGAAAAGGGAACCCCTGGTGGTAAGAGACCCCCCCCCCTTTTTTTTTGCCAGCAAGCTGCTACCAAGGCCTCCCTCTTGGCGGCATGTGGAGTCCTCTTGTGAGCAACAATGCTACTTTGTGAGTGACTCCTGGCATTAAAGTTGTGAGCGAGCGATTTGGCTACTGCATTAAATTAGTTTGCTCTGGAGCCATCCCTTCCTGAGCCGAGACAAAAATGTGTGAGCTGGAGGCTAAAAACCTGTGGGCTAGCTCACACGAACTCAGCTTAGAGGGAACACTGGTTGCAACCAACTTGTGGTGAGCCCCCCCCCCGCATGTTTTTCAAGCTGAGAGACACACGGCGGCGATTTGCCACGGCCTCGGCCTCTCCGAAGCAACTCTACACTTCATTGCTGGTCTTCCATCCCAGCATTGACTCAGGTTGACTCTGCTTTGCTTCTGAGACCTTGATGAGGCTGGCCTGGCCGGGGCTTGGCTAGTCCGGGGGCCATCGAGGTGGCCGCCTCCTAAGGAGAGACTCTGCTTTCCCGAATCTGTCCCGAGCAAATCACTGTCTCTCTTTTTGTTCTTGCTTTGGAGGAAGCCCTGTTAACGTTTTGCACGGGGGAGCCAATGTCGTCTTTCAGAGGGAAGCTCCCCTGTCCTCCGTCCTTGGAAGCAGGAATTACGTGTTAAGGACACTCCGGGAGAAATGCTTGCCCATGAACACTGATGCACCGGGTAGCACTTGGTCTGCCATTCGACACCCAGCGGTGACTGAGGAACATTTTGAACTGAATTGGTAACACGCTGCAGGACAATTTCATTTTTCTTTAACTACCGCCTTCCTGGCTTTTAAATCAGTGGATCATCAGCAATTGCCAGATAAAGCGGTGGAGTCGACAGAGTAGACCCGTCAGCAACGCGTGTTGCTGGTGAAGGCAGGAAGGCCTTGGGCCACAATCCTGGGGGTGTTACAAGCAGATCCCTATTTTAGTTGTGAAATCTTAGCGGGTCTGTAATTGGAAACCCACCTCCTTCCTGCAATTCACTTGGAAGGGATCCTACCCCCACCCCCACCCCGCTGCCTGCTTTCAAGGAGGGGAGTTTATGCCGTCTCAGGCCCTGCATGTTGTCCAGCGTGCTGCGTTAGCTTTTCAAAAGCTCTCAGACAATAATCAATTTTATTGTGACAGAGATTACTGCAAAATGCATTAGGAATTTGATTACTGTGGCAGTGGTCACCGAGAAATATTTTGGAAAGGGTCCCAGATGCATAAGACCTTTTCCAGATGTACAAGAGAAAAACTCTGGTATGAGCGACTCCTTGTTTCAATTTCTTTTTAATTGCAAAACTGTTTGAAGAGTATATTTCATCCAGCCCCTTTCCTCCTTGGACTGCCCTGACTGACTGACTGGGTCACACGAGGCTTACAGCAGAGAGAGAGAGAGAGAGAGAGAGAGAGAGACCCCCCCATTGGGAGGACAAAGGCATGCGGGAACCTCAGGTTTGTAATGTATTTAGAGGGACACACATAGAAAAGGCACGGGTATCATCTTTCCGATCTGAGGATTTCTATGCAGAAACGTGATTGGGAGTTTCTATACAGTGCTACAAATAAGCTTGAGTTTGAAAAAGACCAGGATTTTGTCTGCCTGAATTGAATGATAGTGCTTAAGGACATAAAGGAATCATGCGGCACCTTGAAGACTAAACAGGTTTATTGAAGCATACCCTTTTAATAAATCTGTTAGGTTTTGAAAGGTACCCTGAGATACCTCATTGAATTTTGCTGCAACAGACTAGACTGACACATATACGTCACAGAAAGTTGCTTAAGGATATGAGTTATTTATGGAAGCCTTTTTTAAAAACAAAACGAAACACCAAACACCCTCTTAGCTGAAAGCTCATGAACTGGCTTACAAGGGTTAAAACAATGAACAAACACCAGCAGGATAATATCGGCAACACAGAACAATAAAAAGCCAAACCATAAAAACAACAATTGCACCAAAGCAGTAAAAGCTCTAACAACAGAACAGAGAACAAAACAACTAAAGATGCAACCCCAAAGCAGAATAAAAACAGCAAAATTAGCACAAAGCTAACCATAAGCAGAAGTGTAGGAAAATGTATTTGTTTTAGAATCATAGAATGTTAGAGTTGGAAGGGACCTTGTAGGTCATCTAGTCCAGCCCCCTGCACTCTGCAGGAGCGTAGCCAAAAGGTGGCCCTACAACATACCTGAAAGATGGTCGTCCAGCCTCCACTTAAAAACATCCAGCAAAGGAGCACCCACCACCTCCCGAGGCAGTCTGTTCCACTACTCAACCACTCTTACAGTTCGGAAGTTTCTCCTGATATTTAGCCGGTATTGACTCCCTTGTCATTTCCACCCATTAGATCTAGTCTTGCAATCTGGAGCAAGAGAGAATAGATCTGCTCCAGCTTATATATGACAGTCCTTCAAATATATGTAGACTGCAATCGTTTCCCCTCTAAGCCTTCTCTTTCCCAGGCTAAACATACCCAACTCTTTCAGCCTTTCCTCATAAGGCTTGGATTCCAACCCTCTCACCATCCTGGCTGCCCTCTTCTGGACACGCTCGAGCTTGTCAAGATCCTTCCTAAAATGTGGTGGCCAAAACTGGACACAGTACTCCAGGTGAGGCCTGACCATGGCAGAATGGAGCAGAACTACCACCTCCCGTGATCTGGACATGAGGCTTCTGTTAATGCATCCTAAGATTGTGTTAGCTTTCTTCACAGCCAAATCGCACTGCTGGCTCATGTTTAGCTTGTGATCAACCAGAACACCTGGATCCCTTTCACCTGTGCTGCTGTCAAGCCAAGTCCCTCCCATTCTATATCTGTGCCTTTGATTTTTTTGTACCCAAGTGTAGGACTTTGCACTTATCCCTATTGAAATTCATTTTATTTGCCTCAGCCCACTGTTCCAGCCTATCGAGATCATTTTGAATCCTGACTGTCTTCTTCAGAATTAGCAGTCCCACCCAGCTTTGTGTCATCTGCAAATTTGATAAGCATCCCCTCTATGTCTTCTTCCAGGTCATTTATGAAAACCTTGAACAGCACTGGGCCCAGGACCGAGCCCTGTGGCACTCCACTCGAGATGCAGAGCCATTTACGAGCACTCCTTGGGAACGATTTTTCAACCAGCCACGAATCCATCCAGCAGTTACACCATCCAGCCCACACGTAATGTTTGTTTGCTTCATTTATACCCCACGTTTCTCCCTAATGGGGCAGTGTTCCCTCTAAGCTGAGTTAGTGTGAGCTAGCTCACAGTTTCTTAGCCTCTGGCTCACACATTTTTGCCTTAGCTCGTGAAGGACGGCTCCAGGGCAAACTGATGCAGCAGCCAAACAGCTCGCTGACAACTTTAATGCCGGCAGCTCACAAAGTAGAATTTTTGCTCACAAGACTCCACAGCTTAGAGGGAACACTGGACCCAAAGCAGCTTACATTGTTCTGTTTTTCTCCATTTTATCTTCACAGCACCCCTGTGAGGCAGTTTAGGCTGAGAGCGCATGTGACTGGGCCCAAGGTCACCCAGCAAGGTTCCATGGCAGCGTAGAGATTTGAACCCGGGTCTCCCAGATTATAGACTGATACCTGGGCTTCACCTGCTGTTTAAAATGCAGTTTGGATCGAGGAAAGACGCCTCAGTCCCACAACATGGACAGGGGCACATAGATGCTTACAGAGGAGGTCCAGGCTATTTTAGTGCCTAAGGCAGAAAATACGAATGCTTCTTCCACGCCAGTAAAAATAAAGACATAAATACAGTACATGGCAAAGTGCTGCCCTGCAACGGTGGGTGCCTCCAAACCTGCTGTCTGCGTCAAGCTAATCCACCTTGCCTAAAGGTCGGCTAGGGGGCTGCGGTGGCTCAGGTGGTTAAGATGCTGATACTGCAGGCTGGAAGGTCGGTAGTTCAGCAGTTCGAGACCCGAGTGCCGCGTGACGGAGTGAGCTCCCGTCTCTGGTCCCAGCTCCTGCCTAGCGCCTGAGGAGGGGGGTTGGGGAGGGGCCTCCGCAGGGGTATAAATGCCACACAGAGCCCGAAGTGGCCACTTTCTCCCAAGGGACCGATCTCTGTTGCCTGGAGACCAGTCACAACCCTAAGAGATCTCCAGCCACCACCTGGAGGCTGGCGACCCAATCACAATGTCTAGAAATTTCCTTTTGGTTTCCTTTCATCCAGCCACAGCCGTTGCACAGCCAGGCGGAGTCAGGGGCGATTTGAGTCCCCTTGTAACTATCACAGACCAAGTGGGGGCACCTGGAAAGCGTCCGTCCAGCTCTGGCGTGGCCGTGGCTCTGTGCAGACAACCCAACTGCGCATTTTGACTCACTGCAGGGGGAAAGAGAGCCGGGACACGCAGGCCGCCCTTCCCGCAATCACGTTTGGTTTCCCACCTTCTGTTAAGGTTGCCAGAATTACAACTGGTTTCCCAGTGACAGAGATCGGTTCCCCCGAGGGAGACAATGGCTGCTTTGGAGGGAGGTGGGCTCTCTCTCGCTCTCTGTGGCACTGGGCCTCCCACTGAGGCCCCTCCCCTCTCCCCAAACCCCACCCTCCCCGGGCTCCACCCCCCAGATCTCCAGAAATTTCCCAGTCCATGTTGTGAGTCAGTATGTGGACGGGTCATCTGTGGTGCAGACAGGGCCGGCTCCAGGTGTCTGGGCACCCTAGGCAGGAAGCCTGGGGCGCCCCCACTGGGGATGCCAACCACCCGGTGGGGCCTGGAGACCGGGGGGCAGCTGGCTGCGGGACCCCCAGGAAAGCCGGGAAGGGGGCGGGGGGTCTAGCGGCGGCGGGCACCTGGTTAGGGCGGCGGGGGGGCGCTTTTCGGGGGCGCGCCTAGTTCGCCCAATGGGCGATCTGGCCCTGGGTGCAGAGGGCTATTCTTCCTGTTCTTCAGTGGTCCCTACAAGTGTCAGACAAGCTAACAGGAAATGGTAGTCACCCTGTTCCATTCACTTAACGAAAGGGTTTTAAAAGACACACACAAAAGAATGCGAATAACACGCTCTATTCCCCCACCGGCATTTTACACAGACGCCACCAGCTTTTCCATCTCCCCTGCCCCCCCCCCCCCAGTCTTACAGGATTCCTTTCTTCAGAATTCCTTTCGTCCAAAGCCAGTGGAGGAGCCTTTTGACACGGCTCTCTGAATCGGATACCATTTCCCCACCAGCTTCCCTCGTTCTTCTTGATGTTTTCATTGTATTTCACATTCTGGCATTCCTAAATTGTAGAATTAATTCTGCTGCTTTTTTGCCACACTGGAAGCCAGCTCTTGGCTTAGGCTAGCAGCAGCCGCGCCGGAAGGAAAGGGCAGAACTCAACTGAACTGTCTGCATTCATGTTTCCAGATGGGGAACCACCTCAGTCTGTAGGAGCACAAGCGGGGTCCGGTGGCGACTGAAAGGTGAAAAGCCTTTATTCCAGCATGGGCTTCTGCAAGTCAGCGGCCTCTGAAGAAGTGAGCTCTAACTCACAGAAAGTCCATTCGCTAGTTTTTAAGGTGCCGCCGGGTTCCCACTCTGCACTTGTGTAAGGGGTAGGGAATGACCATCACCCTTCTTTATAAGCCCAAACAGACAGATTCAGGCCACCAGGTAAGCCAAGTCACAGCTTGTGTGTGTGTGTGAACTGCCATCAAGTTGCAGCCCTCTTATGGCAACCCCAGCCAGGGTCTTTCAAGGCACGTGAGAAGCAGAGGTGGTTTGCCGTCACCTTCCTCTGCAGAGTCTTCCTTGCACTGACCCTGCCGAGCCTCTGGGGTCTGAGGAGGTCCGGCTGCCCCGTCCCTCCTTCCCTCCCAAGGCATCAAAGCTCAGACACAGCAAAGTTTCTAGCATTGGGGAGTGGGCGGTATATTTATATCTATGCTTCACTCTTCACCCCAGGTGGGACCCAATGAGGGTTGCCAACCCACGGGTGGTGGCTGGAGACGTCCCGCTATTACAACTGATCCCCAGTTTGCCTGTAGAAAACGGCTGCTTTGAAAGCTGGACTCTGTGGCCCTCCTGCCCCTCTGAAGCCCCTCCCCCTCCCCAGGACCCGCCCTCCTCAGTCTCCATCCCCAACATCTCCAGGTATTTCCCAGCCCAGAACTGGCAACCCTAAACTCAATGGAGAACAATTTGGAAAATATGTTTTATGAAATTAAACAAAAAACAGTTTGCCCAAAGTTCTAGAGCCACCAGGTCTCCCGCTATGGTGGAAGAGCTCTTCCTGGCAGACCTCCTCTTCTCACCTGGGAGTGGCAGCGGGGGGGGGATTGCTGTTGAGCCAGCAATGTGACATCACTTCCGGAATTCCCCCAGAAGGGACATCACATTGTTGGCACAAAAGCAATTGTTTGTTTGTTTGTTTGTTCATTTGTCAGTTTTCTCTAGAAATTGCTAGAAACTCTGCAGTTTTACCATAGAGTTTCTGGCATTTCTAGAGAGGCATAAAATCACTTCTGGGAATTTCCTGGCAACCTGAGCTACTAACAAAACCCTTCCAGACATGCATACCCTCCCCCTGGGTCAGCACCACATGCTTCTAGCATGATACCGTAGATTTGGGTCCTTAATGGTAACAGAGGGAACCTGTTTAGAGAATGTATTTATACAATTTCCCAGTTGCTGTTTTTTGAAGCTTGAACAAGCACTCAAAGGGGCATAAAGGAAGCAAGTGGAAGGAAGGAATTTACAATTAAGATTGCAATTCAGGCAAAGCAGCAGCAGACAGGCACTAACCCTATAAATAAGGTTCAAGGAGCCTGTCCGGGGGGGGGGGAGCCTCAAGTTTCAAAGATAATAAGAGAAGCCTGAAATGGTAGTGAAAAAATATACCTTTGACAGAAAGGCAACCAGTTTGATTCAAAATAAACATGGAAATGAGAAATTATCCATTGGTTTCTGTGAACTGAAGGAGTTGAATTTCATCAGAAAGGGTCAAAGTCTGATTGAACAAAAGTAATATAAATTCTGTCTTGGAATCTTGCACAACATAGCAGACGTGCCCAATTTCTTCTTCTGCGCCCAGCAGGGCCTGGACCTGACCCCAATCAGCAGTGAAAAGGACCGTTCCACTCAGCTTTTCTACTGATAAATCTACATAGGAGCCAGGGTTGGTGCTACCATTAGGCCAACCGAGGCAACTGCCTGGAGTGCAGACGTCAGGGCAGTGCAAGACTGACGGTGGGGGTGGGGGCTACCTGGCAAGGCCGGTGTGTGTCTGTGACATGGGAGGCGAGGGCATGGGGATAGTGGAGGCTGCCAGCACCCGCGAGCCCATGAGTCCCCCTCTCCCCCAGGCACCCTAGAAGAAGACCTCCCCTCCCCTCCGTCTCCCAGTCAAGCTGGCCCAGGAACGAGGTACTCAAGGCAATGATATTAGCTGGGAAAGCTGTTATAGTATTGGGATGGAAAGATAAGAACAAGTGGACCATGGAGAACTGGAATAACTATCTTTTTGAATACATCCAATCAGATATTGTGGCCTTGACGAAGGAGGAGAACACCTGGGAGGAAAAGAAGAGACGGATAAGGAAGAGATGGTCGCCCTATTTCGATTGGGTCAAGGAAGATGAAGCCAAGAAGGACATTAATTGGAAGCTTTGCACTTTGTGCCCGTGGCTGAAGCAATGACGGAAGAAGAACAGGGGAGGGAGGACTGAGGGAAGGGAGGGGGGAAGGGGGGGGGAAGCATGTATAGTGATGACGGAAAGACAGTTGGTTAAAATAAAAAGTATTCTTAAAAAAAACAAAAGCGGGCCCAGGAACCCTGCCTACCGCTGCTCCTGCCATGGGCCAGTCGACCATTCCTGCAGGGAGGGCAAAGGACCGTGGAGGTGAGCCGGGACCCAGGGCTGGGGCACAAGCCAAGCCGCAGACAGGGAGGGAGAACAGCTGCAGAGGATGAGAGTCGGGGGGAAGGCCCTCCCGAGTGAGTGAGTGAGTGAGTGAGTGAGTGAGTGTGCGCCCACACACAAGCCGGGGTGGGGTGGGAAGGATGGGGGCACCCTCCTTCTCCCCGTCTCTCTCTCTGTATCTCTCTCTCTCTCTGTGTCTTGCTTGTTCTCACACACACTGTCTTGCTTTCTCTTTCCCCCCTCTCTGTCTGTCTCTCTCTCTCTTGCTGTCTTTCTCTCCCTCTTCACCCCTCGCTGTCTCTCTCTGTCCCCCCATCTCTCTCTCTTTCTCCGTCCCCCTTTCAGCTGTCGGAAGGAGATGGGAAGGACCTCTGCCTGAGATCTGCTGCCGGTCTGAATGGAAAACAGTGAGTCTGATGGACCAGTTGCCTGATTCAGGAGAAGGCAGCTTCGTGTCTTCAAGGGCAGCGTGCCTAGGGAAGCGCGCGCAGAATGAGATTCTGACGTGCCTGGAATGGAAACATTAAAGAGACTTCAATTTCAACACCACAATTAACAGGATTTTCCAAAATGCTTTGTGATTTGTGTCTTTCTGTTTGAGAGAGAAAATCAGAGACTGTATTACTTGTTCTCACAATTAAAAAGAAAAAGAAATTAGCAATTTCGAATTTTGTGTTTTTCATTCTTTCTAAAGTGCATTTATGTTTGAAAATTGGTGGGCGCACGGGAGTGCACCAGAAGGTAGCCTCACCCAGTCTGCAAAGAAACCTGGCGCCCGGGGCCCTCACTGGACTAGAGTCTAACTGAGGGTCCCGGAAAGGATCATGGGGAGATTTTGGTCCCTGTAGGATCCTGGGAAAGGGGTGTGTGTGTGTTTCCCTGGCAACTGACACAAGTGAGAATTATGATTGCCTGTAGAACAAAGATGCTTTATCCTCTCTGCCTGAACTGTAGGAGGCAGGATCACTCAGGTGAGGGGCACAATCACGGAAATTTTCATCCCAGTTAGAAAATGTGTTTCCCACTAACACCAAGGGAAATGACTGTCGAATTGATTTCCTAACATGTCTAGCTTTAATTCTGGTATTAAAGAACCTGACTTGTGGTTTTAAAAGGGTGTAAGAAGAGAAATCTGAATGTTCCTCCCCTCCCCTCCCTCCCCTCCCCTCCCCTCCCCTCCCCTCCCCGTCCCCTCCCTTACACACACCCCCACACACCCAAGGTAAATGGGCAGACCTAACATTCAGGAAGAGCGTAATCATGCATTGCTGGGAAGAATTCTGTCATCAAGAATAAGTTCTTCATAAATTATGACACGTTACTATTTTGTTTCCAGCAGATAGTTACCGGCAGAGCTATCTGAATGGATTTGCCCTCTGACTGGCATCTATTTATCCACTTACTTTATTTATTTGCTTTCCTTAGAACCTGCCTTTCACCTCAATGGTGACCCAAAGCGGCTTCCATCGTTCTCCTCCCCTTCATTTTATCCTCACAACAACCACCCTGTGAGGTAGGCGAGGCTGAAACCATGTGACTGGTCCAAAGGTCACCCAGCCAGCTTCCACGGCAGAGTGGGGGGATTCAAACCTGGGTCTCCCAGATCCTTGTCCGACACTTTAACCACTGCATGGCACTGGGTATGTATATGTTCCTTGAGTTCTAAGTTGCTGCTAAGGGTTCAGATGTTCTGTCGGAGGTCTGGCAAGATCTTGCAGTCCTTAGAGACTGAGGAGTCATTTTTGAAAAGTACAAGAAATGAGTCAGAAAAGATTTTGGGTCCAGGTTTTGGGCTCCACCTGTTCCCCCCATTATTAGAACCAATTTGAAATTAGTGTATTCGCAAGGTGTGTTTTGAAGTTCTGATATTTCTTTTAACAATCTCACAGGTATTGCAGTTTTCCAAGGCATAAATTCATCCGTCCATATCAGAAAAGCTCCGGACATATAACCTTTCCCAACTCCTGATGTGTGAGCGTGTGCATGTGTGCAGGACTCTTATTTTATTTTTTTAGTAACTGTCTATAAAATATTGCATAAAGGAAAACGGACCCCCACCCCCAAGCATTTCACTGTGCGACATCTGTTTTTCATTCAGCTTTTCCTGTCTTATACTGTGCGCTACAAGAAGGAAGGCAAACGATTTAAGTGATGGATATTCAGCCTAAGAACAATATAGTGAATCTGAATGATTCTTTTTAACAACTGCCTGCCTCCTCCAAAGCAGTCTCACGTTCAGCAGAAACATTCCTTCATACAAACACTGGCAGTGCAGTCCTAAGGCTGTTCTGGATTCACCAGGACCTTGAGATTCGCTGGCGTGATGTGATCCCGGTACAACTCCAGTGCCAAAGTGACTGCACCACTTCAGGGGGCCAGAAATGGATGGCGCTGGGGCCCAGGGATGCCAGGAGCCTTCAGGTGGGACCTTGGGGGTCTCCCAGAATTGCAGCTCATCTACAAACTACAGAGACCCGTTCCCCTGGAGGGTGGACTCTTCTGTGGCCTCGTGCCCCGGCACTGAGTCTCCTGCCCTCCCCAGGCTCCGCCCCCAGATCGCCAGGAGTTTCCCAACCTGGATCTGGCAACCCTAACCCCCCCAGCCCCCAGCCGGTGGCCAGAGGGGACCTGGCAACCCTACGGACCGGGAGCCACACCACGGCAGGAGCAAGATCCAGTTACCTGCCCCCAGTGCCCTCGGCCAGGCCCCTCCCCGCCTCCGGCCACAGCAGAATGCTAAAAGTATTCCCACTGAACTCCGTGGGAGCGGGGGGGGGGGCTTCTCCCACTGTGCCTGCCAACCACAGTGAGGAGGTCTGACTAGGGATGCCAACCTACAGATGAGATCTGCAAAAGTATATAGCACTGTGTAGAATAGATGTATGTTCAAGGTAAATCAATTTTGTGCTTTTTATTGATAGTTCAAGATAGAACTTGAGAGATATGCTATCCTAGATGGGTCATTATGTCTGCCACAAGGGTTCCGATGGGACCCTAGAAAATATGCTGCTCTCTTAAGACCTGTTGTGCTCACAAAGAGAAATGATTGCACCTTATGTCCTTTATATACATCACGGTCCTTGAAAAAGATTGTATTTGAAACGGGTAAGTTACTGGAGTCCCGTGGGGCTAGTAACTGTGAGACTGACAAGGTGCTGTCTGAATATTTGAACAGAATGTAAACTTTGATGTTTGGTTTGGGTGAAACCTATTTTTGGTAATATTTGATACCAATATTTATATAAGTATAGAAAAATTTAAAAATAAAAATAACACTGTGACCCTCAGTTTTTGCATTTTATAATCTACAGGTGAGGCCTGGAGAACTCCCAGAATTACTGCAGATCTCCAGATGACCGAGACCAGTCCCCCTGGGGGAGAAAATGGCAGCTTTGGAGGGTGGGCTCTGTGCGGATCTGCACACACACACACACACACACACACACACACACCCGCTGAGGTCTCCCCTCCCCAGACCCCACCCTGTCCTGGATCCACCCCCCCAAACTCCAGTAATTTCCCAACTTAGAGTTGGCAACCCAGCTGGTCACCACACCTCAAAAAGGATATTATAGCACTGGAAAAGGTGGAGAGGAGGGCAGCTAGAAAGAGGGGCTTTCAGAGGAGCTGTTCCCAGGGGCACTCAAGAAAGAGATGGTCCGCCCTTTCCTAAAAAAGAATCCCTTGATCTAGCCAAATTGGCAAACTATGGGCCGGTTTTCAATTTGCCCTGTTTTGGCAAATTAATTGAGAAGGCGGTGGCTTTATGATGACACTTCCATGCTAGATCCCTTCCAGTCTGGCCTCCACCCAGGCCGTGGGACGGAGACGGCACTGGTCGCCCTCACAGATGACCTCCGGAGGCATATGGATCAGGGCAGGACAGCGGTGCTGTTGTTGTTAGACCTGTTGGCGGCATTCGACACGGTTGACCATCAACTACTGATCCACCGCCTCGCCAGCACTGGGATTCAGGGGCTTGCCTTGCAATGGCTCGTCTCCTTTCTCAAAGGTTGGGGACAAAGGGTGGCTGCCCTGAAGGCACCCATTGATCTGCGGAGTGCCCCAAGGGGTGGTGCTTTCCCCAATGCTGTTTAACATCTATATGTTCCCCCTTGCCCAGATTGCCTGGAAGCATGGGCTAGGGTGTCACCAATGTGCGGATGACACCCAGCTCTATCTGTTGTTGGGCAGTGAGTTCGACTCTGTTATGTACGGGGTTATCTGTGTCTGTAAAACTGAAGCTTTGGTCACAAACTCCATAGACTATCTGCATCCTAATACTAGCAGCTGGATTGGTCACTGTGCTACACAGACCAATCTGGAGAGACTCCCACTTTCAGCGGGAACAATTCCCATTGGTCCTAAGCGCTCATCACTGACAGGACGTTATTATTCCGGGAGGTGCGGTTTCCCTGGTTCAAACTGTATATAGTTGGGTCGTTCTGTGTGTTGTTTGTCTGTGTTCTGAGCTAATAAAGAAATCACTTGTTTGAAATGCTGCCTCCATCTCAGTACATAATAGACTCTACCCCGGAAGACCTGGACTGGCCACTGCAGGACGCGGCTGGGTGGCTTAGACTGAGCTGATTGAAATTGAATCTGACGCAGACGGAGGTCTTGTGCCTGAGTCGGAGCGGACCGGGTGGTAGGGATCCCACTACCGGCCTTCGACCAGCGCCGAGGGTCAGGAGCTTGGGAGTGCTCCTGGGTGCCTCCTTAACAATGGAGGCCCAGGTAGCAGCCACTGCCAAGTCAGCCTTTTACCACCTTCGGCTGATCAGGCAGTTGGCTCCCTTCCTTGAATGCAATGACCTGGCAACAGTGATCCATGCAATGGACTACTGCAATGCTCTCTACATGGGGCTGCCCTTGGCACAACTCCAGAAGCTGCAGCTGGTGCAAAATGCAGCAGCCAGGCTGCTGATGGGTCTCCCTATGCGAGATCACATCCAGCCTGTGCTGAAGGCATTACACTGGCTGCCAATAGCATACCGGATTCACTTCAAGGTGCTGGTTTTGACCTTTAAAGCCCTACATGGTCTGGGGCCTGCCTACCTGAGGGACCGCCTTTCCCCACATGTTCCCCAGAGAGCACTGAGGTCGGGGTCTCAAAATCGCTTGACTCTCCTTGGAGCAAAAGACGTCAGACTGGCTTCTACTGAGGCCAGGGCCTTCTCAGTAGCTGCTCCACACTGGTGGAATGAGCTCCTGGAAGATATTAGGGCCCTGTGGGACCTTCTACAGCCCTGCAAGGCCTGTAAAATGGAGCTCTTCCACCAGTTCACCCTCCAAAGCAGCCATATAGCTTGGGGAAACGACAACTGACAGGATCAAGGTTTATAAGATTATGCGTGGGACAGAGCAGGTAGAGAAAGAAGTACTTTCCTCCCTTTCTCACAGTACAAGAACTCAAGTGGGCCCTCAATGAAATTGCTGAGTGGTCAGGTTAGAACAGATAAAAGAGTGATGAACACATGGGATTCACTGCCACAGGAGGGGATGGTGGCTACAAGCATGGACGGCTTCAAGACTTAAGATATTCTATACGAGCTGTAAATAGGTGGGAGATCCTCTGTACCTTTAAGAGGTCCGATATGTATGTTGTCAGTTGTATATATAGAAAAATCCTTAAATAAACTTTTTTTTAAAAGAGGGCATCAGATAAGCATATGGAGCAGAAGTCCATCAGTGGCTATTGGCCACAAGGTACAGATAGGAACTCTCAGGCTGGGGCAGGTGATACTCTAGATTCTTGGTGCTTGCAGGGGGGGGGCAACAGTGGGAGGGCTTCTAGTGTCCTGGCCCCACTGCTGGACCTCCTGATGGCACCTGGTGTTTTTGGCCACTGTGTGACACAGAGTGTTGGACTGGGTGGGCCATTGGCCGGATCTAACATGGGCTTCTCTTATGTTCTTAACCCTGATTCTCACCAATGTGATAGACAACCACAGTGTACCTAAGCAGTATATAATCCTCTATCAAGTCACTCACATGCTGTGAATTTCACACCAACATGTTCAGAGCAGGGTCTTGGGTCCGGGGCTTTCTCGTCGTCTGCTATATGATCCCTCTCACTGGAAATGATGAGGACTGAACCCGGGACCTTCTGTGTGCAGAGCTGATGTTCTGCCACTCAGCCGCAGCTCCTGTCCTATTAGGAGGCTCTATCGGATATAGGGTCTGAGAATTCCAGGGGTCCTACCAGGGCCGGCCCCAGGTTTCTTTGCACACTCGGCGAGGCTACCTTCTGGCGCACCCCCCCCGCTCCATGCGCCCACCAATTTCCAAATAGTGAATAGACTCACTATTTTCCATTCAGACCGGCAGCAGATCTCAGGCAGAGGTCCTTCCCATCTCCTTCTGGCAGTTGAAAGAGGGACGGAGAAGGAGAGAGAGATGGGGGAGACGGGGGGGGGGACAGAGAGAGACAGTGAGGGGTCAAGAGAGAAAGACAGTGAAAAGTACTGAGCTCTGAGACTCAGCATGGTGAAATCAGCTCAAATTTATTTGGTTACATCAGAACAAAGATAAAAATAGCCGGTCCACAGCTGGCTCATATGCGTGTCTGCACCCACCCCCAACACCCGTGATAGGTTCTATTTACATGGTCCAAGTAACGATAGGTTCCCTTCAGGATCCGGGTGCTCCCATTGGTCTGTGCTAGGATCCACGGTGTGTATTGTTCTAGGACCAAAGGTCTGAGGGTCTGCTTGACTGCATGGCCAGGCACATGTTGTCGCAGCCATCTTTATACATAACAGACGGTGAGAAAGAAAGATGGGGGGAAGACAGAACAAGACAGAGTGGGACAGAGAGGGACGGGGGCAGGGGAGAGAGACACAGGGAGAAGGAGGGTGCTCACATCCCACCCCAAACAAACAAACACACCCTCCTTCCTCTCACAGTGGCACTAGCTGTGGCTGACCCATGAGGGCTGCTGGGCTGCATTGCTGAGGGGGAAGGAGGGCGTGCATGGCCTTTCCACCCAACCCCGGCTTGCGTGTGGCCGCATGCACACACACACACACACGCACACTCAGGAGGGCCTTCCCCGCGGCCCTCATCCTCTGTTGCTGTTCTCCTTCCCTGTCTGCGGCTTAGCTTGTGCCCCAGCCCTGGGTCCCAGCTCATCTCCATGGTCCTTTGCCCTCCCCCCAGGCACAGTCGACTGGCCCATTGCAGGCACGGGAGGGGCAAGGGCGTGGACTGGAAGGGCTGGCTGCAGAGGAAGTGGTTAGGGTAGGGGAACACTGCCTGTAGTTATTGAACCACTGTGACCAGTCGTGCATGGCTGGCACACTTGCAGCTCATTTGCTGGTTGGTTCTGTTTCTTATGCATGGCTCCAATTTGGGCCTCTTCCTCGTCTTCCACAATGCCAACATCCAGCAGTAAGTTTCTGTTGTTATTTCCTTTTGTCCTGCTGGCCCCTCCTCTTCCTTGCCAGGTGTCAGTTCTCAATGACAGCCAGTCTGAGAGAAACTAACTTTATTGAGATCATTGATAGATACCCTCTGGACACTTCCTTTGTTAGAACTAAAAGGAGAACGCATGAAGATTACAGATATATTGGTTTCAAAAAGGAGTAATAAAACCCAGGACCCAATCACCCCCCTGTATTTGCCTGCCAGGATTCAACAGTCGAGCATCTCTCCCGCCAACCTAGCCGTTGCCTATCCCCTCCCCGGCACGTAGCCTCTATCTAACAGAATAACAACCAAGTAAGATGCTGGGACATTTGACTCCACTATGTGTCAAGCTGTGGGTACATCAAGGGGGGGGAGAACCCCTCTATGGCAGGCGTGCTGTGAAATTCACAGAGAACCTGGCACCAGGGTGGCCTGTCACTGCCAGGGCCTCTGCCTGGGTATTTTGCATGCTCACATGGCATCTCCCTTAAGGGTAGATCCTATATGGTTACTAGTGGCATGGGAAGGGAGCTTTATATGCTGGTTCCCCCAACTTGGGTAGCCCAGGCTAGCCTGATCTCATCATATCTCGGAAGCTAAGCAGGGTCAGCCCTGGCCAGTGAATTCCAGGGTCGTTATGCAGACGCAGGCCATGGCAAACCATCTCTGCACATCTCTTGTCTTGAAAATCCTACAGGGTCGCCGTAAGTTAGCTGCGACTTGATGCCAAAAAAAGTTCTGGTTAGTATTAGGAATTGCTGTTTCTATGGTGACTGTGTCATTGCTGAGGCTTGCAGTGTGACTCATGTTGGCATTTTCTCCCTCCCTGCTTTGTCCTTGAGTACCATCAGATCTATAAAGTACTGGGTTCGAGACACGTTGTAGTGAAATCAGCTCATAAGGTTTATTAGAAGCAGGAACTAAGACAAAATAGCCGGTCCGAAGACCAGCTTAAATCCCCCAACAAAACCACACCCCACTCCCAGTGATAGGTCTATTATTATACACCCAAATCCCATAGGTCCTTTCCTGAATCCGAGCCATCCTATTGGTCCATTCTAGGATCCGTGCTCAGCATTGTTCTCCATTTGCTACACCCATTTGCATGGCCGCGTGTAAACCCTGACCATGTGTGCAGTCCATGTTAGTATACAACACCCCTCCCCCCATGGTTCAGACCCCCCCTAGCAAACATAGTCCCTTAAGTATTCTCGCTTCTGCTGCACTCAGGCTGACTGGCACGCTTCTGGGGCCAGAGGAGCTGCCTCGGGGTCTGGGCTGATTGGGTCTGTGGAGGGTCCCGGTGGTTGGGCCGGGACTGCCATGCCACTAGGCCCTGGGGCTTCTGTTGGCTCGGCAGGGCTTCTTTTGCTGGTGACTGGCGGTGCACTGTTGTGGCTGGCTGGCGGTGCGTTAGGCCATTGCTGTGCTTGCCCCGGTTCCTCGGGCTCATTGTAGCCTTCGGTCTCCAGTCGCATTCCCTTGTCTTCGCTGTCCTCTGGACCCTCTGGGTTTCCCGGCGTGATTCAGTGGTGCAGCTGGGGCAGGAAGGAGTGATAAAAA
This sequence comes from Gekko gecko, assembly GCA_029375565.1. NCBI lineage: Eukaryota > Metazoa > Chordata > Lepidosauria > Squamata > Gekkonidae > Gekko > Gekko gecko. Next base: position 22,044,753 of record JAPDNY010000006.1, on the reverse strand, counting down.
TTTTAAAGTCCAAGGAAAGCGTGGAGTTCAGTCTTAGAGGAGGGGGTGGATGCTTGGACGATGGCGTGTATTTTCTCTGGTGTGGGGTGGATTCCCTGAGCGTCGACTGTGAACCCCAGGAATTCCACCCGTGGTACCCCCAGCAAGCACATCTCCCTCTTTACTTTAAGGCCTGCATCGTTGAAGTGCTTTAGCACCAACCGCAGGTGGGCAACAAATGTCTCGGTGTCCGGAGCTGTGATTAAAACATCATCAAAGAATGGCTGGACCCTGGGGATACCTTTAAGGATTTTTGATTTTGGAAAATCCCTGGCACCACGCTCACCCCAAACTGCAGCCAGTGCACCCTGAAAGCCCCCCTGTGTGTAACAATAGTTTGAACCTCGGCCGTGGCATTGTCCACTGGCAACTGCTGATAAGCTTGAGCTAAGTCCAACTTCCTAAAGATCCTTGCACCCACCACAAAGACTAAAACATGGCTGACCACTGGTACCGGGTAAGTGTGGTCCTGGAGTGCCTTATTGATTGTGTACTTATAGTTGGCACATATATGCACATCCCCATTGGGCTTTACGGGGGTGACTATGGGGGTCTCCCACTGAGCATGCTGTACCAGTTCCAAAAACCCCTGCTCTACCAGGTGATCCAATTCTAACTCGATTTTGGGCCATGGCACAAACAGAGGCCACCTGGCCTTCATGTGGATGGGATGAACCGCAGGATCAAGGTAAAGGGAAATCAGGGGGCCAGTGTAGCAGCCAAGCATGTCATCGATAACAGCAGGAAATTCCTTGCAAACAGTATTAAAGTCCTGAGCCTGGACGTGGTTCACCCCGGTCGCCTGAACCCCAGGGGCGCAAACCATGATATTTCTAGCAAGCTAGTGAGCCGTCCCTCCACCACCAACAGGTCCAAATGTTCATTAAAGTCCTTATAGTTCACCCTGAATTTGCCCCACCCCTTGATGGCCACCGGGTTCTTCTGAAAGTCCCATAATGTGAGGCCAACCAGCTTCTCCAGGAGTGGTCCCCCTGCAGACAGAGCCTCCGTAGAGTCTTGGCCAAGGTTATGGAGAAGGAGGACCCTGTATCTAGCTCCATCTCAAGGGGGACCTCTCTATCAACACAGTCACATGGATTTTGTTAGGAGTGTCCCAGGGCAAATTCAGTACCTGGTGTTGGTGGTTGGCTGTTGTGGTGTGTAGGTCCATCAGTTCCTGGTGTGTCATCTGTTATCGTCTGCTTCTGTGGGAACGGCAGGCCCGTGTGATGTGTCCCGTCTTGCCACAGGACCGGCATGTTGCATCCTGCAATTGGCAGGAGTGGCATTCATGCGGATCCCCGCAGCTTGCGCACATCGGTTGAGTGGTTGTTCGAGTTGAGTGCGGAGTGGGTCCCGATGATGGCCCTGGCCCCTGGCAGTCCAGACAGTGTACCTGAAGGACCTCCTTGTCTGAGGTGTCTGAGACAGGGTTGGTGGAAGTGTGGTGGGTTGCTGAAGCCTGTCAGTCTTTCTGGGATTTCTCAAATGCTGTGGCTGCTCGTACAGCCTTGTCCAGTTTGATGTCCTCGAGGCAGACAAGCTTTCTGAAGAGTTTTGACTCCCGGACACCCCAGTTGAACTAGTTCAAGATGGCATCCTCAGTGGCTGGAAATTCGTGGTCGATAGCTAGTCTGCGAATCTCGGCCGTGAAGTCGGCGGTTGATTCACCGGGTCTTTGGGTTCGCGCAAAAAGGTCCATATGTATGGCCATCTTGGATGGCTTCAGCGCGAAATGATCAGTGAGGGCCTTTATCAGTTCCTCAAAGGTTGTGGCGTCCAACTTCTTGGGTGCGATGAGGCCCTGCACCAGGCGGATCGTGGAGACTCCACATGTGCTGAGTAGCCATGATTTCTTTAGGTCAGCATCGGTCGTTCCCTGGACCCAGAAGAAGTAAGTAAGTTGTTTGACACAGGCCTCCCACAACTCAGGGTGAGCCTGGTCGAAGACGGAGATCTGTCCTGGAGCAGTTGCCATGACTCGGGGTGCTGGAGTGATGTGGGGTGTGAGGTCCTGGAGGCTGGTGTGCAGTGCGGTGCTAGCGTCGGAGGCAGAGTCGCTCATCGGGATCCCATCCTCATTGCCAGTATAAAGTACTGGGTTCGAGACATGTTGTAGTGAAATCAGCTCATAAGGTTTATTAGAAGCACGACCGGCTTAAATCCCCCAACAAAACCACACCCCACTCCCAGTGATAGGTCTATTATTATAGACCCAAATCCCATAGGTCCTTTCCTGAATCCGAGCTGTCCTATTGGTCCATTCTAGGATCCTTGCTTGGCATTGTTCTCCGATGCAAAGCTACACCCGTTTGCATGGCCATGTGTAAACCCCGACCGCATGCGCGGTCCATGTTAGTATACAACAAGATCCTTCTGCAGCACACAGGGAGACAATTTGGTCGAATGCCCTCCATCTTTGCTTAATATGGGCTGTAAGAATAAGTACTGTGACATACACTAAGGGACAAGCTGTCATTTTTAAAGTCATTCCTTATTTCTTTTCTCCTCTGTTTGATTTTTAAAACTGTGACTTTTTATGTGCTAAATCTCACACTGGGTGGAGATGGAGTGGGATTAAAAGGCCTAGTCCCTTTGAATCTTTTAAAAGAATTCTGTTTGACTCATAGATTGTCCTGACAAGATCTATGTTCCCTCATGAATTAATCACAGCAGTTTAATTAACTCATCATCTCAGCTAATCGTTGTCCTCAGACAGTCAGTCCGTGAGACAGAAGGATGTGAGAAAGAAATTCTGAGATCATCGTGGAAGAAAGGGTCTCACTTAGCCCTCCAGACTACATGAGGAAGGTCACATTTTGGATGCTGCCCAGTAGGTAGCAAATGGCCGCCAGCATGAGTGGGCTACTGGGGCACCAGTCAGGGCTGCCAGTCCTCAAGTGGGACCTGGAAATTTCCGATAATTGCAAATGCTCTTCAGATGACAGAGATCAGTTTCCCTGGAGAACACAGCTGCTTTGGAGGCTGGACTCTGTGCCCTTCTGCCTCACAGAGATCCTCCCTTAAGCCCTCCCCCTACCTAGATTTCTCCACCTAGATTTCTCCACCTACCCACCACACAGTTTATGCCAGTTGTCAGGCAGCTCTGGAAATGAGAGGGGGATAGGTGGCAGCTCCCACAGGGCATCTTGGCAGTTGGGGGCCTCCCATCAGGGCCGGGGGGGGCCGCTGGAGCAACTGCCCTGCATTCCCTGTGCCTAAGACCTAACCCTTTTGGTCTTCAGAAGGGAAAACCTGTGGCACTTTATTTGATTTTCTTATTTGTTTATTTTCTGCATTTCTATCCTGCCCATCCCATAGACGGGTTCAGGGTCACAACATTTCGATAAATACAATAAAATTTAAAACACATTAGAACATATAAAATCAGTAGTCATGCTTGCCGTAGGGAGAATCTGGCCCATTGATGTAACTAAGTGTGGCCGGTTCTCAGTGGGTGGGAGACTGCAATCTCGGGGGGGGGAGAAATGTGGATGCCCCCTGCCTCAACCAAAGGCCTAGTGGAAGAGCTCCGTCTTGCAGGCCCTGCGGAATTGAATAAGAACCCGCAGGGCCCTGATCTCAGCAGGGAGCCTGTTCCACTAGGTGGGGGCCAGGGTGAAAAAAGCCCTGGCCCTGGTCAAGGCTAGGCAGACGTCCTTTGGGCCAGGGATCACCAGGAGATGTTGACTCTCAGAGCGTAGCACCCTCCAAGGCGTATATGGGAAGAGGCGGTCCCTTGGGTCTGTTGGTCCCAGGCCGTATAAGGCTTTGAAGGTGATTACCAGCACCTTGAAGTGGATCCGGTACTCAACCGGCAACCAATGCAGCTGACAGAGCACATGCTGTACGTGAGCCTGCACAGGCGTCGACATCAGCAGATGCACCGCCGCATTTTGTACCAGCTGTAATTTCCGGATCAGCTTCAAGGGTAAGCCTGCACAGAGCAAGTTGCAGTAATCAAGCCTGGAAGCGACCATTGCATGGGTCCCCGTAGCTAAGTCCTAGGGGGAGAGAGAGGGCTTCAGTAGCCTGATCTGCCGAAGATGGAAGAATGCAGGTATGGTGACTGCAGCAACCTGGGCCTCCATAGATAAGGAGGTATCCAGTGCTACTCCCAGGCTCTTCACCGACTGGGGCGGCACCAGTGTGGGAAGCCTGGTTCCCACCTCCAAACCCCCACGACCCAGGTACAGGACCTCCATCTTCGATGGATTTAACTTCAGTCGACTCTGCCTCAACCATCCAGCCACAGCGTCCAAAGCCTCAGCCAGATTTCCAGGAACAGAGGATGGATGGCCGTCCATTAACAGATAAAGCTGAGTGTCATCAGCATACTGATGGCAGCCCAGCTCATAACTCTGGACTAACTGGGCAAGAGGGCGCATATGGATGTTAAATAGCATTGGGGAGAGGATCGCCCCCTGCGGCACTCCACATTCTAGTGGGTACTACGGGGAGACCGTCTCGCCCAGCACCACCCACTGTCCCCGACCATGGAGAAAGGAGGAAAACCATTTCAAGGCAGTCCCCTGGACTCCTACATCGGCGAAGTCATAAGATCATAATCAACCATATCAAACGCCGCCATTAAATCTAATAGCAACAGCAGCGCTGACCCGCCTTGGTCCAGATGTCTACGGAGGTCATCTATAAGGGTGACCAGAGCTGTCTCCATCCCATGGCCATGGTGGAAGCCGAACTGGAAAGGATCACGGGTGGAAGCGTCATCCAGGAAGGCCTGTTCGGCCACCGCTCTCCCAACCACCTTGCCCAGGAAGGGTCAGTTCAACACTGGGCAGTAGTTGGTCAGGACTGTTGGGTCCAGTGATGGCTTCTTCAGGAGCAGACAAACTACCGCCTCCTTTAAAGGCTCCGGAAAAGTCCCAGTAGATAGGGACAAGTTGATGATTTCTTCCAAAGGGGCCCGAGTGCTCTCCCCGCAAGATTTCACTAGGCAGGAAGGGCATGGGTCTTATGATTTTATGACATTAATAATCTTCCCAGAGTTGACATTGTGAAGCAGGGCTGTTTTGGGGCAGGAATGCACAGGAACGGAGTTCCAGCTGGCTCCTGAGTTGGCCATGCCCAGCAGGAACTCATTAGCATAATAGGCCACACCCAGCAGCAAAAGCTCATTAGGATTGGCTACGTTAGGGGTGTGTGGCCTAACATGCAAAGGAGTTCCTGCTAAAAAAAATGTCCCTGGGTTTTGACAACAAACAAGGTAAACAGAATAAGAAGCAAAAGGTGGGCATGGCTGGATGACCACACTTCTGGTAACATGGGGGTGTGGCCTAATGTGCTAAGGAGTTGTGCTGTTTGGGGTGTGGCCTAATATGCTAATAAGTCTCTGCTGTTTGGTGTGGCCTGTTATGCTAATGAGTTCCTACTGGGCTTTTTCTACAAAGAAAACCCTGTTGTGAAGCATATGAATATTTTACTGTTTCATAAAGTTTAAAATGGAAAGTGGAAGAGATTGTTGGAATTTCAGTTTTCACCTCTGGAATCCGTCACTTCATCCTGCCACATGGATAGACTAGGACCTGGGGAGAGAAGGCTTCAGCATGTCCAAAGCCCCAGGGGGTCAGTCAGAAGGAAAGGAACTGGCCTTTCATGCTGAAAACATCCAATTTTCAGGGGGTCAGGGCCAAACTAGATGTGATGGCGTCCACAGGTTGGACCTGTAGACACTACCACGATTTTAAGGCCATTCAGAAATGCTGTAGGGGCCCAGCACAGTGATTTTTTCAAGTGCGAAAATAGCCATATCCCCCTCCCCACAGCTTTTTTGTCAGGTTCAACAGCAAGCAGGTCAAGGCACACTTCACTCAGAAAGTAATGCTTTATTGGAATACCAGTCTGTTGCCAAGTAATACATTGTCAGGAATGACGGATATGGCATGGGGGGCGTGTATATACTCTGATGCTTCAACTAGCCAAGCAAATGAAATCTAAGCACGCGCACGGGAAATCTCCCAGCGAGACATTACATCATGAATGGGAGACCACCACCCCCCTTTCCAGAGGGCCAATATATTCACACCAGCTGGGGAACGCAAGCCCTCCCTTCTGTCAAGGTTACACTGATATCGGTGTCTGGCAGAGGAATGTCTCCCACGGTAGCCTTAGCAAAGCAGATCTAAGCGCATGCGTGCAAGCCAGGAATAAGTTTATACAGAAAACATGGCAGTTATCTGACATCCTGCCCCCTCAAAACCCCATCACCCCCCCTTGAGACTGTTTGAGAAACCTCCTGGTTTGTCCTGGAGACACTGGTGAAAGTCCTGCAAAAGTCCGGGAGCTTGGATATCTATTGCTTTTACCCACTCCCGATGCTGCGGACCAAAATGCACCCACTCCACAAGGTAGTACAGTTTCCCACGTTTTACTTTAGAGTCCAAAATGTTCGAAATCTCGTAGTGTTCTTCACCATCCACTAATAGGGGAGGAGGGGCTGCTGTCTCCGGACGCCATCGGTTAGGGGGCGGACTGGGCTTTAACAAGCTGAAATGGAAAATTGGATGAATATTTTAAAGATTCTTCGGTAACTCCAATTCCACAGTCACATCATTGATTAACCTGCAAATCTTAAATGGACCAATATATTTCCATGCTAACTTCCACGAGGCTTGCGAAAGTCTCAAGTTCTTGGTTGATACATACACAAAGTCCCCAGGCTGCAGGACCCAACCCTCCACCCTTTTCTTGTCAGCCTGAGCTTTATAAGCTGCCTTGGCAGCATCAATAGCCTCACAAATCTGTGGCCATGAGTCTTGCAATTTTGTACACCAGTCCATTGCCTCGCCCCCCCTTTCCTGATTCTGCATTGAGGAACGGTAGTGGGGGGCTGTCATATCCCAAAGCGGCTTTAAAAGGGGAGACCCCCATTGAGGTGTGACAAGCATTATTTTAGCAAAATTCGGCCAGGGGAAGGAGATCCACCCAATTGTCTTATTGGAAGTTAGTGAAACAGTGCAGGTATCGCTCCAGGGTTTGATTCACCCGTTCTGTTTGTCTGTCAGTTTCTGGGTGGTAAGCACTGCTTCGGGCCCATTCCATCCCCATTATGCCCATCAGCTCTCCCCAGAACTTGGAAACGAATTGGGACCCCGGTCCATGATTATTTTGGCTGGCATTGTGTGGAGGCGCACTATGTGTTGAAGGAAGGCTCTCGCCAAAGAACGGGCTGTGGGCAAACTGGGGAAAGGGATGAAATGAGCCTGTTTTGAAAACAAGTCCACAACCACCCAGATCACAGTCATTTGCTTACTGGGGGGTAAATCTGTAATGAAGTCCATTGAGATGACCTCCCATGGTCTACTGGGGGTCAGCAGGGGCTTCAAGAAACCCGGGGGCTTCCCAGACTGAGGCTTGCACATGATGCATGTTTGGCAAGCGTGAACATACAGTGATAGATCCTTGCACATGTGCGGCCACCAGAATTGGTGTTGCAAGAGATGTAATGATTTTACAAAGCCTAAATGGCCTGCTGGTTTGGAATCATGAACTGATTGGAATACATCCCCTCACAACAGTTCTGGGACATATAGCTTGCCCCCCTTGTACCAACAGCCATTTTCTCAGCATTCTAAGTCCCCCACCACCCTCAGTTCCTCCCTGTCAGCATCGGAGAGGGCCGATGCAAATTTGTCCTCCCAGCGATCAGGGGGGTTGAACGGAGTGTTTCCCCTGCGCCTGGCTGCATGTTAGCACTGCACCACTCAATTGGGAGGACGTGAAGAATGTCGGGAACCTCCTCCCTTCTGCTTTCATGTTGCGGGAGGCAAGATAAAGCATTGGCCAGGGAGTTTGCTTTACCGGGGAAGTGGTGCAGGGTAAAGTGAAACTTCGAGAAAAACTCAGCCCATCTGAACTGCTTGGTGTTTAGATTACAGGGTGTTTGGAGAACCTCAAGGTTTTATGATCAGTCCAAACCTCAAAGGGAACTCGGGCCCCTTCCAGCCAGTGTCTCCACGTGGCCAGTGCTAAGCGGATCACCCCAGCTTCCTTATCCCACACAGGCCAGTTTCTCTCTGTTATTGAATTTCTGGGACACATATGCTAAGGGACAGAGGTGACCCATCAGACCCTTCTTGTAAGATCACCCCATAGCAACATCAGACATGTCAACCTGAACCACATTTTTTTTTTGTTTCATCTGGATGTGCCAACACTGGTTCTGTTGTGAACAGAACTTTAAGCTGATAGAATGCCTCTTGACACTTGGGGGTCCACTCCAGTTTAGTCCCAGGTTTGGCAGCCCCCAGTCCCTTCCGCTTGGTTTTTAATAAGTCAGTTAAGGGCAGACTCACTTGGGCAAAGTGTGGCAGGAAATTTCTATAAAAATTGGCAAATCCTAGGAAACTCTGGAGCTGTTTGTGGGTCTTAGGGGGTTCCCATTCCAACACATCCTGTACTTTCTTTGGGTCCATCTCTATCCCGTTTTGATATATGGTACCCCAGGAAGTCAATGCTAGTCTTATGGAACTCACATTTGGACAGTTTGGCAAACAGTTTGTGCTTAAGTAATGTCTGAAGGACCTCTCTCACCAGCTGTACATGAGAGACCATGTCAGGGGAGTACAATAAAATGTCATAAAGTACACTAACACCGCCTTAAACAGGTGCTTGTGTAACACTTCATTTATTTTCATAAAGACTCCTGGAGACCCCTGGAGGCCAAATAGCATCACCCAATATTCAAATTTGCCCACAGGGGTATTGAAGGCAGTCTTATATTCGTCTCCCTGTCGGATGCGTACACAGAAATAAGCATCCCGTAAATCAAGCTTGGAGAAGATCTTTCTCTTGGCCACCTCCGCCAAGAGGTCTTTAATTAATGGCATGGGGTAGGCGTTGGTGGACGAAACCACATCCATCCCCCGATAGTCTGTGCAAAGCCTGAGCCGCCATCCTTCTTTTTACAGAAAAGAACTGGAGCAGCGAACAGGGAGGCTGCCGGCCGAATAAATCCTCTGGCAAGCTTTTTATCGATGAACTTTTGCAACTCCTCCTTCTCCATGGGGCTCATGGCATAATTTTTCTCTTTTGGTATCTTATGCCCTGGCAACAACTCAATCGCACAGTCAGAGTTGCGATGGGGAGGGAGCATATCTGCATCCTCTTCCTCAAACGCCCATGATAAATCTCTGTATTCCCTGGGGATTTGGGCCAGTTCATCTGTGGCTAAACAAACCTGGGAAGGCTCACTATCCGGGGCTAACCCCCAGGCAGGGTCCCAGACGTGTTTTTGACACTTTGGGGATATGAACTGGACAATCCCCTCATCCCATAAGATATATGGGTCATGTCCATGAAGCCACGTGCTGCCCAGCACCAAAGGGAACTTAGCTCCAGGGGACACCACAAAGGCGCGGTCCTCCCAATGCTCTCTGGCCCCAACCCGCAATGGATCAGTCTTGAACCTACAGGGTTCTTTCATTTGAGAGCCATCCATTTGAGTAAATATAAGGGGTCTGCCAAGCAGACCACAGCTGCCTCCAAGCCCGACACCAGGGAGGGGGTGATGAGATCCCTCCCGCACCCCGAGTCTATGAGGCCGCGAACCCTAATGTGCGTCTTCATGGCAGGGTTCATAATAGTAACAGTCACGAAAAAGAAGGGTGGGTAGTTGCTCACCACATTTGGCACTTCGGTCGATGGGTCCTGCTGTGCTGTGCCACTTACAACAGGACCTGGCCTTTCCCTGCCGGCTCTGCCTACTCGTCATCGCTCGAACCTGGGTCCAGTGGTGTGTAAGGCATGGAGGTTCCTCGGCTTTGCTGTAGCCTTTTTTGATGGGATGTCGGCCCGACACTTGTCACCTTCTTTTCCTGATGGTCCAGCGATTTCTCCCGATGGGCAGGTAGCTGCATAGTGGCCCTGTTCCCCACATTTCAGGCATAAGCCTTGTTTCATTCGTTGGTCCCGAACCAAGACTTTCGGCTGGGGCTGCTTGGATGGGGCATAGCGGGTGGTCTCCCGGCTGCAATCGCACTATCTAGTCTCATAGTGCGCAACCTGCTTTCTGCTTTCTCTGCCTCCTCCATCCAGGCTTGTAGGGTTCTTGGCTCTTGGGAACTCATGACATTGTTTCAGATGTCAGTCACCAGCCTCAGTCGATACTGTTGGGCTAGGACCAGATCGGTCCAGTCACGGATTTTGATGGCATGACGTTGGAATTCTGTCGAGTACTCCCTCATCGAGAGCTTGCCTTGCTTAAAGGTGCAGAGGAAGGCTTCCGCCTTCTCGACTGCCGTGCGATCCTCAAACCGAGCTCGTAGCACCCACATAAACGCATCTACGCTCCCCAGCTCTGCTGCATCCAGGTTGTGCAAAGACACGTGCCAGCTGGTGGCAGCCCCACCTGTTGCTCCTCATCCTGGAAGAGATGGGCCCATCGTTGCACAAATTTCATCACTTGCAAGATGAAAAAGGAGAGGTTTTCTGGGTCACCATCAAAGGTGATATCTAGTAAATCCTTGGGCCGTGGCATCATTGGTGGGACCACTGGAGCAGGCAGTTGCGGAGGGGGGGAGCTGGAGGTGGTGGCGCCCTGGGTAGCTGAGGCACCAGCGCTGGAAGGGGTGGCGGCTGCTGCGGCTGTGGCAGCTGAGGAGCTGGCAAGACGGGAGCAGGCAGCAGGAGGATGGGGCCAGGTGGCGATTGACACGGACCGGGGGGGGGCAGCTGGGACCCCCTGTTGGGCTGCCAGTTGCATCTGAACCATCTGGTTCATCACCGTCAGTAGCATTTGAAGTAAATGTCCTAAGTCTCGCATTATCATGCCGCAGTCAGACTCTAGGCTATCCAGCCTCCCCTCCACATCCCTTCCTGGACTTCCTGAAGACCTTGGGGGAAACTTGAGGGGACGGCTCAGAGTTGTGCTGAAACTCCCTGAGCTCAAACAAGGGTCGTACATGCTGTCCCGACTCTGACTCCCCAGCAACAACCAAGTGGTTTGCATAGAGTCTCCCAGGTGTCATGCCCAATCGCTCTGCTTGGGCCGAAATGCTACCCCTTTGCCCAGGTGCGGAGGGATGTACAACATTGTAGGTCTCAGGATGGCCCCGCCATCCATAGTTGCTGGCCCTCCAGGACTGGTGACTGTCAGGGGGACCATCGACACTGGAACCCCCATCCCCGTAGTCAGTGGGGGGTTGGCAGGCATAGTTGTAGGCACCATTGTGGTTGGTACTGTCATGGGCACAGTAGTGGTAGGTACTGTAGTGGGCACCCCACCTCCCCGGGTCCGCTCATCTTGGCAGGGAGAGATCTGTCCCAGTGGCAAAATAAAGATTCCTGACAATTCTGTCAGGTTCAACAGCAAGCAGGTCCAGGCACACTTCACTCAGAAAGTTATGCTTTACTGGAATACAATCTGTTGCCAAGTAATACAGGTACATTGTCAGGAATGACAGATATGGCATGGGAGTCATGTATATACTCTGATGCTTCAACTAGCGAAGCAAATGAAACTAAGCATGCACATGGGAAATCTCCCGGCGGGACATTACATCATGAACAGGAGACCACCACCACCCTTTCCAGAGGGCCAATATATTCACACCAGCTGGGGAATGCAAGCCCCCTTCTGTCAAGGTTACACTGATAGCGGTGTCTGGCAGAGGAATGTCTCCCACGGTAGCCTTAGCAAAGCAGATCTAAGTGCATGCATGCAAGCCAGGAATAAGTTTACACAGAAAACATGGCAGTTATCTGACATCTTTCAACACTTGAAAATATACACCGGGGGGGGGAGATGATATGGTTGGCAACCAGTGGGAGACCAGTGGGGAGTACCACATAGGAGTGGCTGTCAGCCGATGGCATGATGTAACTTCCAGAAAAAACAGGAAGTGATGTCACACTTTTTGAGGAATTGGCCAAAACTCTATGGTGAAACAATTGAGTTCTTGATAATTCCTAGAGAAAACTGCTTTTAATTTATTTTATTCCCACTGCCACTTTCAGTGGTGGTGGAAAATACCAACTGCGGGAGCTGTGGCAACCCTAGGGGATGAAGACGAGAGCCCCCTAGCCCTCCCCCCCCCCGCCACTCTTTGGCTCTTGCAGCATTTTGAAGTATTGTGTCTAGTTCGGCCGTCCTTAAAGGATACATTAGAATCCACAACTCTTGTTACCTCACTAATTGGTGAGGGCCCCTCCTTTCTCTATGAACTCTTTGCATGAAATGGCACCACTGAAGGCCTGGGGATCCCCTGGAATTATATCTCCTCTCCAGAGTACAGAGATCCGTTCCCCTGGAGAAAATGGCTGCTTGTGAGGGTGCGGGCTCTAGGGCACTGTACCCCACTGAAGTGGTCCCTGTCCTCCCCAGGCTCCATCCCCAACACCTCCAGGAGTTTCCTAACCTGGATCTGGCCACGGTACCCCTGCATCCCCCAACAGTGGCCAGGGAGGCCTTGGTAACCTTAGCCCGAAGCTGGGGCCAGGCCTCTTGCTGAGGGAGGAGGTGTGGCCTGGGTCTCTCTAAACCTACTTGTTTATTTAGAAGTTCAGCAGGTTCCTGACCTTTGCCAGAAAGTAAGTCTTGCCCATTGGGTTGCCAGATCCAGGCTGGGAAACTCCTGGAGATTTGGGGATGGAGTCTGGAGAGGACAGGGACCTCCATGATGTACAGTGTCGTAGACTCCGCCTTCCCAAGCATCCATTTTCTTCAGGGGAACTGATCTTTGTAGTCTGGAGAAGAGCTGTAATTCCAGGGAATCCCCAGGTCCCACCTGGAGGCTGGCATCCCTAAACTGTTGCCTGGAATTTGCTGTTACTGGAGGGTGTGGTCTATAACGCATCACATCCCTGCTGTGTTGCCTTCTCTCACCAAATTCTGCTCTCCCTAGGCTTCACCCCCCGATCTCCAGGAATTTCCCAACCTGGAGTTATCAACCCTAGCAAGCACGTATGGGAGAAGGCCATCCTTACAAGACCCTAGTCTAGGGTTGCCAACCTCCAGGCGGGGCCCAGAAATCTCCTGCTCTTACACCTGATTTCTGAGCCACAGAGATCAATCCCCCAGGAGAAAATGGCTGCTTTGGAGGGTAGACAGTGTGGCCTTATACCCTGCTGAAGTCCCTCCCTTCCCCAAAACCTCCCTCTCCAGGTTCCATCCCCACTCCCCAAATCTCCAGGTATTTCCCAAACCAGAGCTGGCAACCCTAACCTGGTCCCAGATAGTGTTGGGTTTTAACTACAAAACCCTAACTTTAAACTGTGCTCAGAAATGAACAGGCTGCCATTATTAGTTCTTTTAAAATACTCTGATAATATTCTTTAAAAATTATGTGGGCACTCCATGAAATTGCTGAACAGTCAGGTTAGAACAGATAAAAGGAAGTCCTTCTTCACCCAAAGAGTGATTAACATGTGGAACTCCCTGCCACAGGAGGTGGTGGCAGTGGCTACAAGCATGGACGGCTTCAAGAGGGAACTGGATAAACACATGGAGCAGAAAGGCCCATCAGTGGCCATTAGCCGTAAGGTGTACAGGGAAGGTATACGGGCCGCAGGGCCTGAAAAACGGAGCTCTTCCGCCAGGCTTTTGGAGCCGCTGCCACCACCACTGCCACCATTGATACCTGACAGTTCGTGAAGAGCCAGCCCGACCATCTGGGTCCCACAATTACAGTTCAAACCGACTGCCCAGACATTTGAGGAATATCAAGAAGCTGACTGGGTTCAAGAGAGCTTCCGCTAGGTTCAAAAAGGCACATCTGGTAGCTGACGGATGTAACCCCGCCAGGAACTCCGAGGACGACTCATCTGGCCCCCGGCCCCTCGCAGAAAAGTCCATTCTTTCCACCAGCTTGGTGGATTTAGGGGCCAAGTGGTCTGTGAACACCTTTACCAGTACGTCGTACGTTACCGGTCTTTGGTTTGCTGAGGCACCACCAGGTCCTTCAGCAAGAGGAGTGCCTCGATCCCACAGTACCTTAGGAGGCGTGCCTTCTTCATCCCTGGGTCCGTGATGGCGTTGATTGTGAAATGGTTTTTGAGAGTTTCGAGCCACGTCTCCCATTGGGTGGGGCGCAAGATGTCGAACTTGGGGAAACTCTTGTTACCACTGGTAGCCATCGTAGCAGCACGTGCAGGAGGCAGTGGTTGCTCGGGTGCGGAGGTGATGTGAGGCTGCGCTTGGAGTCAGCGGGTGTGTTCGCAGTGCCTGGAGCGGTGCGGTGAGCCATTACTGGAGAAGCAGGGCACGAAGTGGAGCTGTGTGCCGCCATCTCTGTGCTGGGACTCGATGCGAGGCTTGGTTCTTCTTGATGGTCGTTGTTCATGGGAGGTAGAATCCCTTCCTCGTCACCAGTGAAAAGTACTGAGACTTACTAGTGATTTCAGCTCTTTTATTAGGTGAAGAACAAGACAACTTTAGCTGGCTTGCAGGCTGGCTTATATTCCCAAAGAAAACCCACACCCCAACACACACAGCACCCATGATTGGCCTATATACATTGATTGCATTATTTCCTCAGATCCCAGTTCCCTGATTGGGAGGGAGCCAGGATCCAACCGCCCATTGTCCTCAGGAACGAAACTCAGACACTTCACCCAGCCTTGTGGTGGACCGGCTGGAACCGGTACGAGCACATGGCTGGCCCGGACCCACGTTCTGTGATGGGTACATTACAATTCCCAAGCGGTGCAATCACTTTTACATCTCTCACCAGGTCTTGGGTGTTACTTAGGACCAAAACCAGGATCGCCTCTCCCCTGGTAGGTTCTTTGACCATCTGCTCCATAGCACTGTCATTGAGAGTGTCTAGAAACTCAATCTCTTTTTCCCGACTAGAACACATATTGACCCAATCAATGTGTGGGTAGTTAAAATCACCTACTATGACACAGTTATTTCATCTAGCTGCTATCTTTAATTACTTCATCATTTTATAATCCTCTATCTTTTGATCTGGTGGGTGATAACAAACTCCCAGTGTTATGCTTCCTTTTGGGCCCACTTTTTCGACCCATAGTATTTCCAGAAGCGAATCCAGTTCTCTTACCCTCTCAATCTTACTGGACTGCTCTCTGCTCTCTCCACTCTGCTCTCTCCACCACATTTTGAAGGAGATCCCTGGGTGGATAGGGAGTGTTTTAATAGCAGTAGCCTCAGCTGGTCTGGGAGCCATTGGTGGTGCTGATGGAGTTAGGGTTACCAGCCTCCAGGTGGGGCCTGGAGTTCCCCTGGAATTGCAAGTGATGTCCAGACTACAGAGATCAAGTCCCCTGGAGGAAACGGTAGCTTTGGAGAGTGGACTCTATGGCATCACATCCCCACCAAGGCTCCCTCTGAGCTGTGGAGTCCTGCGAGCAAAAATTCTACTTTGTGAGTTTCTGGGCATTACAGTTGTGAGCAAGCAATTTGGCTCCTGCATAAATTAGATTGCTCTGGAGCCCTCCTTCCTGAGCGAAGGCAAAAATGTGTGAGCCAGAGGCTAAAAAACCATGAGCTAGCTCACACTTAGAGGGAGCCCTGATCCCCACTGAGCTTGCGCCACTCCCTAGATTCCACCCTCCCCAGGCTCTGCCCCCAAGCACCCCGGTGTTTTCCAAGCCAGAGTTAGCAACCATAGCTGAAGGCCCAGCTGCACCGCATTGTTCAGCAAGGTTAAGGACAAGGTCTTAGTGGACCTCTGAGACCAGAACAAAGTCTGAGTCCAATAGCACCTAGAAGACCAGCCAGGTTTTGTTCTCGGTGTAAGCTCATCCCCAGGACAGACCCCCTGCTGGTCTCAAAGGTGTCCCAGGATGGACTCAAACTTTGCTCTGCTGCCTCAGACCAGCACGGCTACTCCACCTGGATCTACTCTCAAACCAGAAATGCACAAGCTTTTGCTGAAAGGCCCGCCCCTGCTTTTGGGATGTCCTTTAAAGTGGACTAGCAGAAGGGTGGTTAAAACCGAGGGACTGGCAGCGGGAAGGGCTGGACCGCATCGCAGTGCAGGGAGGGAAGTTCAGGCAGGAGCCCTCCAGCAAGTCTGGAAAACTCTTTTGGCCGACAGTAGTTTCACAAAGAACCACCAAGTTCCACTGGATAATCATGCGCACTGTTATTTTATTCTCAAAAGTAAAAAGGTCACTTGTGTAGATTGTTCGCAAAATCAAAAGCCATATGATGCTTTCTGGCAAAGGGCTGTCTGTGTGCAGTGTTCCCTCTAAGACGCGGAGTCTTGTGAGCAGACATTCTACTTTGTGAGCTACCGGTGCTAAAGTTGTGAGCGAGTGATTTGACTACTGCATAAATTAGTTCGCTCTGGAGCCATTCCTTCTTGAGCAGAGACAAGAATGTGTGAGCTGGAGGCTGAAAAACTGTGAGCTAGCTCACACTAACTCAGCTTAGAGGGAACATTGGCTGTGTGCCATGCACACTTTCGCACGCTCCAGAACTCTTCGTGACATCTAGCCTGAGGAAGAGTTCTGGAGAGAAAAGTTGCCCGGCGTGTTGTGATATTTTGGTTGGTCTCAATAATAAGTACTACATGGTTCTTTTGATGCTAATGATGACGACGACGATACTTTATAAGGCAACAGGGAGCTACTAGGCTTTCCAACCTCCAGGTGGCCCCTGGAGATCCACTATTACAATTGACCTCCAGAAGACCAAGATCAGTTCCCCCGAGGGAGAAAATGGCTGCCTTGGGAGATGGGCCGTCTGGCCTTGTACCCTGCAAACCCCACCCTCCGCAACCCCCCCCCAAATCTCCAGGTATTTCCCAAACCAGAGCTGGCAACCCCAGTGGCTGCAGAATTCATTTTGATCCCTTTTCTCCAGGGAAGCCAGGACAGCTCTCCCCTCCTGTATTTCATCTGCCCAACGACCCTGTAAAGGTACACATGTGTGTGAGGGGGGGGGGGGAGAGAAGGGCTCAAGGTCACTCACTCAGCTTCACAGCTATTTGGTAATTTGAACTGAGGTCCCCCAGTCCTAGCTCCACTGCACCACGCTGCATCCAGCACTTAGCAATCCATTCTGGATCAACTGAATTGTCAGGTTTTTCCGAGCAGTCCTGTGCCCACATATTACGTGCCCTCCCCCGAGCCTGCAAAGCAAGTCCTGTGCCAGGCCGGGAGTTTCTTCTTCACATGTTTTCAGATCTCTCTCAGAGAGACAAGTGGAAATGCGCACTTAAAAAGCATCCTCCAGCGGTTCCTGTGACTGGACCCGTTTCATTAGCCACACAGAATGAAATACTGCCTGGCCATTATAGCAAAGCTTGTAGAATAAAATACATGGGAGGCAGTGGATATAATGAAAGCAGTGTGTAGGTTTGTCAGCATTTAATTGGGAAAACCTTTCACATACTTGCAGGCCCTGCCAAGAACAACTTTCTGGGGAAGGCACTGGGCCCTCTGAACAGCAGGCTAGAGCAGGCCCAGTCAGGGGACCAAGGGGGCTCTCACATCCCCCCCAGTACGGGACACAGAGGAGTTTGCTGTCCTCCCCTGGCCAGGAGAGGGAGGCCAATTGCCCCACCATGGTGTGCCTTCGTGATGGGCAGAGAAGGGTAGAGATACCCGAAGATGGGCCAAGGCTGCCGGGAGGGGAAGGGGGATTGGGTTGCCAGCTCCAGGTTGGGAAACTCCTGGAGGTGTTGGGGATGGAGCCTGGGGAGGACAGGGACCCCCTCAGTGGGGCACGATGCCCTAGAGAGTCCGCCCAACAAAGCTGCCATTTTCTTCAGGGGGACGGATCTCTGTAGCTTGGAGATGAGCTGTAATTCCAGGGGATCCCCAGGTCCCATCTGGATGCTGTTGGATGTTCCAGATGCAAAATGTCCCCTGCCTCAGACCTCTGGACTGAGTGGCAAGAGAGGCTAGACAGCTGGACGAGCACGCCGACCTTTCTTCCTGCGTCCCCTCTTCCGCCACCGTCCTCTTTGATATGTGGATTGTGTTCTCAGGGATCAATAATTTCCCTTCCCTGCTTCTCTCTCACTCTGGATGAAGACCTGCTCTCCCCCTGCAGGCACCCAAAGTGAGACATGCGGCCCCCTCTTGGCACCACGAGGCAGATGGGCCTCTCGCCATCCGCCTCCATCCTTTAGCTAGCAAGTTAGTAACCTGTCTCTGCTCTTTCCTATCCAAAAGAGAGAAGTATTTCTCTCCTCAACTTGCAATGTGGCTCTGTGTAGCTTTGTAAGCTGAGTAACCTGGTAAAGTGACACTCCTGCATTTGTGGCTTTATTTAAGCACTTGGCTAACTAATGGTGACTGGACTAGCCACACCAGCTAACCTCAATAGACACCAGCAGGGGTCTTTTCGGGGGGGAGCGCACCGGAGCACAGCTCCGGGAGCTCAGGAGCCAAGCCCCGCCCCCAGCCGGCGTCCCGGGGAGTCTTTCAGGCAGCTGAATGTCAATTTCAGCTCCATTATATCCTATGGACCATTGAAGTCAATGGTGAAAACATAGGGTATATTCTGGGGGCTGGAGGGGAGGGGGTTTGAGGGAGAGGCTCCAAACTCACAGGGTAGCTGATGGAGCCTCTCCCCAAGATACCCACCAAGTTTCAAGAACATTGGATCAGGGGGTCCAATTCTATGGGCCCCCAAACACGTTGCCCCCATTCCCTCCATTGTTCTCTATGGTGGAAAAAAAAGTTATATTTCTCCCACCATAGAGAACAATGGAGGGAATAGGGGCAATCTGTTTGGGGGCCCATAGAATTGGACCCCCTGATCCAATGTTCTTGAAACTTGGTGGGTATCTTGGGGAGAGGCTCCATCAGCTACCCTGTGAGTTTGGAGCCTCTCCCTCAAACCCCTCCCCTCCAGCCCCCAAAATATACCCTATGTTTTCACCATTGACTTCAATGGCCCATAGGATATAATGGGTTCGAATTGCCGCAGAATTTCTTTCATTCCCTCCTTTCCTTCTCTCTTTTTCCTTTTTCCCTCCTTCTTCTCTTCTCTTCTCTTCTCTTCTCTTCTTTCTTTCTTTCTTTCTTTCTTTCTTTCTTTCCCACCTTCTTCTCTTCTCTTTTTTCCTTCTTTCCCTGTTTCCCTCCTTCTTCCCTCTTTTTCTTTCCCTCCCCTTTCCTTCTCTTTCTTTCCCTCTTTCCTTCCTTCTTTCCTTCTCTCTACTCTCTCTCTTTCCTTCCCTCTTTCCTCCTTCTGTGGCCCAACTCTCATGAGAAGGAGTTTAAACTTCAAACCCCTTCTCTCTTAGCTCCCCCACCCAGGCCAGCTGGGGGAATGGAACGGGAGGCTTTTGAAGATGCCTCCCCCTTTTGATTCCCCTTCTGACATCACTTCCGGTGATGTTAGGGGGCGTGGCATATGCTAATAGCCTAATAGCTCATTAGCATACCATATGCTAATGAGCTCCTGCAGCTGTTTTTCTACAAAAAGACCCCTGGACACCAGCATCCGTAAGAATGGACATCAGGACGATGAAGCAGGTGATGCAGGAGGAAGAAAAGGGAGCAGGCAGTTGTGGAAGAGAACGTGGGAGAGGAGTCACATGGAGCCCCGATGTTGCATCAGGCAGAGCACCTTGCTGTCAGCTAGGCTGGCATATTTTGGGATGTGTGGGTACTTACTTGCCTCCCTCCTCCCTCCCCCCTTTCTGCCTCTGAGATGTACTGTTATCTATATGGCGTCCTTGAAGCTGAGCGCTGCCTGCTCCTAGTTTCCCGCTGAGAATGTAACCGTTGTCATTTTGCCCGCGTCTCCGGGTGTTTGCTTTTTGGCTTTGCTCTATCAGGGGGTCATGTATGAAATGGGCATAACTGGGCTTCTGGACTGTAGCCCACCATTCCTGACACAAGAGTTCATGATGTCCTAAGTACTAGTTCTCAATAAACTGAAACTTCTGAAGGAACGTTGTTGAGTGACTTGGCTGGGAACCCTGACCCTTGCCTCCCCCCTCCCAGTCGTGGTGGGGCCGTGCTTAGAGGAGCTAGTTTGGGGCTGAGAAACCTGCTTCCAAACCGTCTTGGGACTGGCATGCCTGGTGTCACAATCATAGGAGGAAAGGCAAAGGGGACTCTTGAATGACCATCTCAGATACAACTGGTAGGACACCATGGATCCTGGGGCAAGAGAGAGGAAGTGGCTATCCCTAGATGGACAGTCCTTGGCCAAAGCGGCCCAAGAAGTGACAGCCAGGCAGGCAATGGCTGATATGTATCCAGACGAAGCCATCTCGTCAGTCCGCTCGACTCCAGGCGCTCAGCAGTCATGAAACAGAGTAAGGTGTGATAGAAAACAAGCTCTTTGGCTCAGCAAAAGCTAGAACGTCTGGATTTCCTTCTAGTGTTCCAACCAAATACCTACGAACCATGCGAGTGAGAGGTCCAGGAGTTCATCTCTTTAGCCACAGCGGGCAACATTCCGTGCAAGTGGGTTTCTTTTAACATATATATATATATGGGGATCTTGCAGGTTTTGTTTTTTTTTTTTGCTTTTTTTTTTTTTACAAAAAACCACTTTTGATTTAAAAGATTATTCATTGTACTTTGTCTTGGCTCCAAACAGTACAACCCCCCCCCGCAAAAAAAAGACCACTGGATTTTTCAGAGCCTCCCCCAAAGAGAGAAAGGGTTGATGCCCGTGGAGGCAGCAGGGGAGGAATGAGACGGGAAGGGAATATTTTCAAATCCACGCTCAAGTCACCGAAATTACCAGGGCCACTTCGGCAAGCCCCAAGAGAAGTGAAATGCAGCCAGGAGAGCTACTAGCGTGTGTGTGTGTGTGTGTGTCAATGATGCCAATCGGCCTGATAGCACCAGAAACGATTCATTACGGCCCCAGAAACAGTTTCATAGCAAAATGCCCTGAGTGAAAAGTTTAAAGCTAGACTTAAGCTCCAGGAACGTCTCAAGCCAGCCCAAATAGCTGGAGGAAAATAGGAAGAGCGCATGTGGAACTAATTACTTAAGGGGAGTCTCTGACAAAGAACATTTCTGCAGACTTTTCATAGGGGCTTCACATTCAGGAAGTGGCTGTAATTACTGTGCAAGTCCAAAAGCGAGCCTTACTTACGAGTCGCCTGCTCCGAGACAAAAAAAGGAACCCTTTTCTGAGTCCAAAAGGCCAACAAATCGGGGGGGGGGATAAAAGAAACCCCAAACTAAAAATCAAGGAAGGGTGGGGAGAGGAATACTTTGCATTGTTCTCTCCCTTAGCCAAAGTTTCATCGAAGAGAATTTTGGTTCAGCTTTGTTTTGTGGATTTACATTAATTCGCTCTGAACTGAACGCGCCTCAGCAGAGCTGCATGTCTTGAGTTTTTACAGCTTTTCCATAGTGGGGCCCACTTCCTGCCCAGTTGAAGAAGAAGGAGGGGGAGGGGGGAAAGAAAACCTGGCCTCAAGATGAAATGACTGCTTAACATTACACTAAAACATCTGGTACCATTTTATACACAGACCCATGTCTGAGAGAAGGCAATTCCAGCGGTCTCACCAGCGGCACAGTGCATACCCAAACCTCCCTAGGGTGACATCATCCCATATATGGATGTTCGGGCCCAGCCCTCCCCCTTCCCCTAGTCCTAAATTCATTGCCAGATCCACCGTCTACTGCAAATGTGCCACGTCAAGGCTCGGAATCTGCTGCACTCCGGTTTGCGTTTTGCGAAGGAAGGCTGCAGAACTTGAAGGGGGGGAAAGGAGCAGATCCTGAAATGCGGGAAGGGAGGGTTTTTTCTTTCCTCCTTCCTTTCTTTCTCTTCTCTCTCTCTCTCTCTCCTTCCCTCTTCTTCCAAAGACTAAAAGGAGAATTAATGTAGAATCCGAACCCGATCCTGTTCCGTCGGCCCAGTGTTCAGACTACCTGTTCAGGACAATGCAGTTGTACAGTAGTCTGCACATTGGTTAGACTGGGCAAGGGAATGCAGCGGCACGGACTCTCGAGAGTGTCGAGGAGAAGACCGGGGGGACACTCCTTTCAGATCTCATATGCCAGTGTTTTCCTTTGCAGGTTTGGCAAGCTAGGGACTAGGGGACCCTGCCCAGGCACAATGGAAAAAATAGAGGACTTCTGAGTAATGCAAGAAAGACGTTCTGGTAAGGCCTCTGAATTTTCGGACAAGCTTCTGGCCTGTGTTCTGGAAGTAGGTGAAGGTCCCAACCTTGTTCTGAGCAGGCAAGACGGGGAGGGGTCCCAGTGGGCTAACGTTCATGCCAGAGAGAAAAAAGGTGTCACTCGATCCAATTGGCCACATGCTAGAAACCAATCTCGCCAATTCCCCTGTTGTACTGAAAACGGAAAGCCATCCTTCGCATTGAAAAGCATGTAATTATGCCGTTTTTGTTGTTGAATTACTAATATTTATGAATGACCTGTTGAACGACTAACAGCGCTTAACGTGATGTGGAGGTGTGGAAAAAAACCCCTTGTTTTCAGTATGTTTTTTTCTGCCGCTCTTCAGTGTTTATCCTGAGATTTCAGATTTTTAAGTTCTCTTTAATGACATGTTTGCTATCTGTACAAATGGGCCCCAGGCTCCCAAAATACATGCCTATAAGAAGCTGCGCTATATCTTTGACCTTTACATCAAATGACACCAATTTTTTTTTTCCTTTGAAATTAACAAAACTGTCTTCTGACTAATACCACCCCCCTCGAGAGATGCTCACGTACCCCCAAAGTGCATGGGAGTAGTACTTTGGTGCATGGAGAGTGCAGGAAGCAAGCACACAGATTGTATCTGGGTGCAAAAGCCAAGGCCCGTAGATTGCAGAAGTCAGAGGCACATTGCCTGAATGGCACCCCCCCCCATCAGTGTCTGCATTTGTGCCTTTGGAGATGGAGGGATAGACTGATGCTCCTCTCGGCATGGGAAGGGACCGCTCAGGCTTTCTATACGCAGCCAGCCAGGTTCCATACTGGGCTGCCTCCCCAGAAAGCAGCCTTGGGGGGTCTCTCCTCCCCTCTCCCACCTCATGCACGGCACAGAAAAGCCCCTCCTCCACATGCGAAGTAAGAGAGTGCCGGATTGAGCAGAACTAGAGACATTCTTGACAACAGACCTACTAAACTCTTGGCCCCACTGCAGTTCATTGTCCTGAAATGCAGCAGCCCAAATGAGAGAGGTTTTTGGAGGATGTTTTTGCTGACCAGCTGTTAACAGATAGATGAGAAGCTGAGATATGAAACGGGAACTTCTGTCCCTCCAGACAATGATGCTCTGCTGAGGGAAGTGGTGGTGTTGATGCTCATGAGACCTTCGAGGCCAAGTGCTTGGCTTCCCTGTCCCTGGACCTTGGGCCTCACGAGTAGACATGACTTTAATAAATACATGCAACATTTTCTTTTGGTGCATTTCCAGCTATCCTATTTAGGTGGGCGGGAAGAGGGACATACTGAATGAGTAGTCTCTGATGGAGAGAATAGTGGGAGGGGTGGAATCTCTGGGCTGTAATTTGAGGCCATCTGAACTGCATAGGCCGTTCCTTTCAACTTTCTCTGGGTAATGGGCCACTGCAACTGCAAAGACTTTTCACGATTTAAAGAAGTTTTAAAAAATGATATGCTACAATCCAGAATTGTTTAGGTAATAATCAACAAAATGGTGTACACACACTAATAATAATAATAATAATAATAATAATAATAATAATAATAATAATAATAATAATAATAATAATAATAATAATATTGTAACAATTTACATTTCCCTGTTGTTCGCACAGGGCAGAGTCCTGAATTCCTGCCCACTCCCTCTTCCAGTCTTTATTATTTTTCGCCAAAAATCTATACTAAATAGCTGATTTTGCAATCATGTATTGTTGGTGTCCATTCTGAATGCTGCGTATCAGCAACCACCTATGCATGTTTTAATAAGAAGTAAGTCCCACATATTTCTACTGGCCCAAATAAGAATCTATAAGATTGTGGCCCTCAGCCTTGTTTGAAACCATAATATGTTCCATATTAGACTTTCCTAATATAAAAGCCAGTCATTTTTAATGTTTTGCCGTTTACTGCATTTTACCAATCAGGAAGCATCCATTAAATTCTATAGGAATTTTAAACAAATTCTATGACAAGCGTATAGAAAGGTGTAAAAAAAATTAACTATTTCTTAGCTTACTGCTTTTGACCTTTGGATTTGTTTTACAACCAGTCTTTATATCTGTAGACTTCTACAGCATAGCAGGAAGGGCAAATGACTCAGAAAAGGACACGCTTTCCATAAGATCTCAAGAATGAAGGCCAATTGCACAACTTAACAGTTCTTCAGAATTTTGCAGAATTTGCAGAAATAATTTATCTCTCCCCCTTTATTGTTCATTTAAATCATGACGAAAATGCAACTAACACTCCAGTGGAAAATGCAAGTTTTTGGAACGTTACTGCGCCATGCTAACAGGAGTGAAATTGCTTTGGAACGCATTCCACTGGAAGCAATATGTAGACATGGTGTCTGTTTACTACAATGTCTATAATTTTCCTTAACCAGAAGGGAAAAGCAGGGACTTCTTCTAAAAGAGAGAGAGAACAGGGTGGGGGGGGGAAGAGGTTTGCATTGTTAGCAAAGAGGGGCGCTTTGCCTCTAACACACCCATCAAATACACTTTCATTTATAAACTGACCTTCAATAATAATCTTTGAGAACTGAGGGTCTAAATGAGCAGGAGATGTAAATATGTATGTTTTCTCTTTTATACCAACTGGCTACGTGTGAATTCTAAGAAAACAGACTTGCAGGAATCAGGTTATTTTAAAAAATACAACCAAGGTTTCAGATATGTTATTCTGCAGTTATAGATTACTCTATCACAAAGCTGAAATGAAAAAAAAAAAACTATGGCCGGAAATATTGTTTGCTGGAATATATGAAATGGAACTCATGTTTATGGGGACCAGAACTATTGCAACAAAATAGTGTGACAAACAAGAGCCCCACACTATAACACAGGCAGTCTATTATTTTATGCCACGCAGTGCGTGCTACCTATCCAGAGAGGGAGAGAGAGAGAGAGACAAAGAAGGCTGGGATCTGTCTGAGGACATTGTCGCAATTTGGATCAGTAAAGAGTCTTGAGACCTCATTTCTGAAGGCTGAAATTACTCATGTAATGGATTTCAGCCACCAGCTGCCCAAACCCAGATAAAACTGCTAGTTAGGTTTGCTGCATTCTTTTCCCAGTGTTATTTAACCCCCATGGTAGGCTGATGACCACCTGTTAATATATTTGCATTGTAAACGCTCTTCCGCTTTCTGTTTCCCTCCAACACAGAAGTCTCTGCAGACTAAACAAGTATCTCTGTCCTGTAGGAATAAATCCTGTCGTTCTCCAACCAACCTACTGGCCCAGCCAGCATTTTTCAAATATGATTAAAAAAAAAAATGACAACAAAAGTTAGCCAATCAGGCTCATAAATGGAGAAAGAAAGGGGGAAAAAACTTGATGTTTTAAAAAAAAAGTCTTTTTTCCTACAGTATCTCTTACAAATCCTCGACATTCTATTTGTTCATTAATTGGCAAAAATTTTACTCTATGCAAGAAAATGCAGACAAGAGACAAAACATCATGAAGGGGGAATGTGCCTTTGTTAAATGTGTGATCTATAGAAGCATTTTTTTCTATTCCCCCCCTTTTATTAGAAACCTGTTAATACCAACAGCACCTTCCCTAATGTGTAGAAGCATTTGCAAAAATTGTGCCAGAATTTGAGAAATAAATACAATTTCAGCTGAATCTTGTCAAGTAGGTCAAGGTCAATATTAACGATCACAAAACTAAAAATCCATTGTGGTAATGAATGTAGGCATGAATGGCCTCTTCTCCAAAATCGCAGCATTTGGGCCAATTCAATTGTAATAATGTGCCATGCAAGCGTCTTCAGTATTAACAGTCTTTGTTTCGAGCAGAATGTATAACCAGTCCATTTTAAGCTTAGTGAGATATGCAAAGATAATTTTGAAAGCAAAGGGCAAAACTCATATTTCCCACATAAGCAAAACAGCAATGAAATAATATTTAAGCATCCTTAAGAAAACACCTCAAGTTTTCAGTTTAGCCAGTTCTTTGTTCCTAAGTATTAGATCTTTGTTCCCTTTTAAGATCAAGCATGGCACCATTCTGCGTTACCTGTGAACAAAAGACTTCGTATGGAACATTTATACTATTCCACAAGTAGTATATAACAGCAGCTCCCATACCTCTCTCCCCCTTGTCCCTAAAAACTAAACATGAATTTACT
The DNA here is from genome assembly GCA_029375565.1 of Gekko gecko. NCBI lineage: Eukaryota > Metazoa > Chordata > Lepidosauria > Squamata > Gekkonidae > Gekko > Gekko gecko. The sequence continues at coordinate 22,018,539 of JAPDNY010000006.1, read as the reverse complement.
GTATATTCCTCAGTTTATGTGTGACATTGTTAGGATACAGAAGGATAAACTGCTATTCCAAAGTATCCAGATAAAATCAACCTCTTGTTTGTGCATTTCTGGTGTTGTCTCCTATTTAACTGGGCTCTGACATTATGCTTGGAGTTGGGGCAGATATTTCCTCCCCTCTGCTTCACATGCAGCTTATATTGTCCGTAGGATGCTAAGTAAGGATCATTGTGCTCATTGCAAACATTTAGATCAACAACTATCACTTGGATCCTTTAGGAAACGGCTCCTTATGGGCCCAAGACAATAACAACAATAATCTGGGGAATTACTTATTTGGGAAACTTGCTTTCTTAGTCTGAGAGTTTGTAAACATATTCCTTCGTACTGGAATTTGGCATTTCATTGCTTGCAAGAGCCAAACACTGATTACTATGAATGCAAAACTGCGAAGGTGCCCAGTCTTAGGAACTGGCTTCCTCAGGGTATGTTCTTGTGTCATCATCTCATCTTGTATACCTGGAAGGAAAATAAACTATCATGTTTAAAAAAATGTTTTCTGAGTAAAGGAAAATGTCTTCTTTGTTTGACAGCTCCCTAAGGTGTGAAAGTTTCCTTTGTAACGTATCCCCTGCCCCTGCGACGAAGTCAGTCGGTCCTGTAAGACAAAGGGCAGAGAGTCCCCTGCCGGAGCGGCCCGTGGGGCTGGCTGGACAGAGTTGTCACGTGTCTGCCTGTCTACACTTGCTGTGCAGAACATCCTCTCACCTGTACAGCAGGCACAGACAGGCAGTCACATGACAACCCAGCCTGAGAGACCACCAGCCAATGAGAGAACAGCTCTGACCAGAGCAATCTTCACCAAGTCACCTTCCGGATTTCAGTCTCTCGGTTCACGGACTCCACCCCGCGTATACAGCTCACGACCCATTTGTATGACCTCTTGAAGCCAACCCAGAGTTGAACAGTACCGACAAAATGCAATAAAACCCACTGCTGAAATTTTTTTTCTTACTGTGCTTTTTATAGTTCTCTCGTCCTCATGATTTTGGACTAGCTGACTCCGAACTCTAGCATACTCGGCTTTGTACCACAAAAGGGACGCAAAATCCAGTGTTGTCCCCTTTTTAAAAGTAACATGAAGATATTAAAATGCGCAGCCCAACTCCCCCACCCCCCAAGCAGCACCTTATTGTTTCCTGCTTCCAGCGCCAGGGACACAAATTTGCCGGAGACAGGCGAGCCCGACCTCGTCAGAGCTCGAAACTAAGCAGGGTCAGCCCTGGCTAGTATTTGGATGGGAGACCTCTGAGGAATGGCAGGGAGGGGAGGGGAGTGACCCGTAGGCAGGCAGTGGCAAACCGCCCCGGAACATCCCTTGCCTGGAAAGCCCCATGAGGGGGTCGCCATCAGTCAGCTGCGACTGGATGACGCTTTCCGCCACCGCCACCGATTTAAATAAAGAAGCACATCATGTATGGTCAATGGAATGGCAAGACTCTCAGGGGGGAAATGCCCAGAAACAGTGACAGAGCCATCTGTTAGATTCCTCGTTCCCCCTGATTTACAGAAAACACACACATACAAGTAATGGTTTGTGCAAACCACAGAAAAAGATAATGAAAATTGATCCAGACGACTTTCCGCCTGATACGGAATCATGCTGGGAGGCACCCTTTCCGGCCTCCTTGCAATGCAGTGGGAATGCGGCCTTGCTCCTCGGGCATTCCACCACCACCACCGGGGGTGGGTGGGGGGTGGATAGCCCACTAGCAAAAGGAAGCGCTTGTCCTTGAAAGAAAACCCTCACCGAAAGGGGTGTGTGTGTGTGGGGGCCCTTATAGAGTGGCAGAATTCGTCTGTCGGAGGGGGGTATCTGTGCTGCAGCGGGAGACCGTGAGGCTCGCTGGCCTCTCAGATGCTGACCAGTAACAATGACAACACGTGTGGTGAGTACTTGGGGGGTGGGGGGAACGGGAGCTGCAACCACTGCCCTTACTTGTATCACGGGCCTATGTTGTCCGAAGGTCACACCAGATGCCCTTTTCAGTCTTAAAAGTAGCTGTGCTGAAGTGGGGAGGGATTTGTATCAGGGTTAACCCCACAACATTTTTCTAATGCCGAATTCCGCCTCGTGCTCCTGCTTTGCCCCGTGGGAAGAACGTGCAGCTGCAAGACTGGAGCCCTGGCCTGAATGGGCCGGGCGAGCCGGATCCTGCCGAGTCTCGGAAGCTAGTTCGCAGGGTGATTGGCCAGCCGTGGCCACCCGCCTCTGAATGTCTCCTGCCTTGAAGGCCCCAGGCGGGGGTCGCCGTGATTCAGCTGCAATTTGACAGCAAAATAAAGGAAACAAATATTTTTATTGTGAGGCCAGTGGCAGCTCGGGAAGGGAAGTAAGTTGAATTTGGAAATCAGCCTGGGGGGGGACATCCCCCTACATCTGCCATGGTGGGGGCCCTCACCCATTTCCCCTCCCCAGGCACAGCAGCCTCAGGAGACCTGCCCGTGGATGGCCTGGCATCAGATCTGTGGCACCTGGGCCGCCAAGATCCATGGGGTGCTGGTACTAGAAGTGAAGGAGGTTGCTGGAAGAAGAACCCCACGGTTCAGGATCAAGACCTTGTTTTCTGAGGCCCCCCCCCGGGGGGGAGAGCTCTGGCCCGACAATGGAAGGCCTACCGTGTTGCACCCCAGCAACAAACCAGGCCAAATTGCAGTGATCGGGCTACAAAGCAGTGGTCTACAACTGCCATTTGCCATGCATGAGTTTTGAGGTCATCTGCTGGGGAAACCGAGCAATGAAATTTGAGGGGGAGGAATACGCAGTCGGTGTCTGCAGGCTGAAATCGAAGTGCTGACTATTCAAGCTGCCATTTTCTTTGCTCGCCACCACTGAATCGAAGGGTGTAGGACGGCTGGTATCAATCAGGGCACCCGGCAAGAGCTGCACTTTGTTGCCCATTAAGTTTCCCTGCTGAACGGACATTTACAGGGGCCAAACAGGTCGGTCTCTGACCTGCGTCTGATGTAAATCAGAAACGTCAAATGGTTACGGCAACCAGCAGGGGAAGCAATTCACCCCAAGATGTTTTGCAGTAGGTAGACTTTTGAAGTCATCCTACTGGTACAGAAAATTTTCACAAAACTCGTCAGAATTGTATAATCGTCGTTCAGCAAACTTATTGGACAACAGGTTCCCACGAACGCTTTTCCCTTTCTCTGCCGTTTGCCATAATGCTTTCCAGACACTGGCTGGGATTTTTTTTTTAAAAAATTGTGGATACCGTTAAAATACCTTTTATTACAGGTAGACTAATTCTTTATAAAATATTAGTAGAATTTGCTGTGTGTGTATGAGACAGAGAGAGTCCAGTTGGTCCTGGAGGAAAAAGGACCTAATTGCATTTCAAAGGCCATCCTGCATACATCCTGCAGCACAGTTCAGTAGTTTTGTCTGGCTCTCCCTGGGGCATACGCAACTCTGGCTTTGTCCAGAGACCTCTCTCGGAAAGGCCAGCCTCACTTGTCAAAAGGCCTTCCTGGCCATAGCCACTACCTAAACATCCAAGAACAAGGCTGAGTCAAGGGACGGACCCAGGCTCTCGTGAACCAGATCTTTCAGGAATGGAGAAGGAGGATGGATTCCGGATACCCGCTCCTGCTGGCAGCGGAAAGTGGCAAAGCTGTTCCTAATGAAAACATATGGAGTCAAGCCGTGAGCTTGGGTGTGCCCCTTACCCTTGAAGCTGTGTCTACGGCCCTGACTTTGTGGGGAGGTGGCTGGGGCTTGGCTCCCTTTCCCCACATTGATCCCACCGCTAACACCAGCTCCCCTTGGCCCACCCACTGCCGCTGCCACACCTCAGGACCTGCTGGTGGAAACAAAGTAGAATCCTAGGAGTCGAGAGCTGGTTTGGTGCAGTGGTTAGCACAGGCTGGGAGAACCAGGTTGGCTTCCCCATGGCTCCACATGCAGCTGCTGGTGTGACCTTGGGTCACTTACAAGTCCTTTCAGAGCAGTTATCTCGGAGTTCTCTCTGCCCCACCGGCCTCCGAGGGAGTCTGTTGCAAGGAGGGGAAGGGAAAGGAGACTGTAAGCTGCTCTGAGATTCCTTTGGGTAGTGAAGGGCAGGGTATGAATCCAATCTCTTCTTCTTCTTCTTCTTAGTATTTAACGAGGCTCTGCTGGGCAACAATAAGCCAATGCCATCAGGGAAGAGGTTTGTTTTTCACCATCCAGAGTGGGACATTTGAAGGCCCTTTGGCTTGAGTCCTCCGTCACCATCATCGTCTCCAGCCACCCTCCAATCTGCTTCGTTACCCTTTAAGCTCCTTGCTGTACCCTGAACAAAACGTTGGTACCTGCCACCTGGGCCAGGGCTCTGATAGGGCTGCCGGCTGCATCCACTGGAAACCTCCTCCCCGCCCCCCGTCATCGGGAAACGATTTTGATCCAGGAAGGAAAGCCGACAGGAGATGAAAAGTCTCTGGTTCGGGATGGCTCATCTCAAAGAGATGAAGGGGTAGCTATTACTTTTGTACAAGGAAATGGATTACAATTGTCCACTGAGACTGTGGCTAATGATAGGAACTGCCTGGCAAGGTCTCGAGGCAGCAAGAGGAAGGCTGTGGGCTTAACAAACGTGGGAAACTATAAGTGTTTATACACAAATGCTAGAAGTCTCCGAGGTAAAATCGGGGAGTTGGAATGCTTGGTGTTGGGGGGGAAATAGACATTGTGGGTATTTCAGAAACTTGGTGGGATGAGGAAAATCAGTGGGATACGGTGATTCCTGGTTATAAATTATATCGGAAGGATAGGGGGAAAGGGTTGGAGGTGGGGTGGCTCTGTATGTCAGAGAGGGTATACCATCCAGTAAGATTGAGAGGGTAAGAGAATTGGATTCCCTTCTGGAAATGCTATGGGTTGAAATAGTGGGTCCAAAAGGAGGCTTAACAGTGGGAGTTTGTTATCGCCCACCAGATCAAAAGATAGAGGAGGATTATAAAATGATGAATGAATTAAAGATAGCGGCTAGACGAAATAACTGTGTTGTAATAGGCGACTTTAACTACCCACACATTGATTGGGTCAATATGAGTTCTAGTCGGGAAAAAGAGATTGCGTTCTTAGACACTCTCAATGACTGTGCTGTGGAACAGATGGTCACAGATCCTACCAGGAGAGAGGCGATCCTGGATTTGGTCCTAAGTAACACCCAAGACCTGGTGAGAGATGTAAAAGTGACTGCACCACTTGGAAACAGTGACCATAATGTCATTGAGTTTAACATTTGTACAGATAGGGAGTTGCCCAAAAAGACTGACGCAACCACTTTTAACTTTAAAAGGGGTAACTTCTCTGGTATGAGGGGACATGTGAGGAAGAAATTGAAAGGAAGAGTGGAGAAGGTCAAAACCATCGGGGAAGCTTGGAGACTATTTAAAAAGACAATCCTAGAAGCTCAGAAAAAATATATACCGCAGGTTAGGAAAGGTACAAATAGGTATAGAAAAAAGCCTGCATGGTTAACAAATAAAGTAATGGAAGCTGTAAAAGGTAAGAAGGATTCCTTTAAGCGGTGGAAAGCTAGTCTTAGTGAGGTTGATAAAAGGGAACACAGACTATGGCAAATAAAATGCAAGTCTGTGATCAGGCAAGCAAAAAGGGAATATGAGGAGCATATCGCAAAAAACATAAAGACCAACAATAAAACTTTCTTCAAATACATTAGAAGTAGGAAGCCAGCCAGGGAGGCAGTGGGGCCCTTGGATGACCAAGGGGTAAAAGGAGTAGTGAAGGATGATAGGGAAATGGCTGAGAAGCTGAATGCATTTTTTGCCTCTGTCTTCACTGTGGAAGAGGAGAAGTGTTTGCCCACTCCAGAAGCACTGATTTCGGGAGGGGGTTTAAAAGACCTGAATCAGATTGCGGTGACAAGAGAGGAAGTCCTCCAACTGATGGACAATTTAAAAACTAATAAATCACCAGGCCCGGATGGCATTCATCCGAGAGTTCTGAAAGAACTCAAATGTGAACTTGTGGATCTCCTGACAAAAATATGTAATCTTTCTTTAAAATCTGCCTCCATTCCTGATGACTGGAAGGTAGCTAATGTCACTCCCATCTTTAAAAAGGGCTCCAGGGGAGATCCAGGAAATTACAGGCCAGTCAGTCTGACATCGATACCGGGTAAGTTGGTGGAAACTGTTATTAAGGAAAGAATTAGTAGGCACATTGATGAACAAAAACTATTGAGGCAGACTCAGCATGGGTTCTGTAAGGGAAGATCTTGTCTCACTAACCTGTTAGTGTTTTTTGAGGAGTGAACAAACATGTGGACAAGGGGGACCCAATAGATATTATTTACCTTGACTTCCGGAAAGCTTTTGATACAGTTCCTCATCAAAGGCTCCTAAGTAAGCTCAATAGTCATGGGATAAAAGGACAAGTCCTCTTGTGGATCAAAAACTGGCTTATAAATAGGAAACAGAGAGTGAGTATAAATGGGAAACTCTCTCAGTGGAGGGTGGTAAGCAGTGGGGTACCACAGGGATCAGTACTCGGTCCCATGCTTTTTAACTTGTTTATTAACGATTTGGAATTGGGAGTAAGCAGTGATGTGGCTAAATTTGCAGATGACACGAAGTTGTTCAGGGTGGTGAAAACCAGGGAGGATTGTGAGGCACTCCAAAGGGATCTGTTGAGGATGGGTGAGTGGGCGTCAACGTGGCAAATGGGGTTCAATGTGGCCAAGTGCAAAGTGATGCACATTGGAGCCAAAAATCCTAAATATAAATACACGTTGATGGGGTCTGATCTGGCAGAGACTGACCAAGAGAGAGATCTTGGAGTCGTAGTGGATAACTCGCTGAAAATGTCTACACAATGTGTAGCTGCAATAAAGAAGGCCAACGCTATGCTGGGGATTATTAGGAAGGGAATTGATAACAAATCAGCCAGTATCATCATGCCCCTGTATAAATCATTGGTGCGACCTCATTTGGAATACTGTGTACAGTTCTGGTCACCACATCTCAAAAAGGATATTATAGCATTGGAAAAAGTGCAGAGAAGGGCAACTAGAATGATAAAAGGGTTGGAACACCTTCCCTATGAAGAAAGGTTAAAATGCTTGGGGCTCTTTAGCTTGGAGAAACGACGGCTGAGGGGTGACATGATCGAGGTTTATAAGATTATGAATGGGATTGAGCAGGTTGAGAAAGAAGTACTTTTCTCCCTTTCTCACAATACAAGAACTCGTGGGCACTCTATGAAATTGCTGAGCAGTCGGGTTAGAACAGATAAAAGGAAATACTTCTTCACCCAGAGTGATTAACATATGGAATTCACTGCCACAGGAGGTCGTGGCAGCTGCAAGCATGGACAGTTTCAAGAGGAAATTAGATAAACATATGGAGCAGAAGTCCACCAGTGGCTATTAGCCACAGGGTATAGAATGAGAATTCTCAGTCTGGGGCAGGTGATGCACTCTATTCTTGGTGCTGGAGGGGGCAGCAGTGGGAGGGCTTCTGGTGCCCTGGCCCCACTGCTGGACCTCCTGATGGCACCTGGTATATTTTGGCCGCTGTGTGACAGAGTGTTGGACTAGATGGGCCATTGGCCTGATTCAACATTGGCTTCTCTTATGTTCTTATGTTCTTAAGGCGATACACGGCCTGTCGGGGATGTTCATTTTGAACAACGGCCTGCGCGTAATGATGAGCGACTCTCCAAAAACTGAACGAAGTTATTCCTGACATTTGGGAGCAATTGGAAACCTTCTGAAGTGACCATCTCCTGGGGCATCTCATCAACCTGGCTTCATCCCCCCAGGCAGTGTGTGGGGGTGGGGGTGGGAGCAAGCTTGAGCAGCAGGGGACGGGCGGGGTAGGGAGAGGGTTAGGGTCTCTGCACTAACCAGATGTACTGGAGGGGGGATTTTCTTAGCTGGCAGCAATGCTCCCTCTCAGCTGTAGAGCCTTCTTGTGAACAAAAATTCTACTTTGTGAGGTACTCTGGCCTTCAAGTTGTGGCCGAATGATTTGACGATTTGACTACTGCATGAATCAGTCTGCTCTGGAGCCCCCTCCTTCCTGAGCGAGGACAAAAATATGTGAGCCGGAGGCTAAAAAACTGTGAGCTAGCTCACACTAACACAGCTTAGAGGGGACACCGGCTGGCGGTTCTGTGCTTGGTGTTCCCATTGCCTGCCAAGCCCCCCGCACCTCTCACTGGCTTGAAGAGTGGTTTCCGATTCTGATGGCTCCCTTGTGTTTCGGGGCCAGCACTCGTTTTCCATACGCCCGCTGGCAGAGCAGGCCGCCCAGCTAGCTTAAGCACTCGCTCCCTCTCCAGAGCAACTGACAGCCCGCAGGCTCTGCCGGGAGGACCAGCAAAGAGCTTCGCTTGGACTAGCTGGTACTCAGGCAGGGCTGCAAAGGTGGGTGGGGGGGAACTGAGGCAGAGGCCCAGGTTTTGCGCCCTCTCTTGACCTTCAGCGACCCACCTGCTCTGCAGACAGGCGAAACAGCTGGTCTGTCTAAAGTACTTACACACTGGGCTCCAATGTCTCCAAAGTGGTCAGAAGCAGAGACTAACACTTCTTCCCCACCAGGCGGCAGAAACACACCAACGAACTGAATAACAGGAGGTCAAGAGATCAGCGAGGACACGGGATCACAGCATTCTCCAGGCATGAGAAAAGATTAAGGATCCGAGATCTATCAACACCTGTGCACTAAACTGCCACAGGTAAAAGTTTCCCTTGCTTGAAAGCCAGTTGAATCCGACACTAAGGATGTGGTGCTCGTCGTTTCCAAGCCGAAGAACCAGCACTGTTCAAGGACAACAGTGGTCACGTGGCCGGCATGGCTAAACACCAAGGCGCAGGGAACGCTGTGACCTCCCCACCGAGGCGGTCCCTCTTTATCTCCTTGCAATTTCTTGCCTTCGAACTGCTAGGCACTTGGGTCTTGAACTGCTGCAGCTTCAGCATCTCGACCACTTGACCCACCGCAGCCCAAACAGCCACACCTCGTCTCTAATACAAATCCCGCCCCCCCCCCAGCTACTTGCCACGGTAAGAAAGTTAACCCCTTTCATTCATGTCTCTGTGTGTGTGTGTGTGTGTAAACAGGAGCCCAAGAAGCAGGGGAGTGAACCCTGCCTCATCCCACCCGAGGACAAAACTAGATGACGCATGTGACATGAGTCACTTGCGGTTAAAATGGAGGACTTAATGCTTCCGAGAGCTCCAGTTCCCCATTCACCTCGGAAACCTAGCACAGGGGAAAGAAGAGCTTCAGCCAGTCTGCTGTGGTGGTCAGGAGCGTGGGCTCTAATCTGGGAGAACTGGGTTTGATTCCCCACTCCTCCACTTCCACCTGCTGGTGTGACCTTGGGTCAGTCACAAGTTCTCTCAGAGCTGTTCTCTTAGGAGCAGTTCTTGAAAAACCTCTCTCAGCCCCACCCACCCACCACATGGGTTGTCTGTTGTGGAGAGGGGAAGGGAAGGGAATTGTAAACTGCTTCGAGTAGTGAAGGGTGGGGTATAAATCCAATCTCTTTCTTCTCTCTTCTTTGGTTTCTATAACCCTTCCAGGTTTGTGCCAGAATTGACGTCGTGGCATTGAAGCAACACTGGTGCACCCCGACTGAGCAGCAGCAGAGGGCCAGGGAAGAGTGGGGGGGGGGCAGGGACCAATCACAACATGGCAGGGTGTTGCAAGCCCAGTCTCCTCCTATGATGGGACTCTCCTGCAGACGCCCAGATAGTGATGAGGCTCCCTGAGCTCTTCTGAAGCACCTCCTGCACCAGTGAGGCCGAGGACAGCCGGGGCCAGCTCTCTGCATGGGGCGGGGGGGGGGAGATACTTTGCCAACGAAGGAGCAGGAAACCCATCAGAGGGCACCACGGGAGAGAACTCTGCTCTGCTGCCCTTCCAGGCACCTCGTCCTCAGGAACCAGAAGAGGGCCCCGGCCGAGGATGGAGAGGCACAGGGAAGTCAGTGGACTGGGCGCATCATGCGCTTTTCTACTTCTGAGCACACCTCCTAGCAGAAAATCATTCTCCATTCCTGGAAGGGAGCAGATGTGCCCAGTGTCTTTGTTCAGTGCCGAGCCCTTTGCTGGACCACCGGTCTGAGTAGATGGCCCCAGCTGAACCGACTCTTGACACTCTTGGCAGAGATGCATTTCTCGTTGGAACCAATGGAAATAACTATCCAGTTTCCTAGTTAAGAGAATATTTACTTGTGATAACTCCAAAGCTGACTTTTTAACCTCCATCCCTGATTGCTTGGTAGAAACAACAGCAACAGACATAAACAACAATAAAAACTGGGAGGAAAATTAAATCTGTAAGAAGTCCCTAGAAAGATTTGTTCTTCTAAAGCTCTGGGAAACTATGTGAAAGCCCCCCCGCCCCCCGAAAAGGGGAAATTGTGGAACCGGCATGGAGAAGAGGGCCGTGCGGGGCAGGGGATACAGTACGGAGGAGAACTGGGCAAGACTGAATGAAAAACCTGGCTGGATCCAACCCAATGATCACCCTGCATTTCGTTGAAAGCTTTAGAAAACTTTTGGCAGATAAGAAAAAAGCCATCTTAGCACCAAGTCTACACCCTCTGTGCTTGAACTAGATTTACAATCAGTCTCTCTACAACCATCCATAGGGACCTCATCGGACCTCGGAAGCTAAGCAGCGTCAGTACTTGGATGGGAGACCACCAAGGAGGACTCCGTGGAGGAAGGCCACGGCCAACCACCCCTGCTTCTCACTGGCCTTGACAGCCCCTGGCTGGGGTCGCCGTCAAGTCGGCTGCCCCTTGAGGGCATCTTGCACCCCCACCCCTCCCACCCCCCCGCTGTAATGGCAGCCACACAAAACCCTTAAATGGGGATCATCACATGTTTCTTCAAAATCCCACCAGTTAAAAGTCACTGTGTTGTTCTTTGACCTGTAACACTGGTGTGACCAAGTCGTAGACCGGTATCTCATTTCTTGTGGAATCGGAGATCTGATTTCAAAAGTGTTACGAGACCTACTCAGAATTGCTTAGCAATTTAAAAAAATAATAAATAAACCTTAAGCTGGGGGAACCTGAAACACACAGTGAAGCTAAGCAAGAAAGCGATTTCTGACCCGAGAGGAATGACAAGGAAGTCCCGTCTTCTGAAGGTTTGTGTGCCAGGGAGGGAACGACCCCAGCGCCCCTCCTCTGGCTTGTTTGACAGACGTGGCCAACTGCAGAGCTGGCCCTGCTGACGGTGCACGGATAATCTCACTTCCTTTACGAAGATTCGTCGTGAAGCAGCTCAATCAGAACACACGCTTGGGAACTGGACTGAAAGACTGGGGGTGGAGGAGGGGAAAGCATAACTGAGCCCACGAGTTTGCTTAGAGAGACCCCCTTTGGCTTCAGCTAGGCACAAACAGCGAGAGAGACCCGATTCAGTCACCCAGGGCTGACTTCGGGGGATATGCCTGGCGTCCTCTTTCCACTGACAGTCCACAGCTCATCTGCATCAGATTCAAACTAACGATTTTTGGAGAAACTCAATGAACTGAAGCACATTAGGACCAGTGTTCTCTCTAAGCTGAGTTAGCGTGAGCTGGCTCACAGTTTTTTAGTCTCCAGTTCACACTTTTTTGTTTTAGCTCGGGAATTATGGCTCCAGAACAAACCATTTTATGCAGTAGCCAAATCACTCACTCACAACTCTAATGCCAGCAGCTCACAAAAGTAGAATTTTTGCTCACAAGACGCCGCTGCTTAGAGGGAGCCCTGGTTAGGACTATCAGAAGATACTACTCTATTGTTGTTTTTGAATTTCCTCCCCAAGATCGATACGGCTGCCTACAATTTCTGCCTGTTTTGGGAAACAGAAACACTGAACTGTGCACATAAAGGAACCTACAACTGGAAGAGGAGGCTCTCCGAATGGTCACGCTGCCTATTGGTGTTACAAGTAATGACGAAGTAATGCAATCCAATTTGGCCTCTGTTGATAGGCCACCTAAGTGTATAAACTAAAATTATTCTCCATCTTTATGACTCTTAAGGAATATCAAGTTTTTCTAGAGCAAAATTCAAGGGCCGCAACACCTTAAAGCCCAACACCACTTCCCAGGCCACAAGTGTTATGTACTGAATGTGAATCGCTCCTATCTATTTTTTTTTTTTTGTAAATACAATTTATTATTGGATATATTTTCATGTTCATACAATTTAAACAAACCAATACATATCCATTTTTCTTTCTCCCTCTCCCCCCCAAACAAGGCTTCCCGCACTGCACCAACCCCATTGATATTTCTCTTATGCAATTATATATACTACTAAACATATTTTCTTTTACTAATGGTAACAATTCAAAAGTCTAATTCTCTTTCAATTTCTTCTTAATAGCTATCAAAACAAATCAAACCACGCTTAACATCCCAGTTTTTCAACAAGTATTCTTGAAAGTCTTTCCAGTCTTCAAAAAAGGTTTCATCTTTTTCGTTGTTTAACTTTCTTGTTAATTTGTCCATTTCTGCCATAAACAACGTCTTTTTAATCCATTCCCAAGTTTCAGGTACTTTATCTTGTTTCCAACATTGAGCAAAAGTCAGTCTAGCTGCTGTAATCAAGTACCATAATAGTGTTCTCTTGGCTACATTTATTTCTTCCATTTTAAGACCTAACAATAACATCTGTGGGTCTTTCTTAAAAGTACATTTCAAATTTTTTTGTATCTCATTGTGGATCTCAGTCCAATACTTTACTGCTTTGTCACATGTCCACCACATATGGTAAAAAGACCCTTCATGTTTCTTACATTTCCAACATTTGTTAGACATACTTTCATTTATAATAGCAATTTTTTTAGGCGTCATATACCATCTGTACATCATTTTATAACAATTCTCTTTAACATTTACACAAGTTGAAATTTTCATTGACTTTTTCCACAGATATTCCCAAGATGTCATTAATATCTCATTATTAATATTTACCGCCCATTTTATCATTTGCTCTTTTACAGTTTCATCCTCAGTGTACCATTTCAACAAAACCTTGTACAATTTAGAAATCATTTCATTTTTTTACCCTTCTCAAGCCATACAATTTCAATTTCAGTGTTATTTTCTCTAAAACCATGTTCTCTTTTATCGGTCTTAAATAAGTCATAAATCTGTCTATACTTCAACCAATCATATTCAAATTCCACATCAAATCTGTCTTTTAACACGAAGTTTTTCCCTTCTAATTTTAAAAGACTTTTATAAGGTAGCCAATCTAACCCTTGATTTCTTGAATATGGATTAATCACTTCTGCTGGTACTATCCAAAGTGGTCTTTCTTCAGAGAAGAATTTTCTATATCTCATCCAAGTCTCGAACAGTGATCGTCTTATGAAGTGGTGTTTGAAGAATTTGTCTATTTTTACTTTTCCATACCATAAATATGCATGCCATCCAAACTTGTTATCATGCCCTTCTAGAGCCAATAGCTTTTTATTCTCAAGATTAATCCACTGTTCCAACCATGTTAAACAGACGGCATCATAATACAGTCTTAAATTTGGTAGTTGTAGACCTCCTCTTTCCTTTGCATCACATAAAATTTTCATTTTAATCCTTGGCTTTCTTCCTGCCCATACAAATTTAGATAATTCTTTCTGCCACGTATCCAGTATTTTCCTTTGTTTTAATACTGGAATAGTCTGAAATAAGAACATCAAACGCGGTAAAATATTCATTTTTACAGTTGCGATTCTTCCCAATAATGATAGATTCAAGGTATCCCATTTCTTCATATCTTGCTGAATTCTATACCAAACCTTTTCGTAATTATTTTTGAACAAATCAATGTTTTTCATAGTCAATTCAATTCCTAAATATTTAGTCTTTGTAACTACTTCACATTGAATTTTCTCTTGGAGTTCTGTTTGTCTTTGTTTCGTCATATTTTTGCACATCACTTTGGTTTTACTTTTATTAACGTAGAATCCCGCAACTGATCCAAATTCTTCAATTTTTTCCATCAATTGTGGTATTTTCTCGATTGGATCTTGAATCATGAACATTACATCGTCTGCAAATGCTCTGTATTTATATGCAAAACCTTTCACTGTGAGTCCTTCAATGCTGTTGTCTTTTCTTATCGCTGTCAATAATATTTCCAGTATCCAAATAAACAACAACGGGGATAACGGGCAGCCTTGGCGTGTTCCTTTTTGAACTTGGAAGAAATCTGTTCTTTCTTTATTTATATTCAAAGCTGCTTTCTGTTCTGAGTAAATTGCCACAATCATGTTTAAAAAGACTGTCCTATATCCATTTTTTCAATAACTTGCAGCATGAACTCCCAATTTAAATTGTCAAAAGCTTTTTCCGCGTCTAAAAAGAGGAATCCAACTTCTTTTTCTGGATGTTTGTCATAGTATTCAATTGCATCAATCACCACTCTTAAATTGTCTCTAATTTGTCTATTTGGTAAAAAACCAGCTTGTTCTTCCGCTATAGTATCTTTCAAATATTTTTTCAGTCTTTCCGAAATTATTTTTGCAAATAATTTGTAATCATTAATTAATAGCGATATTGGTCTATAATTCTTTACTTCAGTTAAGTCCAAACCTTCTTTGGGTATCAATGAAATATTTGCTTCTTTCCATGAATCTGGGATCTGTTTAGTCTTTCTTATCTCATTCGACAGAAGTACTAAGATAGGGGTTAGCTCCTCCTTACATTTCTTATAAAACTTTGCTGTAAAACCATCTGGACCTGGAGCTTTGCCCAACTTTGCATCTTCTATCGCCATTGTCACCTCTTCTTTTGTTACTAAACCATTTAATAACTCTTTAATTTGTTTTCCCAGCTCTGGAACTTCAATAGTCTCCAAATATTTCTTAATTTTCTGTTGATCAATTCCTTTCTTTTTAAACAGTTTGGCGTAGTATTTGAAGAAGACTCTTTTTATACCTTTCAGATTCATAACATCCTTTCCATCTTCAGTAATCTTACTTATAAAATTCCTTTCTTTTCTATTTTTCAATTGCCACGCTAAAAATTTTCCTGGTTTATTTGCACCCTCAAATGCTTTTTGCTGTAATTTCTTCAGATTCCAGTATAATTCTCTATTTAATAGAACATTCAATTGATCCTGCAGAAAGTGGATCTCTTTAATAATTTTTTTCTTCCCTGGCCTTTTCTTTAATTCCTTTTCTTTTTGTCGATTTTTTTCATGGAGGTCATTTTGTTGTTGCATCCTTTGTTTTTTATCTTTAGAGTTCAGAGAGATAAGCAAACCTCTCATTACCGCTTTGTACGTGTCCCATACGACTTGTATATCAGTACCTTTGTATAAATTCAGTTCAAAAAAACTTTTCGTTTCTTTTTTTAAAGTTTCATTAATTAATTTTTGATCCAATAAGTCCTCATTAATTCTCCAATATAATTGTTTCGGTTTTTCTTTAGATATCCAAAGTAAAGGGTTGTGGTCTGAATTGGTTTTCGGTAAAATTTGTATTTTGTAGGTTTTCTGCACCATCTCCTCTGACATCCAAATCATATCGATTCTGGAGAAGGAATTATGTCTGTTAGAATAAAATGTATAATCCTTTGTCTTAGGATTCCACTTCCTCCAAACGTCTTCTAGTTTCTCTTGTTTCATTAGCTGAAAAAATTTTTTTGGCAGCTTTCCAACCGCCTCTCCACTTGCTTTGGACTTTCTGTCCAATACATTGTTCACTGTGCCATTAAAGTCTCCTGCAAGGACTATTTGATCATAATTTAAACAGTCCAACTCTTTCGTCAAATCATTAAAAAAGGTCTCTTTTGCACCATTGGGTGCATATATATTTACAAGCAATGTCTTTTTTCTATTCATCATTATTTCCACGCCAACATATGTTCCTTCTTTGTCTGAGAAGATTTGTTTAGGTTCCAAATCTTTGGTAATGTATATCACTGTTCCTTTTTTCTTATTAACTGCTGATGAATGAAATTCTTCTCCCAATTTTTTATTAATCAAGTATTTATTATCTTGTTTTCTGATATGTGTTTCTTGCAAACAAATTATGTTACATTTTTGTTTCTCTAGCCAATGATTCACTAATCTTCTTTTGTTTGGTGAATTTAGTCCATTTACGTTCCAAGATAAAAATTTGTAATCCATAGTTGTTTTGAGTTAAATATCTTTAAAATCATCAAAATTGTTCTCTTTGAATCTGTACATGTCTCCTTCCGTTTTAAGAGTATATCTCACCAAATTGTATGCAAATGATAATCCATATGGAATCTCCCATCTAAACCTGATACTCATCTCTTTTAACCTATCTGTTAGTTTCTTGAATTTCTTTCTGTCTTGTAGGATCGATCTCGGAATTTCTCTCAAAATTATTATTTTTTTCCCATTAATTTCCAACGGTTGTGTAAATTGCTTCTTGAAAACGTCTTCCTTCATTTTCGTAGTCACAAACTGAACAATCACATCTCTGGGTAATTGCTTTCTCTTGGCATAAGCTGAATTTACTCTGTAAATCAGGTCAAAGTCTGGATCCAAGTCTCCGACATCTTCCCCTATATAAGTTGTCAATGTGTTAATTACTAAAGCCCGTAAATCCTGATCTTCCTCCTCTTCAATTCCTCTCAATCTCAAGTGATTCTGAGTGGCCCTATATTCCATCATGGACTCCAGTCTTGTATTTTCTAACAGGGTTCTTTTGACTTTCTGTTGCATTTCTTCTGATTTTGTCACCAGACTTTTAACCTCTTTTTTAACTTCTTCTGTGTCTTTTTTATCCCTGCCACTTCTGTTAGTACCAGTTCTTTCAACTCTTCCATATTTTTTTTCTGTACTTGAACTTGTACTTGTTCTATTTGCTCCAGTTGTATTTGCAGCTGTTGTTGCAGCTGTTGTTGCAGCTGTGATTCTATTTGCTTTCCCAAACTCTGCACCACTTCAGTCACCCGTTTCTCCATCGCTTCCATGGCAGCCTGCCACTCTTTTTTTCCTTTGCAGTCATTCTTGGACTAGGTGATGAGGCAGCCCTTGGTCTTGACCTCAAATCCGTCTTGAAAGCGAGCTCAGGGCTAATCGATCTTTATATTATCAATCTTCAAGCCAAATCGCCACCTTTATAGCTTCTTCCAGTGCTTTTTCGGCTTAAAACTAACTTTTTAAAATTTAGTCCTCCTCAAAATGTCGGGCGCAATTTCTCTATGATTTTCTGGCTAGAGTAGGCTCCTTCAGAACTTCCTGTTTATCTGTCCGTCACTGTAATCCAACTTCCGGTGTCACACTCTAAACCGACCGTCTACTTCCGGCACAGCCACATCGAAAACATCCACTCTAGCCTACTTCCTGTATCATAGAATCACAGTCAGTTTCGTTTCTGCTACGCAACGTTTAGTCTTAGCTGACCACAGGAATGCAAAACAAAGTCACTTTTCGGCCGTTTTCTCTAAAGGAAAGCTTTCTTTTTACTTTTAAATCAAACGGATTAGTTCATTGAAGCCTTTTACGCTTATCCATGCGTTTAGATTTTACGTTCTTCTTAAAACCGGTAAGCAATTGTTCATTTGTTACCTTACTTGTAATCTCGGAGTTTCGCAGTGCTTCTTCTGTAAACGATGTTACTCTTGATGTTAAAGAGGTCGGTAGATGACGAATTTATGCTGAATTCTCAGCCCAGCTGGTATCTGTAGTGCTGATTTGCAACTGCCCTCTTCGCGGAAGGAGATCAAAGTGTAAACAAGCTTCCTCCAAAGCTTATCCACACTGATCTCAACTCCCTCTCAGGCTTGGCTGCTTGCTTGCCACCCCCCCGCCTGGGGAGTGCTGCGCTGGGCCAGGTAGGGCCCAGACTGTCGTCAGATACCGCTGTGCACCCTGCACAAATTGCAAAGTGTGTCAATTCGCCATTTTAACTCCGACCGGAAGCCAATCGCTCCTATCTATTCACATGTTAAGCTTGAGTCTGAATGTGGCTCTTCAGATGTCGCATTGCTATTGGTCGGTTTCTGCGAAACCTGTGTAATTACCCAATCACTGAGTGATATTGTTGCAAAGAGGGAACGGTCCTGATTGGCCTTTATCCCTGTATTCTGATTGGTCTTTAACTTGTAATGGGTGTGGCTTTGACAGCCCAGGAGAGTTTAAAAGAAGGAGCTGTGCTCCCCTTGTTGTTGTGTGTTCCTGACTTACAGTTGCTGTTTAATAAAGCTGAAATCACTTGAAGCTGAATCCTTGTTGAGTCTCATACTTAACAATTGGTGACGAGGATGGGATACTAGAGCGGGTAGGCAGCCCTGCTGAACCAAGACAGCAACAGCGGATGAGGACACACACCCGGTCGAGTCGGCTGAGGCTCCATGAGCAGTAGTGGCAGCACTGTCAGCCCAGATGGCCGTAAATCTGGCATTCGAGGCGTTCGACCCGGCAACGGAGGACTGGGACTCTTACCTGGCACGGTTTGAGTTTCACCTCCAGGCGAGGAAGAAGGCGACGCTACTGAGCTCCTGTGGCAAGGCCATCTTCAACATCGCTCGGTCCCTAGTTGCGCCCACCGAGCTTAGCACAGCTACATGGGCTGATATCACGGCGAAGCTCAAGGGCCATTTCGCACCGCAGCTGTCAAAGATAGCCTGCAGGCACGCTTTTTACAAGTGGTGCCAGGGCCCAGCTGAATCAATAGCCGAATTCGTCACCGCCTTGCGGAAGGCGGCCCGGCCTTACAGTTTCACCGACCTGGAAGAGGCCCTCCTCGACCGACTGGTGTGCGGCCTTCGGGATGAGCGCCTCCAGCAGCACCTGTTCGCCCATTCCGAGCTTACGTAGGCTGTGGCCTACGCTGAGGCCGTCGCCACTGAGGCTGCCGACAAATTGACCCGAGAGGTGCGACAATGACTGCCACCGGCAAGTAAAGAGCCTGCGGTCCACCAGCAGTCCACCAGTGAGTCCGATGGCGAGGCTGACGGCATATGCAGAACCAGGGAGACACGCCCACCGTGGACCAGATCGAAGACTCCAGTAGCATGTTCCTGTACCGGCTGCGGAGGGAAGCATGAGAGAGACCTCTGTTGGGCCAAGGAGCTGATCTGCCACTCCTGTGGCAAGCGGGGTCATCTGGCCCAAGTCTGTTGTGCCACCAAAAGATCTCCACCATCTTCACGACGTGCAGACCCCAGGGTTTGTGTTCGAAACTACGACAAGGCATCTGGCTGTCATCAGACCGACTCCTGCTGCTGCCCATCAACGATCCTGGCCACCGGAGGCAAGCCCAGCAAGAAAATCTACGTGACGGTTCATCTGGACGGCATTCCCTGCGTCATGGAGGTGGACTCCGGATCGTCCATCACCGTCATCTCTACAGAGACATGGCAACGCTTGTTCCCAAGGTGAAGCCGCCGCCGTCTGGCACCAGTGTCGACCCGCTTGACCGACTTCCAGGGATGGCGCATTCCGTTGGCGGGAAAGGCGACGTTCCACGTCGAGTTCAAAGACCGTAAGGCCGAGCTGTCTCTCCTAGTGGCAGAGGGTGAGCGGGTTAGCCTGTTGGGCCTCGACTGGTTTGAGGCATTGGGGATCGCTATCACTGGTATCAACAAAATTTGTGTAAATAAACAGGACTCATTGTATAGCAAGTTTCCTGAAGTGTTTGGTGAGGGGCTCGGCACGTACACCGGCCCCCCGGTTTCTTTTGATTTGGACCCTTCAGTTCGTCCGATACGACTGAAGTATAGGAAGGTCCCACTCGTGCTCAAAGCAAAAATTGAGTCAGAGTTAGATAAATTGGTCAGTCAGGGTGTTCTTGAACCGGTACCCTACAGGAAGTGGGAGACTCCAATTG
The DNA here is from genome assembly GCA_029375565.1 of Gekko gecko. Taxonomy (NCBI): domain Eukaryota; kingdom Metazoa; phylum Chordata; class Lepidosauria; order Squamata; family Gekkonidae; genus Gekko; species Gekko gecko. Next base: position 21,998,707 of record JAPDNY010000006.1, on the reverse strand, counting down.
TGACGCCTGTCAAGGCCAACGGGTCTATACGAATGTGCGCAGACTACAAATGTACAGTTAACAAAGCTCTGCAGCAGCATTCCTATCCGGTGCCGGTAATCAGCCACGTACTGGCGTCACTGGGAGGGGGAAAAGTCTTTGCCAAGCTTGACCTGGCTCAAGCTTACCAGCAGTTGCCAGTAGACAACGCAACTGCTGAAGCCCAAACAATCGTTACCCATAAAGGGGCTTTCAGGGTAAAACGACTACAATTTGGAGTAAATGTCGCCCCGGGCATTTTTCAAGGGCTAATGGAGGGGCTCCTGCATGGGCTACCCGGTGTCGTGCCCTATTTCGACGATGTTTTAATTGCGGGCACAGATGATTGTGAACTGAAGGCTCGCTTAAGAGCAGTCTTGAGTCATTTTAAAAATGCCGGGCTGCAGGTTAAACATCTACTTCTGCTTCATTGACTATGCTAAAGCCTTTGATTGTGTGGATCACAATAAATTATGGCAGGTTCTTAAAGAGATGGGAGTATCGGACCACCTCACATGTCTCCTGAGAAACCTGTATAAGGGTCAAGAAGCAACAGTTAGAACCGGATATGGAACAACTGATTGGTTTAGCATAGGAAAAGGAGTACGACAAGGATGTATATTGTCCCCTTGCTTATTTAATTTATATGCAGAGTACATCATGCGAAATGCTGGCCTGGATGAATCACAAGCCGGAGTTAAGATTGCTGGGGAAAAGATCAATAACCTCAGATATGCAGACGACACCACTCTGATGGCAGAAAGTGAAGAGGACCTAAAGAGCCTTTTGCTAAGAGTGAAAGAGGAGAGCGCAAAAGTGGGCTTGAAGCTCAACATCAAAAAAACTAAGATCATGGCATCTGGCCCCATCACTTCTTGGCAAATAGAAGGGGAAGTTGTAGAAGTAGTGACAGACTTCACGTTCCTAGGATCCCAGATCAATGCAGATGGTGACTGCAGCCATGAAATTAAAAGACGCCTGCTCCTTGGGAGGAAAGCGATGGCAAACCTAAACAGCATGATAAAAAGCAGAGCCATCACCTTGCCAACAAAAGTCCGCATGGTCAAAGCAATGGTATTCCCCGTAGTAATGTATGGCTGCGAGAGTTGGACTATAAGGAAGGCCGAGCGCCGAAGAATAGATTCTTTTGAACTATGGTGCTGGAGAAGATTCTTGAGAGTCCCTTGGACTGCCAGGAGATCAAATCAGTCAATCCTAAAAGAAATCAACCCTGATTGCTCCCTGGAAGGCCAGATCCTGAAGCTGAAGCTCAAATACTTTGGCCACCAAATGAGAAGGGAGCATTCACTGGAGAAGACCCTGATGCTGGGAAAGATTGAAGGTCAAAGAAGAAGGGGACGGCAAAGGATGAGATGGTTAGACAATGTCATCGATGCAACGAACATGAAATTGAGCAAACTTCAGCGGACAGCGGAAGACAGGAGGGCCTGGCGTAAACTGGACCATGGGGTCGCGAAGAGTCGGACTCGACTGTGCGACTGAACAACAACAACAGGTTAAACGTTCGAAATGTGTTGTCGGGGTAAAAAGAGTTGAGTTCTTGGGGTTCCTCGTAGATGCAGATGGGGTCCACCCCACACCCGACAAGGTGGAGGCAATCCAAAATGCGCCTCCACCCCAGTCCAAGAAAGACCTCCAGTCCTTCTTGGGAATACTCAACTTTTATGGTGCCTTTCTGCCACACAAGGCATCGGTTGCTGAACCTCTGCATGCTTTGCTCCACAAGAACGCTAAATGGGAGTGGGGTGAGCAGCAGAGGCGTGCATTCGCTTCAGTGAAGGAACTTTTGTCATCGAGTGCAGTCCTGACGCACTTCGATGAAAACAAACTGCTGGTGCTTGCAGCTGATGCGTCTCCTTATGGGGTGGGTGCCGTTCTCAGCCACCTGATGCCGGACGGATCTGAGGCACCAATCGCATTTTATTCCTGATCCCTCACTAAGGCAGAAAAGAACTATGCCCAGATCAACAAGGAGGGCCTCGCCCTAATCGCAGGAATAAAGAAATTCCATGACTTTGTTTATGGGCAGCGGTTCCTCCTTGTGACTGATCACAACCTCTCCTGGGCATTTTCTTGCCAGACCGGCCGACACCGAACATTCTATTGCCCCAGATGCGAAGGTGGGCGGTTTTTCTGTTGGCATACGATTTCAAGCTGGAGCACCGTCTGGGGAAGGCTATTGGGCACGCAGACGCCCTTAGCCACTGCCCCGCACTCTGACGAGGAGCCAGAACTGGACGTTTTGGCGCTGGAAGAGCTCCCGGAGGCACCGGTCACCTCCACAGACATTGCCTCTGCGTCGGCAAAGGACCCTTTAATTGCCTGAGCTCTCAATTGGGTGTGGAGGGGGTGGCCGGCCGGGAAAGTGGAGGTGGATTTCAAACCGTTTGTTTTCCGCCAAAATGAATTATCTGTGACTAAGGGTTGTCTGCTTTGGGGAAGTAGAGTTGTAATTCCCTCTAAGCTAAGGGAAAGAGTCAGAGGGTACGTGTGGTGGCCAAACATTGATGCGGACATTGAGGTTTGGGTTCGGAACTGCATGTCCTGCCAACAGTCCTGGCCAGAACCACCTCATGCTCCTGTCCAGGAGGCCATGGTCCCGCCTCCATATTGATTTTGAGGGCCCGTACCATGGGCAAATGTTTTTCATATGTGTAGACTCTTACTCCAAATGGTTGGAGGTTGTAAATATGAGATCAACAAATTCTGGAGCTGTGATTCATGTCCTGCGCAAGCTGTTTTCCACGCACGGGCTGCCGGACTGTGTCGTCTCCAATAACGGGCCACAGTTCGTTTCGGCAGAATTTGAAGGGTTCCTGGCTGACAACCTTGTACGCCATGTAACGTCGGTCCCATTCCATCCAGCCTCTAACGGACAGGCCGAACGTATGGTTCGGACAACAAAATAATCGCTTGGGCACCTGACGTGCGGGGACTGGAATCAGAAGCTGGCCTCTTTCCTTCTGAGGCAACACATCACCCCGTGTTCGGCAATGAGGTGGAACCCAGCTGAACTCTTGATGGGCTGGAAGCTATCTACCCTCCTCGACCGCTTGCACCCTGACTTGGACCAGTCCAAGCAACTGTCAGAGGCCCCAGAGCAGGGGAGAGTTTTTGTTGTGAGGGACAAGGTATTTGCCCGCAATTATGCGGAGGGTCATCGGTGGCTACCTGCCGTAGTTACCAAAATCATTGGTTCCAGGCTGTACGTGGTCCGGCTTCCCAGCGGACGGGAGATTCGCCGCCACATAGACCAGCTCAGGGAGCGTTGGGCAGACTCAGGCGCCGAGTCGGTGCCCGAACTTGAGCTGGTCCCCGAGCAGGAGGGGCCTCCCGCCGAGGAGGTGAGTGCTGCAGAAGGGGATTCGGAGTCTGGGTAGAGCCCAACTCCAGAGCCTGTGGTCCCTGTTTGTGTTCCCCCTGACTCTCCTGCGAGAGAGGTTACCAGGGCTCCAGAAGAGTGTGCCGCTCTAAGTCCAACGGAGCAGAGACCGCTGCGCTGGTTGAACCGGAGCCGAGGTGCCCCCCCCCACCTGAAAGATTATGTTTGGCAGGGTAATGCTCCATCTTAGGGGGAGGAATTTGTTATGTACTAAATGTGAATCGCTCCTATCTATTCACATGTTAAGCTTGAGTCTGAATGTGGCTCTTCAGATGTCGCATTGCTATTGGTCGGTTTCTGCGAAACCTGTGTAATTACCCAATCACTGAGTGATATTGTTGCAAAGAGTGAATTGTCCTGATTGGCCTTTATCCCTGTATTCTGATTGGTCTTTAATTTGTAATGGATGTGGCTTTGACAGCCCGGGAGAGTTTAAAAGAAGGAGCTGTGCTCCCCTTGTTGTTGTGTGTTCTTGACTTACAGTTGCTGTTTAAAAAAAGCTCACAGCTAATGTATGGCATTCCAATTTGGATTGGAGCCTTTGACCACGCCATTGAACGAGTCCAATCCAAATTTCTGCAGAAAATTATTGCGTACCGAACGCTGTTATATATTTGGAAACAGGCTCGTCCCTGATGGAGACCTGTGCGTGGCTTACATTTAAATACTGGCTCCGCCTGCATTACAAATTCGAACATGGGAGCCCTATCCATCACATGCTTTCTGAGCTGAACCTTTCTAACTGGTCAGCTTATATCGAGGGGAAAATTAAAGTATTGGGTCTTTCCCTGGAATCTCTCTCCATGTTGCCTATGGCTGTTGCATTCCAACAGACCAAAACCAGACTGTTAGATGTGGAGCGTCAAAAATTTATATAGCCTAGCTAATAAATTCTGTTCTCCTCTGAATTTCGAGATTCCCCTTACAACAGGGACGACAGCTTCATATCTATCCTCTTTGCAGGTCCCCCAACAGCGCAGAGCATTTACCTTGGCCAGATGTAACGTCATGCCGTCTCCCATTCTATCCGGCAGATTCAACAGGGTTCCCCATTTGGCCAGATTCTGCCCATGCAGAAAGAATTGTGTGGAATCCATCACTTGTGTGCTTCTGCACTGCAACCTATATGTGGACCTAAGGATCAGATTTAGATCCTTTTTTAACCAAAATGGGAGCTTGTTCTGAAGCACCTAAGGTGCACAGGCTCTTAAGTGATTCTAGTCCAGATATCACAGAGGTGGCCAAGTTTCTCTGCCTGGCCTCACAGTTGCGTCAAAGGATTGCCTAGAATGTTATATGTATGTTTCAACTGGTTTATACGGGTCTTTTAACTGGTTTTTAATCCTAGTATTGTACTGACGATTTTATGCCAATAAAGGCTGTCTTGACTTGAATAAAGCTGAAATCACTTGAAGCTGAATCCTTTGTTGAGTCTCATACTTAACAACAAGCTTTCAGGCATCAAAGTCCACTTTCGCACACTGCTGGTGCCATGGGAAATTCCGTTGGCCTTCAAGGGGCTGCCAGACTTGAATTTTGTTCTGCAGTGACAGACTAGCATGGCTACCTGCCTGATACCGTTTTTTGTGTTCTGCTGCTGCTCTCAGCCTTGCAGGGACCTCTATGTGTAGTTGCTGGCAGGACCTAGTAATTCTGGGGAGACTTTGGAGGTTTTGGTGAGCTGCCTACTCCTCAGCCGCACCCACCACTTTCCGGTATCAGTGATACGGCAGAAGGCAGCAGAACCGGGGCAGGGGGGAGGCGGCTTCCATAAATCCAGTCCCAGGTACGATTTCTACACTCGGATGAGCTCGAGCCAAAGAGAGCCGTCTTGGTGACGACCACTCCCCTTAGCCTCCAGAGTAAATCCACAGGACGCCCAGTCTGGTGCAGGTTCTGCTGTGCTGGCTGAACAGCGAAGCGGTACCTGGGAAGCTTCATCCAGGGCACGCAGGCCAGGCAGGTGCACATACAGTTGCCCTGACCAGCTGCTCCTGGGCTGGACTGCAACAACGCTGCTTCCCCCTAAAAATGCTCTCTACTTTCTCTCCTCCTGTGTTTAGCTTAGGATCAGCTCCGAGTTCATGCACATGAAGCATTTCTAAGTGTTCTAAAGCACAGAGTAAGACTCACAGCTGGTGCTGCTAATCCCTGGCCCAAAGGACACCCGTCTGGCCTCAAGCAGAGCCAGAGCCTTTGCAGCCCTGGCTCCAGCCTGGCGGGACACTCTCCCTCGAGTGGGATCAGGGCCCTGCAGGGCCTGTAAAATGGAGTCATGCTGCCAGGCCTCTGGCTGAGGCTACGGATGTCAAAATGACGTCGGCCTCCCCTGCCCTGCCCTGCCCTAGCTTGTCTAGTGCCATCCACTTCAGTTGTTTCACCAGCAGACTCTTGGTCAGGTTTACAGCAGACACCACGAGGCTTGTTCATTTGTTTGCCATCATGCCCTGTATTACGGGTTTTATGGTTTTCAAATTGTATGTATTGTGTATTTTAACAGTTTACGCACTTGTTGTGAGACGCCCTGAGCCCGCTTGCAGGGAAGGGAAGGGCGGGATAGAAACAGAAATCTCAAAAATAGATACTATTATCATTGAACCTTTACGCAGCGGCATCCCCCGTCCCACCCCAACTGCTCACCCTGTCCATTCCCAGCTTCCCCTTCCCTCCCATCCAAGCTGGCTGCTGACTGCTGGGTTTAAACCAGACACCCCTCCTTTGAGCTCCCTCCTCAGTTACACAGAAGGTGACCTCCTGACCGGATCGCCTCCACGTTCCCTGGCAAAGGGCATCTCAAGCGTCACGCCTGCTGCTTGGTCACCAAAACTGGCGCCCGCGTTTCCTCGGTCCAAGAACAAAGTCATCTCACTTCCAGGAGAAGATGGAGTACCCCACAGAGAAGGACCATTCAAGTTACCACCCTGGCAGTTTTGTGCAAAGCACAGGGCCCCTTACAGCTGTCCCCTCTGTGTGCATGCGCATGGGCTGCGTGCCGCATTAGCTAAATCTCTGCCCTGCCTGTTAGCTCCACCTGTACGTCTGCAGCATCAGTTCCAGAGCTGACCACAAGCTGAACTGGCTTCATGGGTAGACACCACAGGGACACGAAATATTAAGTTTCAACTCACAAACCTCAATCTGCTTCCCCCCCTTCTCGTTATCTCTTTTTCTCATTGCGAGGGGGCAGCGCCAGTCGGCAAGTGCTGCTGGGGAGACCTGCAGCACTTAAATGCGATCCAAGTGCGAGAGAGAAAGCAATGCAGCCATGCAGACGCCCACCCCAAATTCAGATGCGCTCAAACAGCTCGTCGAAAAACTGGCTTCTTGCTTGTGGCCGGCAAACCTGATGTGAGCCAAACCAGTGGGGGTGTGTTTGAACATAATTAGTTGAAACAGGCAATAAAATATTTCAGATGTCAGAACTGACGTGCATGGTTTTAAAATTTTTCCTTTATCAGTCACCTTTTCTCCAGTGGAGCTGCTCAGCAGCCGAGCACAGAGCGCAGGTTCCCTTAAATAAATCTGGACAGAAGACAATTTAATTACATTTCCAAGGAAACATGTAAACACTCAAAATACAGTAAAGATGGGGCAGTGCTAATCTTACGCTCTCGAGGCAGACAGATGGAAATTCGCCGCCAGCAGAGTTGAGGCTCTCGATCAGATTCATGGCTCAACAAGTTGAAAGTGCAAAGCTATGCGCTTGGTCTTCAGACAGAACCTCTGTCCTTGCATACGCTATGAAAAGCTTCAAGTTTTGATACAGGTTTTGTTTTTTTTAAACTTCGGCCTGAAAATGTGCTCAAAAAATCTGGTCCACCCCACCCCCCGCCCCCGCTAGATACGGATCTGCTCTACGGTGCGTTATAAGCGAGAGAGCAAGGTCAGACGAGTCAGCAGAAGACTTTGGCTGGAGGACTGTCGGAAGAGAGCCGAAGAAGATACGGGGAAGAGCCAAACCAACATGTCAGGAGTGCATTGCAGAGTATGATGCAGGGAGATTTCGAGAGGGGTGGTTAGCAGCCACTGGCTTTTGCAAGAGGGTTGCCATCTCTGGTCACAGGAGCCTAACACAACAGGACCACGTGTGCTGCGGACATGCACGACTTTGCTGAGCAAACGTGGAATTTGGGATCTGGTGTGCAGTTCAGTGGCCTGAGTCTCAAACTTAATTTCAAAAGTTTTTAGGGCTTTCAAGGGGGTTAAAGATAAGCTCTAAAATGTGCTGGTTTTGAAATTATATGCCAAAGACGTGATTGACCAGGACTTGGAAATACAAGATCTATCCTCCGCAGCCAGCATTCCCCCTGAAAGTTATATGAACACAGCTCACGCCAATACCAAAGCAGGGCCAAAGGGCAGCCCTTCCGCCAAAGCGATCACCCGGTGGCCCTTTTGTTGGGAAGGCTGGTCCCGCCTTGGCTCAGCGGATGACCTGCTCAACAGCAGCCTGCTGCTCCCAGGAAGGCCGGCTGCCTCCCTCGCTCTCTCGCACCTGCCCGCGAGAACAGTGCCGGGCCCCAGCAGTGGCCCCGAACGCTCCTGCTCGGCCTCTTAGTTGAGCCACGGAGTCACTTCTGCGGCTTCCCTTCAAAGCTACCCGTTCTTGTTCCTCTCTGTATTTTTATCGGCCCGAGACGGGTCATGTTTGTCCCCACAGCATCTGCTTGTGCGCACTGTACATAAATTCCACCACCTGCATCGGTGTCCAGCCACCTCAAGGGCATTCCTTCCTCCATGAGCGATGAAGACGACCATCGGCCGTGTTCCCCTTTGCTGGGTGGCAAGAGCACCTCCACGGCTTGGAAAGTATCCACACTGCAGGCAATCTGTGCAGGCCCCGGCCAGAGCAGAATGAAACCCTCGAGGCAGGGGTCTGCCGGGCTAGCAGAAACAACACTGGGAAGGTCCCACACAAGCCAGGATCACCTTTACAGAAAGGTCTCCATCGAAAGAAGTATTTGAGAGATGCTGCAGCTTTCTACCGCAAGCCCAAACGAGACTTTAGAAAAGGACTGGCTCCCGGGAGAAAGGGCTCTGCACCTTTCAAGAAGTGGCTGGAAGCTACATCTGGGGTCCACTAGAAATTCCCGTGGGCAGAAGGGATTTCCACGAGCAGAGTGTGAATTTCTCGCCTCCCTCTCTTCTGCTGCAGTCCCCAAATGCCTCTCCGAATGCTAACCCCTGAGGACCCTCAGGAACAGTAGGAGGTGAGAGATGGAAAACTGATGCAGAAGAACCAGCCCCTCTGCCCGGATCCAACCCTTTAATACTTTAACTGGTTACTATTCAGCCTTTGCCTTTGCCTAGCCGAGGGCACCTGGGTCTTTACCCCAAACGCCCTGCTTTTTGGACCGGAGTTCTGCGCTTGGAATAAGGTGAAAGTCCCTGCTGTTTCTGTCACGATGATGCTCAGCAGGGACTTCCTGCAGGCTCAGGGGAAGCACGGAAGGCTCGGCCTGGGTTCCTAGTCTTGTTCCTCAATACCCAGAGAAGCATATTTCCACTGTTTCTCTGTCAGGGCGGTCCAGTGAGGCTTCACTGCTTCTTTCAGACACCAGCAGCCCTCTACGCTGCCTCCCGGTGCTTCTGGCGTCTGAGGCAACTGAACCGTCCCCACCACGGGGAGGCCGAAATGTCAGGCTGTTTTTCAGCTCACGCTTCCATTTCACAGTTAGGGTTCCCGTCACTGCAGAGTTAGCGGAAGAAAAGGCAGCAGGCGGATTTGGCATTCATCGAAACAAAAACAAGACATATCTGGGCGGCCACTCAGGCAAAGCCAGGCAGGTGTGTGTGGGGGTGTGTGGGGGTGTGTGTGTGGGGGGGAATGCTCCTCTCTCCTGACTCTCGCTGTGGACTAAAGCACAGTTTGGTAAACGTATCCCCTCTTATAGGCACTCAGTGGGTAGAAGGTAGCCACAACAAACTTGCCGTCAAACCTCTTCCCGGTCAGGGCTCGTTGGGCTGCTTTGGAATCGCTGGCGTTTGCATACTCAACAAAGACCTGAAATGAAACAGGGAATATTTAGTCTCCTTGGCATTTGACAGAATGATCCACCCCAACACATTTGCCTTCTTAATCCCGGAACAGGCAAGAGATTGGGGGTAGCTTAAAAAGAAGAGGCAGGGCATAAGATTCACCCTTCGGACCAGGATGGCTTCCATGCAAAGTTCTCCCCACCTGAACTGCAGTGTTTGGGGGGGTTTAGAGGGGGGCGGTTTCCATGCAACTCCACTGCAGCTGTCCCCAAACCTGCTTTAGTATGACTTTTCCTGAGAGCCCAAAATGCTGCTTTGCAGGTACAGCGTATGCCTGTATCATTCAACCGTCTTAACGTAAAATCACAAATCAGTACAATATCAGAACAACAGATTAAAGTTGGTATCCCCCTTCCCATGTACTTACTTGGCCTTTGCCTGGATTTTCCTTTGGAGCAAACAAGGAAACTATCTGCCCGTATTTACTACATTCTTCTCTGATATCATCCACGATATCTGTGAAATCAGAAAGATGGCGTAAGAGGCTAACCAAAGAATTAATGGGTTGGATCCCATGACTCCACGCAGAAACGCAAGAGCCCTTCTCCCCTGCAAGGAATCTTCTTCTGGAGGAAAAGCACCTTCCATCGGAGGAAGGTTCCTTGTGCCCTACCAAGGCTCCACAAGAAGCTGAGCGGAACGGCTGGATCCAACCCTGCTGCGCAGTCTTTGGACACAGGCATCCCAAACCCAAATGCCCATTCAGGAATGAAACTCACTCACTCACTCTGGGCAAGATCATCATTTCTCTGCCTAAAATAGTTCCGTGGCTAAGAGACGAGGCCCGAGGCCCCCACAGAGGGTGCCAGACGAATGTTTCTGGAAAGCGGGCAGGGCCAGGTGGGGGTTCTGCCCAGCAGGGCAACTGACTGGCCACTGGAGAGCTGAGTGGCTGGGCAGGTTTTTGAAAACGGCATTGGCGGCCGCTGCCACCCCAGCGTGAGTACCTTCTCTGTGGGCCCGAAGCTTCATGTACAGAAGGAATTATTTTTGAACAACATGCTTATTTTAAAAGGGGCCTCCCCAAGATGGCGCCGAGGCAGCTGCTCTGACTTTTAACCTTATGCAAGTCTTCTGCTTTTTGGCTTATGTGACACTATGGCAACAAACTTACCTTGAGCCAACTGGAAATGAGGCTCCAAAAGCGGGGGGCGGGGGGGGAGAGACGGAGGCTGATTCTCCACCAGCCACCAAGCCAGCCAAGGCTGGAGGCTATTTTCCGTCCTCTCGTGATGCACTTGCCCCAATTTCAACTTTTAGTCGCTTTGCTCCTTTGGTGGAGATTGCAGATGATCGGATAGAACTTTCTCCACAGAGCCCCCCTTTCAGAACAGTGTCCTTGAGGGAGATGAAACCCCTCCGTTTACAATGAGTGGGGACAATCCTGAAACACCAAATGAGGTCTCAGATAACCTCCTTTTGCTTCCTGCAAGGACGGAGGAGTTTATTTTTAAAAAGCTTCGTTTGCTGCACCCCAAGTTGGACAAGTTGCTAAACGGAGCAGGCGACTTTAACAGTACTCAGGCTGCCTCCGGCCATGGTAAGAACCCAGTTGTTGCTAGCTGTGACACGCCACCAGCCCTTTGTTCCGTGAGGGAGGGGTCGGCTAAGCTACCTCCACAGCAATGGGAGAGGGAGAGGGAGAGGAGGGCGCCCTCCCAACTCGTCTGGCAGCCCCATTAGATCCATTTACAAATCTGCAGGTTTAAAGGATTTGTACCCTCCCGGAGAACGGCTTCACTTGTTAAGAAACACCTAGTGGAACTATTTGGGACGCGTACTGGACACGTGGCTGTAAAAACAGTGGAGCCCCTGAACGACACCACGCCAGCTCAGAGGGTCCTGCTCTCTTTCCAGGGCCCCGGCATCCCCAGGCCACTCTTCCGTCAGACAGCTCTGCTAAACGCTATAGGAACCTTCCCTATTCGCCTTTTTAAGGACACGTTTTTAACTCCTCTGCTGCCTACGACTTCCTGCTCTGAAGAGCGCGCACGGGACAAGGTAACTTCACCTGCTGTGTTTAACAACAATACAGAAATGCCTGATTCACGTCCCAAGAACAGGGAATGATTCTATTTCCAGCTCCTGCCTTCTGGATAATATGTTATTGGAGTCCTTTAAGGCTCTGCCACTGGCTGAGGAAAAGTTGGTTACGGATAGGCTGGAAGTTGCAAGAACTAATGTCTTAAAAATATGATGGATAAGCCCAGTCCCTCTATTAGTCCAATGACAGGGGCAGAAGCTTCATAAATTCATGTCGAGGGTATGGAGATCCAGATCCAAGCAGTTGTTCATCAACCTGAGCCCCGTGGCCCTGTTTTTTCATCTGTACTGGGGGGGGTTCTAGCTCTAAGCTTTCAGGCAAAAAGGGCCCCTCCTGGCACGTTGGTACTATTAGCAATGGGTGCGTCAATCACGATGAGAATAATTCTTTAGTTCAACTTTCTCCCCCCCACCCATGACAATTAAATTTGTCTCCTGGAATTGTCAGGTAGCCCCATCTGTCATGGTGATGGAACGTAGGGAGTGCTTTCCTCCCCTCAGCTTCTCATCAGTCCTGTTTCACTGCTTCTGTGTTACCATTGCTCTGACCTTGTGGTGCCTCCAGCTGCAGGACACTACGCTGGGCATCAACGGCTTTTAACTTGTTTTTCTCCTTTGCCGGCTTGCTTTGCCCACGCGTGCAAAATGTACTCATTGGCTTCAACTAGTCTAGGGGTTGTTTGAATTCCCTATAAGTCGGGGGCCTCCATTACCCACGGCCATTCCTGACACAAGCTGGACACGTGTCTTCAGTTATGATTCACCAATAAACAGATTCTTCTCATGAAGCCCTGCGTTGTGTGACCTGACTAAGAGACCTGACATGAATGTGGAGGAGCAAGGCCGAGGGCCATGATTTCATAGATTATCTTAGGTCCTTTGAGATTGTTCTCCTACAGGAGACTTGGGCCTTAACTCCTTTATTCCTTGAAGGAATACTTCAAGGAATGCTCCCTCCCAGCATCCAGGGCCAGCAGTGGAGGCCACCCCTGTGCGGCAGGGTTAACCACCCTTGTTTCCTTGTCATCTTAACTTAAAATCTACTAGCCTCCGAGAGTGTTTTCCTATTGCCCAAGCCACCTTGATTAATTGTGGAAATCCTTCCTTAATAATACTGAACATCTACATTCCACCCTCCTCCCCCGACAGATCTACCCTGTCTACCTATTGGAGTAGTTTGGTTGCATACCTTGAACAACTAGAACAAAAATTTCCCAATTTAGAAATAATCTTAGCTGGAGATTTTAATGCCAGAATTGGTAACGATATCTTGTCTCTTCTCAGCAATTTGGGATTCGATCAGGATGACTTTTTGCTTCTATTTAATCCTTCTATGAGATGTTCTAGGGATAATTTGTCAAACCCCCCGCAGGTTTGGAGTTAGTACAGTTTTGCACCCAATTTTATAAAATCTGGCTGAACGGTCTGACAAATTTTGACAAATTGCATGATTTCCATCAGGGAATGTAGTAATTTCCCCCTCCTTTATGCCTTACATTTCTGACTTTATAGTCGGAGATTAGATGTTTAGTGGTCATCTACCCTTGATATGTGTTTTTGACATCAATGGGGATTCCACGTCTGCTGTGTCTCAGGACATGGAATTTCTGCCAAAGGTCTCCCGATCTCTGGACTTAGGCCAAAAGATTCTAAAATTATTGAAATCGAACACTGGTTTAGATCTTAAATTTGCATCAATTAATTCTTCCAATCCCTTAGAGGCAATACAAATCCATGGGAATTTATTACATTTTATTACTGAATCCCTAAAACAGGAACCTAGAAGGGTTACATCCAAGCAAGTAGTGAAATCCCAAATCGCTTCATGGTTTGATTTTAAAGGGCACCCCCTGTTAAGCGGAGCTCCTCCCTGAAACGTTTCAAGAGCGACAGTACACTCTTGCGTAGCCTCAGCCCCCTGACCCTGGCGCCCGGCCTCCTGCCTTCGGTTGAGGATGCACCAGCCACTCTGAGACAGGATTCCAAAGGTGCCTGTCAGGCCCAGAAAGTCTGGGGACCCTTCTGCCCCAGGCCACTAACCAGGCTGAGATCCCCGGAGAACAAGCGTGACACAACAGTAAATCAATAAATATATAAAACTGATCATGAAAACCATATGTTCAAAATAATTATGCACACATACACAAAAGCAAAATCCTGGAAAGGAATAACTGTGCTATTATGCGGGCTGCTTACACAGGCGCAAGGGCCAGGTGGTATGGTTGGCACCCTGTGTGCTTCTAGCAGCGATAGTAAAAGCAAAAACAATATCGCTTCAAGCGACAGAGAACACAGTTAACAGCAGCGGCCCACACCGCCTATGATGCAGTATAGTTAGCGACCACCCACATTAGACCATCTAAACGACACACACACACTCTACAAAGGACACAGCATGAACCCCTCTGGTACGAACAACAGGAGCTTGTAACCAGCCCACCCTGGGGGCCCTGCAGATGGGGAGAGGAGTCGGGGCAAGTGTGGGAGAGCAGATTTTGGGAAACAAAGTATGGACCAGGCGTCGACCAACGGTCCAAGACGAGGAAGGCTGTTTCCCCCAAACCCGGTTTACTAAAAAGGCATGCAAACATGCCTGCTTGGTCACACCGCCAGGCCCTGAACACTCCTGCTCTGTCCATCCCACTACAACACAGACCAGCCTGAGTCTGAAGTGGGACAGTCCTCTCCTGGAAGGCCGGACGCATCCTCTGGCCCATCTTAAGCCACCTTCCCTTGCTAGTATATCCTATGGCACACGTCACAGTCAGCAGCTATATGAAAAAGGGCAGAATGCAAACCTTCAAATTCTTTGTCATTCTGAAGAGCAGCATCATCCAAAATGTTGAGCAACCTTAACACGGGCGCTGGAAGCATCACCAGGTCTTCAATGTGGGGAGCTGTAAAGGGCACACGGTTTCAAAGAGCAGCAAGTTATTACACCAAAGGAAGGCAGCGACTGGTTGACTGAGTGGCCAGAACTTGTCAACACTGTTCTCATCCTCTGTTTTCTACCACGCTTTCCCTTCATATGCAAGTCATTACCACTGACCTCTATAATCACGTTCAGACAAATTGTGCAGATGTTTTGGAGGAGTTATCAGTGCCAGAAACGTCGTCATGTTCAACTGCTGCGTGGCACATAGTCTTAGGAGCCTGCTTCATAAGACAACATGGTTTGCGCCACAAAAGCTCAAGCCACTGCGTACTTTTTAGTCTTAAGGGTGCTCCGAGGACTCCAACGTATTTGGAGAGGTCACTAAACCACGATTCAGGACTTCAATGGAACAGGAAAGGGGAGGGAGGAGTGTGCACACATGCGTCGGAAACACCTTGGACTAACAGTGTGCCCCAAAGAGAACACAAAAAGACCAGAAGCTAATCCTTATGGGCAAAACAGTTCTTTTTTAAAACTGAAGATTGCTAACCGCTAGGAGAAGAGATGAGATAGGTTTTTTTAGAAACACAGACTATTACAAAAAAGCTTAAGGTTTTACCCAACCTACCAAAAGGAATGCTGAAGAAAGGACTGCACAGGGACCCCGCAGCCGTGGCTCTTTTCTCTTGCTCCTCATGAAGCATGCTGGGGAACAGAGGCATTCTTTAATTTACACGGCAACCTAACAGCAAATCCCCAGAAAACAAAACAAAAAAATGTGCTGGGGAGATGCAAATACATTTTCAGAGGGTTTTGTTCGGGAGTTCAGTCAGAAGCCGTCAGAACCAGGCATCTCAGCAGGGCCCCACGTGCGCAATCCAGACGGCGGATCCCAGCAATTTTTAAAAACTGCAGCTGTTCCTAAAGTGGAGCCAGCGGCCAGGGGACTGACCCGGGGCCACCATCACTCGTCATTAGCCTCAACACCGTCTGCCTTCCGTTCTAAAGGTAAGGCTGTTCTTTTTAAGTGCGCTTTTCCCAACTAGTTTCATAAGGAAGATTTCACTACCTGCAGATAATCTGTTTTTGGCAAGCTGTCTGAGGCTTCCCCCTGTGGTGGGGAAGTGGTATAGAACTATTTCAACAGACAAAGCAATGGAGGGAGCATTCAATCGTAGTGCTGCACGGCTGATGTGGGAGGGTGGGAGATTTAAGATTCACTGTCTTCAGTGGCTCTGGATGAGGCTCCGCTCTGAGTTCTGTTCCCTTAAACGGGTATATAACACAGAGGATCAGGCCCAAACGGCACAGTTCTCCCAACTCCACTCAGGTAGCCCCCAACAGGTGAAATACCCCCCCCCTTCAGCTCAAGAAAACCATGGGGTGTGTGTGTGTGGGGGGGGGGCGAGACTGACTCCCTTCTCCCCACTGTGCCCTAGTCCTGGCCTGAACTGGGCCCTGGAGGGCTGGGGGAAATAAGTTCCTCGAAGGGGTCTTCTGTTGCAGGGAACGCAAGACAGGTCAGGACAGGAGAACCCTGATGTGACTTGCAAGAACATCTGGTCTAGTTCAGGATTTAGAAAGCAGCCAGAACAAATAACCCCGCCAACCTGCCCCAGCCATCTTTAAAATTACAGCACAGAAACAGGAGGCGGCACCACGGCTCCTCTATCCACCCCTTCACAAGCCATCCCGTGTCAGACGGCTTGCATCGGATGGATTTTTTGTTTTGTTTTGTATTTTGGCATTTCTGTACGTGCGTGCATGTGCATGTGTGTGCTTGCCCGGGGCCTGGAAGTCATGACAACCTCTGGCGACTCCTTCTGGGGCATGGAGGATGTTCAGGGAAGTGGTTGGGCAGCCTGCCTCTGCCTCCTGGCCCTGGTATTCCTTGGAGGCCTCCCATCCAAGTACTTGCTTAGCTTCTGCGACCAGACCAGGGCCAAGGAAGGACACGTCCACATCTTTTGCAGGAAGCAGATCCTGCTGCAGCACTGCACTGAGAGTAAGGCTGGTCTAGAACTGTCAGGCACAATCCCCCCACCAAGAGAAAACGGGTTCCTTTATCGTCTTGCTTTCAAAGCAACAGGGTCAGCCTGGGCTTCCCAGGTCGCCTGCGAGGGCAGGAATCCTCCCCCCATCCCCCGGTTGTTCCCAAAGGGTGGCAGGGGAAACGGGAGGGCCAGGAAGAGTCACAGTGTTGCTTCCAGTGCAAACGTGGACGTGATTTAGTGCCAACAGCATGACATCACTCCGTCCCTCTCCCTGGCCCTAGGGGTCAGCGTACCTTTTGAGGAGGTCTCGGAGATGATAAGCTGGGATGGCTGAATTTTCCACACTTTTGCTAACAAAAATGTGATCGATAACGGCAGCATTATTTGCCTAGAAAGGAAAGGGAGAGGAAAAATCTCACAGAGAAAATATTTGTATGGGAAGATTGAGCTATATCCGAGATAGCACTCAAAATCTCAGAACAGTATCAAAAATGGTTTACTAGTATTTATTTTTTATACACGCAATATTGAAAAGCCAACAGACTAAAGGTGTTTCCGCATTAGTTAACCTTGCACACAATTCGCAGGGAGCAGCCCGTGCAAACTACCCCCCCTATTAAGGCTAGCAAGAAACATCAATCTCTCCCTCTCAGATTTAAATTTTCCTCTATCTCTGTTAGAAAATGCAGTTAATTCACTTGCTTAAAATATGTGGCATGGGGGGGGGATCCAGCTACATTAAGGAAACTTAAATGCAGTTAAACTCTCTTAAGCAAAGGGTGGCAATTTCTGCTCCCTCCCTCCACCCAGTGCAGACCAGGACTAGGATGTCCCTGACAGTCTCCTAACCTCATGGAACAAAATTTCAGGAGGCTCAGAGGACTGGAGGTGGAGGGAGGAAGCAGTGAAATTTGCCATCCTCTCTTAAGAAAATTTTAGGGCGACTTAGATTTTCCTAACTGTGTGGTTGGATCTACCCCTCATTTCCTGGTCCGCGGGCACCCAGATGCACTGAAGATGGTTAGCTTTACTCACTGGTACTAGTTCGTTGTGGCCAGGGCTGTACAGTTAAATTTACGGGGGCCTAATGAGTGGCCCCATGATGTTGTTAGGTCAGGAGCCCCTTTCGCCTTTCCATGACGGAAGCCACAACTTGGCTCCCATGGGGCACTCTAGAGGTTTTACTTTCCCATCTCTCCATCAAGGTAAATTCAAGCCATATAGGATGCTGCCTGCCTTCAAGAGAGACAGAATTCTTAAAGCGCCTGGGGAGCAACTCCCACCAAAACCATGAGAAGTCTTCTTGGGGGATTAAAACTTCGAAAGCGCATCGATCTCTCTCCAAAGCGCACTACTCACCTTCCACTCCCAAGACTGGACAATGTGTTTCAGTTTCATTCCTGAGAACATCTCTACCAGCACGATTCCTAGGCTCCAGAGATCTACGGCAGAGGTGCACTGGGTTCCCCCCTGCAGCCCAGCCTGGGACAGGTAGTTCTGCAGCTCAGCCTCAGGAGCCCGGTACCCGTCCGTCTGGATATATTTCACATCCTACGGAAAAACAAAAATTGCTTTGGAACGTTAATTTGTGGCTGCGCATCACTTGTACATTTTGCAAGGACACCTTAGCCTCTCTTTCATAAGGATTCATAGGTAAATTGACGTATGTCAATGTAAGAAAGGTAAAAAATGTAAGAAAGGGTACAAAAAGTATAACCAGGCTGCCCTCATTACACTGCTTCCTCTGTCAATCAAATAGACCAGCGTTCCCCAAAATGGTGCCCGCCAGCACTTCCTCTGGTGCCTGCCAAGCTCTCTGGAAAGTAGGTGGAACCCTCGCAAGGCAGGGGTGGTCCCCGGCTTCCCTCACTCAAACAAAAGGGTTTTCCGCCTGGAGGGTCAGGAGGACTGGTAAAGCAGCTGGGTTTTCCCTTGGTCAGTGTGCGGCTCCATTCCCCCTTGAGGGTTCCCCTGGTTCCGCCTCTACAACTGGAGCCCTGGGGCACCGAGCCTTGGCCCAGATGAGCTGGGCCCACCAGCAGGGCATAAAGCTGATGTGTGTCACAGACTCAGCTCCCCGTCGACAGGAAGAGGATCTCAGGGATAGAGCTAAGCAAAAGAAAACCCAGAGGAGTGAGGATGAGGTCACAGGAGCCGCTCCGTTGGTTTACATAACTTCAAACTACCTTAACAAGTAAGTTTCAGTCCACGACCTCCTTCACCTCCCCTCACCGATAAAATACCTATTACTATTCTGGATTTTCTGTCACTCGGCCAGTGGAGAAGATCCCTACAAGACCCACCAGCTACACCGGCTCCAATCTTTGTAAACTATCTTAACTAACAAGCCTCATCATTCTAACAGTACACATCTAGTGCTCATGTGAATTAATTACCACCTGCCTTCACCCCACTGCTAGTAACTACCACATGTGGCATTTCATACCCTAAAAAAACACCATATATCTTAGCGATCAATATGACCCATCAGAAGCGCCAATATCTCAGAGAGAAAGTGTTCTGTCCCTTTAAGGTAAAGGTTTCCCTTGCTCGAAAGCTAGCCGAATCCGACTCTAGGGGGCAGCGCCCATCTCCGTTTCCAAGCTGAAGAGCCAGTGCTGTCCAAAGACTTTTCCATGGTCATGTGGCTGGCATAACTAGATGCCGAGATGCACGGGACGCTGTTCCCTTCCCACCAAAGTGATACCTATTTATCTACTTGCCATTTCTTGCTTTTGAACTGCTAGGTTGGCAGGAGCTGGGGCCAGAGGCGGGAGCTCACTCCGTCACGCGGCACTCAGGTCTCGAACTGCCAAGCTACCAACCTTCCGGTCTGCAGTTCAGCGTCTTAACCTTTAATGGGGTGTTATTTATTAAATGATGTTCCTTAAAACCATGCCACGGAAAGCTTCACCTGCTGGATCCTACAGGAGTCTAAAGGAACACGATGGGTTTTTCCCTCCATGTCTGCTGGCAACGTAATGGTTCACAGTGACGGAAAAGTGCACTTATTTTTTCCATAAAGGATTCCGGAGAGATTTTTTTAAAAACCCGACATACACAAAACAATGAAGGCTTCCTGCTCTTAGCTCAAGGAGATGTGTGAACAGTTTCATAACTGGAGACAGACATTAATTTCAAACAGAGCTGACAGCGTTCTGAAAGAGGCACTGCTTCCCATGGTAGAAACACGTCTCTTGTTCAGCTGCTCTCTTTGGACAAAAAGGGGTTTGCAGGTTCTTGAAACAAAATGCAAAAGCTGGCATAGCCAGTTTACCAGCTGTAAGAGGAAGCAGTATATATACCATGTGAAGTAATCCATCCTCCAACGTTTTTGAGGGGGAGGGGGAGTTGGCAAATGCCAGGATGCTGGGCTACAGTTAGATTCAGCTGACAAAGACCACCTAAAGATATTCAGCAACCTGACTTTCTGCAGCAATCCTGATTGCTGGAGGCTCCCTTGCCCTCAGAGAGAGAGAGAGAGAGAGAGAGAGAGAGAGAGAGAGAGAGAGAGAGAGAGAGAGAGAGGAGGTCAGCGACATCTCTCAAAAGACTGCCTAAAAAAGAGGTATCAAACTCATTTGTTACAAGGGCTGGATCTGACAGAAATGTCACTTTGATGGGATGGGCCATGTACGCCATAAAGCGTTATGCCAGGTACCAGAGGTATAAACTTTTATATAAAGGACAGCAGCCGGTGAGCTCCGATTTGCCCCCCCCGCTTGACTGCTGCAGATGAGGTCATTCTGCCCTGCTGAAAGCACAACTGGAGTGGCTCTGCCTACTTGCCCCCCCCCCCCCAGCAGCCTCCTGTGCCCTCCCCGGTGCCAGCTGCTCGCGGGACAAGCCAGTTCTGGCCCCGGGGCCTTCTGCTGGACACCCCCGGCCCCAACGGCCTCAGAGTTGCTCGGCCGACCTGATTCCCTTCTTTGAAGCTGAGCCCGAAGTCGATGAGCTTGAAGCACTCCTGCTCGGCGCTCCAGAGGATGTTGCGGGGCTTCAGGTCAGCGTGCACGTAGCCTTTGTGGTGGAGGAAGGCCAGGGCTTCCAGGACGTCCCGCGCACAGTGCTGGGTCATCCACATGGAGCAGCCGTGCTGACTGGAATGCACCAGGAGCTCCGACACACTGATGTCCAGCAGCTCCAGGAGAAGAGAGTGAGAGGGGCCCTTGGCAGAAGAGCAGCTCGTGAACACGCCGTACAGGGTCACTGCAGAGGGGGAGAGAGAGAGAGAACAGGCAAAGACATCAGCCACAGTCGTCAGGCCACCGACAGAACGTGGAAAACAAGAAGTCCAACAGCACCTTAAAGCAAGGGGCACCTTAAAGCTGGGGGCCTATGGGTGCCTGAGGACACACTGCCTGGCACCCAGGTGTTTTGGGAAAGCAGGCAGGGGACAGGTGGGGCTTTCGCCCAGCAAGAATTCTGATTGGCTGTGCAGATTTTTATTAATGTTGCTTTAGCAGCGGCCACCACCCCAGTGCGTGGATTTGTACTGTGTGACTGAAGGGAAGCTGCGGCAGCTATTTCGTGTTTGGCTCTGCCTTCTGCAGCACTGACTTTGTGGCGGCGCCCACCACACGGCGTCAGAACAATAAAGGTGCTGACAGGCGGTGCTCCCTCTAAGCTGGGCTGGCTCATGGGTTTTGTGGCCTCCGGCTGACACGTTTTTGCCTTCGCTCGGGAAGGAGGGCTCCAGAGCAAACTGGCTGATGCAGCAGCCAAGTCGCTCGCTCACCACTTTAATGCCAGCAGCTCACAAAGTTGAATTTTTGCTCACAGGACTCCCCAGCTTAGAGGGAGCCTTGCTGACAGGCTCAAAGGGCCGGGGACCCCTCTCCTGAAGAAATGCATTTCGTGAGCCAGAGCTGACTTCTTCAGGACCTGGAAGCAGCCCTCCGCTGAGCACGGGAGCAATTCCTGCAGCGTCATTCAGGCGCTCTTCCTTCGGGCCTTCCTTGGGCACCTGCCTGCCCACCGGCAACGAGGCACCCTCTGCATCTGCAAGACAGATCGTCTTTCTAGGGAATGCATCCCCGCCCTCTGCTCCCCCAATCCTGTCAAAATATAACTGACAAAACATCACAAGAACCCAGCTGCCTTATCCTTATCTCCCAGGAATATTTGGTTTGATTAGCACGTGGCTGCATTACAGAGAAGGTCACGGCTAATATTACTATGGCTAGAGGCCTCAAATGCTGGAACACACAGAGTCATCTGCACAGATCCAACACATTCCAAGCTGAGTGCCTGCAGCAATAGGGTGTCCCCACTGTTGGGGGAATCACATTGAGCAAAGTCACTGTTTCCCTACAGGCTTCACACACTGCAGCTGCGTAATTACAGGTTCCGAAACGCATACTGTGGTGGTGGCTCTCCCCATAATGTATTTGATTCTCTCACTGCTGCAGATGGCTAGTATGCGAGCAGGGAGTATTTCACACCCAAGCCCCTTCCCTGCGCTGTCTGGAATTCTCTTTCTCCTGAGGACTGCAGGGATGGGGCTGAAGCAGCAAGCAGACGACCGAGGATCCACACAGACGGCCCAGGGGCACTCTGTGGCTTGGGGAGAGCTGACCCACTCTATCAGGACTTCAAGCTCCCTTGAGCAGCTGCGCCCATGGACCTGGCCATTCCTTACACCACGGATGGATGGACGGACGGGGTTCCAGAGGCGCAGCAGTCATTGGCCATCCATGGACCAAATGCCAATTCCATAAATGGGAACGGAAATAGCAAAAAATGAGGCAAAACCCTGGCTGGTTCCACACGTGTGGAGAAGTGTGGGTGCCAGGCAACCTGGGGGCTGGTTCCAGCCAATGTTCCCTTTAATGTCCCCCGTCCCCCCCTACTGGGTGGAGCAGTTCCCATCCGGAGAGGAAGAGAAGGGCCAAGCGCCCTTAACACGGGCCGGGGGGCGGGTGCGTGACCCTGCCGGCCCCCCCCCCCGTCAATGCGTGGCCACTCGTGCGCGCAGCTCGGAGGCGACGCCGGAGGGGGCTCTGGCGTCCCGGCTGTTCCTCCTCGCGAGTGACGGGCGCTGGGAGGCCCCTCCGGGAAGGCGCCGGGCGGGGGGGGGGGCGGGGGAGGAGATCTGCGCCGCCGGGGGGCGGGGGGGAGGGAGGCGCCTGCTGCTGCTCCTGCTGCGGGCAAACCCCGCCCTGCCCGCCTGCCCGCCTGCCTGCCCGCTTCCCGGCGCCCCCCCGCCTCCCTCCCCCCGCCCCCCGCTCACCGATGCCGCGGTGCCCCCGGAGCTCCTCCAGC
The DNA here is from genome assembly GCA_029375565.1 of Gekko gecko. Classification (NCBI taxonomy): domain Eukaryota; kingdom Metazoa; phylum Chordata; class Lepidosauria; order Squamata; family Gekkonidae; genus Gekko; species Gekko gecko. Next base: position 21,976,071 of record JAPDNY010000006.1, on the reverse strand, counting down.
GCGGCGCGCTCCTTGCGGAAGCCGTAGTCGCCGCCCGCTCCGTGGCCGAGGAGGAGGTTCCCGGCGGCGGCGGCGGCGGGGGGGCCCCGGGCGGGGGGGCGGGAGGAGGAACTCCTTGACGGCGGCGGCGGCGGGCGGGGCGCGCGGGTGGGGGCCGAGGCAGCGGGCCCGGAAGACGGCGGCCGACGAGCCGCGCCCCAGCGGGGCCTCCACCTGCCACAGCCGCCCCGCCGCCGCCACCACCGGGCCCCCCCCGGCCCCGGCCCCGCAGGAGCAGCAGCAGGAGGAGGCCCGGAGGAGGAGGAGGACGCCGGCGAGGAGGAGGGCCCGGACGCCGACGCCGCCATCGCCCTTCCGCCAGGCAGCCGGCCGGCCAGCCCGGGGGTTGCGGGGGGGGCGGAGGGAGCCCGTCACATCGCCCGCCGCCGCCGCCGCCGCCGCCGCCCTCCACGTCAGGCGCCCTGGGGTCTCCGCGACGCGGCCCGCCCCCTTGCCCCGCCCCCCGGCTTCCGTCGCCGGGCAACGGCGGGGGTGGGCGGGGCGAGCAGCGCCAAGTCGGCGTCGGGGGGCGGGGCGGCGCAGGCCCGGGAGGGGGAGGGGCCGGGGAGCAGGGCCGCGAGGCGGGCGAGGGGAGGGGCGTGTCCCCCTGGCTGTTCCCGGAGGGGCGGGCGGAACCACGCGGCGCCCCCCCTCCCCCGCGCCCGACCCCCGCCTCCTTCTCCCCCGGGCGCAGGGGGGCAGCCCGGGGCGGTGCGCCGCGGAGTCCTGAGGGAGGGAAGGAGGGCCCGGGCCCGCCCCCGCGCACGACCCCCGCAGCCCCCCTGCCGGAGGGGGGAGGGCGGGGCCTCGTCCCTGCGGAAAAGCGGCGGGGCGGGAGGGGGCGTCCAGACCCACCCAGGCGGTGGGGGGAGGGGAGGAGAGACGGATTCGAACCGGGAGCCCCTGGCGGCCAAGACGCTCAGCCCGGGAAGGTCCAGCCGACAGAGGCGGGGCTTCTACCTCCCCATCACGGCTAACACCGCCTCGACGGGGCTCCTGTCCCATCTCTCTGTCTGGCCAGCCATCGCTCACCTGTTTGAAAAACAGGATTTTATGGGGGCCCCCCTCAGGCTTACCATGCGGGGGCTTCTCTCCTTAGTTTGATTTATAGACCTGCTCATTTCCTTTGGCCTGTTCACCTAGACTTCTTCCACTTGGTTCATTTTGAGTACAAAACTTGGAGATGTTTTCATTACAAAAATGGTTCTCTTACATTAATACATGCCTATGAAAATATTATTGAAACATTTTATAAGCTTATTTTCAGTAATTTTGCTGAGCGGTTGGCTGAGGGGGTTTGCAAAGGTTTACACACACACACACACACACACACTTATAACATTTGGAATATACTGGATACAACAGCACAAGTTTATGGCCACTATGATTATGATTGACATTTGTTCACTTTTAACTTGAATCTTAGAGATCATGCTAACTTTGGGACATAAGATATATGTAGCTTGTAAGCATATTGTATGGGATTAGGGTTTTGGCACAAGCAACAAGAATATCCATAACTTTCCCACCACTCCCCAATATCAAATCTGGGGATGTACTAAAAGGAAGGACAGGATTGCCCATTGGAAACAATGGGAAACACTTGAGGGCCCATTGGAAATAATGGGAGACAGGAATGCCAATTGATTTCCATGGGCTCCATTGAAATACATTACAGTACAAATACATTCCATTCCCAGAGTAGTGTATTTTTGTCCATAGACCCTAATGGAAAATCCATTCCGCATTTTTATTTCAACTCTCCTTGTACTGTAATGTATTTCAATGGAGCCCATGGAAAGCAATTGGCATTCCTGTCTCCCATTATTTCCAATGGGCCTTCAAGTGTTTCCCATTGTTTCCAATGGGCAATCCTGCTCAACACAGCTCACCAAGGACAACAGGCGAACCGAGGCCAGAAGAGCGAATGGGAGGGAGCGAGGGAAGGAGGCAGGCAGGAGGAGAAGGAGGCAACAGGGCGAGGGAGAGAAATCAGTGCCCTAAAAGAGACCAAAGAGTGGTGAACTTGGAACCTCTGCTCAGTGCTGGTGGCAGTGCACCACCCATATAGAGGAATTCTGGTGTGATGTATTATCCCAAATGCACCTAATCACAGGGTAAGATATTCCTTTAGATCCAGCATTGATTTTTCTTGACCTCTGAGGCCCAACCAAAATCCCAAAAAATCAAACCTGATTTGATTTCCAATCTTCTTGTAGCTGCAAAAACGTCTATTGCTTCTAAATGGCTCCCACACGATCCAGCTGGTTAAATAAAATCTGGAACCACTTTATTATGGACAAGATTACAGATTGCTTACGACAATCAGATCTTTTCCCTAAAATCTCCAACCTTGAGGAGAAATGGCTTCTGTTCCTAGAATGTATAGCAAACTGTGACCTTCAATCATGGGATCCTGGTCATCTCACACTTCTTCTTGCCTAAACAACTTTACCCTCCCCATTGACTAGTCCTGAAAAAGCATGTGATTTTCGAGGCAAAGATTACACTGAATACTAATTATACTTGTTCTATAACTTGTAAGGTGTTACACAATAAGATGCTCACAGTATAACATATTTCTCTCTTGGAATATCTATACATTGTTAAAACAAGGTTTGCCTATGTTATGTTTTGTGTTTTGTTATGAACAGGGTTCCTCAGGGCAAACTGCGTTCCTCCTGCCTCCTCTCCCAACGGTTTTACCCCGAGGAGGGCCGGGAAGGCGTTCTTTCAATCCCCCAGCCAGTGGCACCGCATACCCGCCCTGCTAACCCCCAAAGAGTTCCCCCGCCTCCCCCGGGCTGGGCCCACAGCCCCTGGGTTCCTAAGGGAGAATTGCGCTCCTCCAGGCTCCTTTCGCAATTCACCCTTAGGAGGCGAGAGAACCTTTCGCGGGCGAACAGGGCGGAGCCGCGAGGAGCGCAGTTTGCCCTTCGGAACCCAGGGGTGCCGGGCGTGTTGCGGGGTGCGTTTCTTAACGATTCAAGCCCCCAAACCTTTACTAGGACTTCCCAGCCACCAGTCTCTCACCTGCTTGCACTGCAGATCCAGCAGAGGAACCTCTTATAGTAACCACACAAAGGCAGTCCAGTGGTACACTATATACAAGAGTTTTATTTACAGTATTCACAAGCAAAGTGCTACGCCAGGCATCCAATATACAGAAGGAGAGAGTATGGCAGTAGTACAAAGACTTATATACAAACCTCCACCAATCAGTGGACTGCTGAGTCACAGTGACTGCACACTGTTCAGTGCCAGGCAGAACAAGTTAGGACTTGTCCTCTGAGTACATCAGGTGACACTAGCTGACAGGTAGCTGTCATCCTAGATCCTAATGATCTAGCTACTGGAGATTAACATACAACACTCCCCCTTAAGCTTCAGCAGGTAGGATCATGTTGAGTCTCCCCCTAAGGTGCAAGAATTGTGCTTCATTCAAGCCCTTAGTAAACATGTCTGCAACATGTGGGGCCCTTGGATGACCAAGGGGTAAAAGGAGTAGTGAAGGATGATAGGGAAATGGCTGAGAAGCTGAATGCATTTTTTGCCTCTGTCTTCACTGTGGAAGAGGAGAAGTGTTTGCCCACTCCAGAAGCACCGATTTCGGGAGGGGGTTTGAAAGACCTGAATCAGATTGCGGTGACAAGAGAGGAAGTCCTCCGACTGATGGACAATTTAAAAACTAATAAATCACCAGGCCCGGATGGCATTCATCCGAGAGTTCTGAAAGAACTCAAATGTGAACTTGTGGATTTCCTGACAAAAATATGTAATCTTTCTTTAAAATCTGCCTCCATTCCTGAGGACTGGAAGGTAGCTAATGTCACTCCCATCTTTAAAAAGGGCTCCAGGTGAGATCCGGGAAATTACAGGCCAGTCAGTCTGACATCGATACCAGGTAAGTTGGTGGAAACTGTTATTAAGGAAAGAATTAGTAGGCACATTGATGAACAAAAACTATTGAGGCAGACTCAGCATGGGTTCTGTAAGGGAAGATCTTGTCTCACTAACCTGTTAGTGTTTTTTGAGGGAGTGAACAAACATGTGGACAAGGGGGACCCAATAGATATTATTTACCTTGACTTCCGGAAGGCTTTTGATACAGTTCCTCATCAAAGGCTCCTAAGTAAGCTCAATAGTCATGGGATAAAAGGACAGGTCCTCTTGTGGATCAGAAACTGGCTTATAAATAGGAAACAGAGAGTGAGTATAAATGGGAAACTTTCTCAGTGGAGGGTGGTAAGCAGTGGGGTACCACAGGGATCAGTACTCGGTCCCATGCTTTTTAACTTGTTTATTAACGATTTGGAATTGGGAGTAAGCAGTGATGTGGCTAAATTTGCAGATGACACGAAGTTGTTCAGGGTGGTGAAAACCAGGGAGGATTGTGAGGCACTCCAAAGGGATCTGTTGAGGATGGGTGAGTGGGCGTCAACGTGGCAAATGGGGTTCAATGTGGCCAAGTGCAAAGTGATGCACATTGGAGCCAAAAATCCTAAATATAAATACACGTTGATGGGGTCTGATCTGGCAGAGACTGACCATGAGAGAGATCTTGGAGTCGTAGTGGATAACTCGCTGAAAATGTCTACACAATGTGTAGCTGCAATAAAGAAGGCCAACGCTATGCTGGGGATTATTAGGAAGGGAATTGATAACAAATCAGCCAGTATCATCATGCCCCTGTATAAATCATTGGTGCGACCTCATTTGGAATACTGTGTACAGTTCTGGTCACCACATCTCAAAAAGGATATTATAGCATTGGAAAAAGTGCAGAGAAGGGCAACTAGAATGATAAAAGGGTTGGAACACCTTCCCTATGAAGAAAGGTTAAAATGCTTGGGGCTCTTTAGCTTGGAGAAACGACGGCTGAGGGGTGACATGATCGAGGTTTATAAGATTATGAATGGGATTGAGCAGGTTGAGAAAGAAGTACTTTTCTCCCTTTCTCACAATACAAGAACTCGTGGGCACTCTATGAAATTGCTGAGCAGTCGGGTTAGAACAGATAAAAGGAAATACTTCTTCACCCAAAGAGTGATTAACATATGGAATTCACTGCCACAGGAGGACGTGGCAGCTGCAAGCATGGACAGTTTCAAGAGGAAATTAGATAAACATATGGAGCAGAAGTCCACCAGTGGCTATTAGCCACAGGGTATAGAATGAGAACTCTCAGTCTGGGGCAGGTGATGCACTCTATTCTTGGTGCTGGAGGGGGCAGCAGTGGGAGGGCTTCTGGTGCCCTGGCCCCACTGCTGGACCTCCTGATGGCACCTGGTATATTTTGGCCGCTGTGTGACAGAGTGTTGGACTAGATGGGCCATTGGCCTGATTCAACATTGGCTTCTCTTATGTTCTTATGTTCTAACATTTTCACTAGACATACAGTGTTGTAATGACACTATTTTTCTTTGAACAGTATCCCTAACATTTTGGTATCTAATGTTTATGTGCCTAGATTTAGGCCTTATACCTTGGGCATCTGCTAACATTTCAGCTGCAGTATTGTCACATTTTACAATCATAGGCATATCATGCTTTACATCAAAGTCTGTTAACAATTATTGTAGCCATTCCATTTGTACAGTCAATTCATTCAAGGCTGCAAATTCGGACTCACACGTACTGGTCGAAACAAGACTCTGTTTTACAGATTTCCATATCACCAATGATCCATGCACAAAGATTACATAGCCAGTTATAGACTTTGCATCATGATTGGAGCCCCAATTTGAATCACTATAACCCAGAACCTGTTGTGCATTGTTTGAACCCAATACAAGTTTGCGTTTCTTGGTTCCCTTTAAGTACCGTAAAAGCCTTTTTGCTGCATTCCAGTCCCGTTTGTATGGTTTAGCACTTTTTTGGCTAAGTGCATGAACAGCATAACAAATATCTGGCCGAGACCATGTAGCTAAATAGTTTAAAGAACCTATCAATGACTGGTACAATTGTTTCTGTTCAAAAACTTCATCTTCAGGTTCTCTAGCATAGCTAGTAGAGATTGGTGTGGACACTGGTTTTGCATCAAGCATATTATATTTTTCCAACAATTTTACAATTTTGTTTTCTTGGCATATTTCAAAATAACCATCAGAGTTTCTGCTGATATCCATTCCCAGATAATGACTGATTGTACCAAGATTTTTCATTTTGAAATATTGTTTTGTTGTACACTCAAACCATGTCAGTTCTTCTGCTTGCCTATAGATAAAACACACATCAACGACGAAAAGTACCAAGTAACATTTGTTTCCATTGATCACTTTACTGAACATGCATGGGTCAGCAAGACTCTGTTTGAACCCCATATCAGTCAAAGTATTTGTTAAACATTGGTTCCAGAAATGACCTGATTGACGCAAACCATAAAGACCTTTCTTTAGTTTTAATACCAAATTTGGATTTTCATTCACAAAACCAGGGATTTGTTGCATGTACAATGCTTCTTTCAAGTCTGCATTCAAATATGCTGTAGTGAAATCAAAGTGTTGAACATGCATTCCCTCTATACCCACCTTAGTCAGGGCCACATTTAAAGTATGACTTTTTATTGTGGGTGCAAAAGTTTCATCAAAATCTTCGCCAATAAGTTGAGAAAAGCTTTGAGCTACTAACCTAGCTTTCTTTTGAGGTTGACCACCCTGTACAGGTTTTAATTTATACACCCATTTGCAACCTATGATTCTGCTACCCTCTGGTGCTTCAGCTAGTTCAAACACATCATTTGAACACAATGAATCATATTCAGTTTGCATCGCCTGCATCCAGGCTTGTTTTTCATCTTTAGGCATTACAGTAACATCATAATAACATGTAGGCTCTTTTACACAGACCATATTTACAACTTGTGTTTCAAAACCATACCTCTGAGGAGGAATACCTTTGTTGCTCCTTTCAGACCTTCTAAGAGTACTGGCTTCAGCCTGTACATCACCTGAAACAGTAGACTGAGAAGATGAGCCAGGTTGTGACTCCTCAGAATTTGACACAGTTTGTTGATCACCTGAGAGTGGTAACATTGTCTTTTCAAATAGTGTGTTACCATGAATCTTGTGCCAATTCCTTTCCTCAGTGAAGTTGGCAGACCTACTAAAACTGAGTTGGTTATGATCATTGACAAACCTATAAGCCTTCATACCAGACTGGCATCCCATGAAAGTCAAGAGTTTGGATCTCTGACCACCCTTCCTGCGCTGATTCAATGGTACATTTACCCATGCTTGGGAACCAAACACACGCAGAAAGTCTAACTTTGGCATTTTTTGGTACAACATTGCATATGGTATGGAATTTGTTACTCTTGTCCACAGCCTATTTGTAACAAAAGTGGCATATTTTAAGGCTTCAGCCCAATATTGTTTAGGCAATTGTGCATCAGCGAGCATGGCATACATAACCGTCTATAAAGTAGCATTTTTTCTTTCAACAACCCCATTCTCAGCTGGCGTGCTTATATTTGCCACACGATGCTTCACCCCTAGATTTCTTAACCATTGTTTCATTTTGTTTGACATAAATTCTGAACCCATGTCAGTTTGTATAGCTTTGAGATCCCCTAATTGGTTCTTTACCTTCTTGTACCAATATTTCAGTGACTCAAAGGCATCAGACTTATGTTTTAAGTCCAAACATATTTCGAAAAATCGTCAACCACCGTCAAGGCAAAGCGATTATTAGACACACTGGGTGCAAAAGGACCTATGATATCAACATGTACTAGTTGCAAAGGATAAGTTGACTCTCTTTCACTTTTGCGTGCCACAGGGTAAGCGTGAGATTTAACCTGTTTACATATTTGGCAATCAAGAAAAGTATTACAAGCCTTAACACTTTCTTTACCTGTTAAAGCAAGGGTTTCATTAATTGCCTTGAAGGAGGCATGGCCTAACCGGCGATGGAGGAGATGTAGGCACTCATGATGTGGATCCTTATTACCAGGAACACTTGCTGTAGCTGCAAGAACAGAGCTATTCAATACATACACCCCATTTACAAGGTTAGCTTTTGCAATTTCCCTTCCACCTTTCTTAATAAGACATTGCTCACCCCAAAAAATAATTTCAAAGTTGGCACGATCCAGTGCCAGAACACTAAGCAAATTACTTTCCAGAGTTGGAACACAAATTACGTTCTGGAAGGTGTGGTTTAGACACTGCAGGGTTAGTTCTCCGGAACAAGTCACTTCAGTAACGTGACCATCTGCAAGGCTTACGTGTTGTAGTTGAGCATCCCGCACATTCATCAACATGTCAGGACTGTTCACAATTGTGACAGTTGCCCCACTGTCCAAAACCCATTTACACTTGTCTTCCTCTTTGGTAGTGACAAGAGACACAGAAGGACGACTCGACGAGGTGTCAGAGCGACCACCAAGATTGTTCCTTTTGTTTGAAGGACAGAATTTTTTAAAATGTTTTGTTGAGCCACACAGAAAACAGCATTTTACTCGCAGAGCTTTAGCTGGCTCTATCTTTTCCTCTTTGAAACCTCTGGTGAAGCCTTTACTCCCACTGGCAACTCCCACACAGTCATTGGTTCGCTGGCAGGCAACCGGAGCAGACAGAGACTGCTAAGATTTTAGTTTTGCTTCATATTCCAAAGCTCTCCCAATTATATGCTGGAGGTTCAATTGGGCAGGCTGCAGCCCCTCCAAATTTACTATAAGGGGGTCGTAGGCCTCGTTTAATCAACTGAGTAACAGATAACATTTATCCTCAGCGCTAATTTGTTTACCTCTGCCTTCAAGCTGTTGATAAAGTTCAGTCAGCGCGTTGACATGCTCCCGAACTGATTCATTTGGAGCTTGAGCTTTTCTGTACAAACGACGTGCTAAAGACATCACAGTCCTAGCCATTGTTTGAACATAAACATCCTTAAGAGATTGCCAAGCCTCCCGTGCATCAGTTGCTGACGTAATATGAATAAGTTGATCGTCACTCACCGACAAAACGATGCATGCCAGGGCTCGTTTAGCCTTTCTGGCCGTCCTGGGGACAAAACCATTCCTCACGGCTCCTCTCCCAGCGGTAGAAACCGCTGGGAGAGGAGCCGCGAGGAGCGCAATTCACCCTTCGGAACCCAGGGGAGCCGGGCAGAGCCCGGGAGAGGTGGGGGAAAGTTTTCGCACGTGAGCCGGGCGGGGCTGTGTGGAGCCGCCGGCCGCGGGGATAGAAAGAGCGCCTCCCCGGCCCTCCTGGGGGCAAAACCACTCCTCGCAGCTCCTCTCCCAGCAGAACCGATGGGAGAGGAGCCACGAGGAGCGCAATTCGCCCTTCGGGACCCAGGGGTGCCGGGCGGAGCCTGGGAGAGGCGGGGGAAAGTTTTCGCGGGTGAGCCGGGCGGGGCTGCACGGAGCCGCTGGCCATGGAGATGGAAAGAGTGCCTCCCCAGACCTCCTGGGGGCAAAACCACTCCTCGCGGCTCCGCTCCAAGCGTTAAAAACCACTGGGAGAGGAGCCGCGAGGAGCGCAATTCACCCTTCGGAACCCAGGGGTGCCGGGCGGAGCCCGGGAGAGGCGGGGGAAGGTTTTTGCGGGCGAGCTGGGCGGGGCTGCCCAGAGCCGCCAGCCGCGGGGATGGAAAGAGCGCCTCCCCGGCCCTCCTGGGGGCAAAACCACTCAACGCGGCTCCCCTCCCAGCTGTAAAAACTGCTGGGAGAGGAGCCGCGAGGAGCGCAAGTAGCCCTTCAGAACCCAGGGGTGCCGGCGGAGCCCGGGAGAGGCGGGGAAAAGTTTTCGCGGGTGAGCCGGGCGGGGCCGCGTGGAGCCGCCGGCCATGGGAATGGAAAGAGCGCCTCCCCGGCCCTCCTGGGGGCAAAACCACTCCTCCCGGCTCCGCTCCCAGCTATAAAAACCGCTGAGAGAGGAGCCGCGAGGAGCGCAATTCGCCCTTCTGGACCCAGGGGTGCCGGGCAGAGCCCGGGAGAGGCGGGGAAAATTTTTGCCTGTGAGCGGGGCGGGGCTGTGCGAGCTGCCGGCCGCGGGGATGGAAAGAGCGCCTCACGGCCCTCCTGGGAGCAAAACCACTCCTCGCGGCTCCGCTCCCAGCAGAACCACTGGGAAAGGAGCCGCGAGGAGTGCAATTCACCATTTGGAAGCCAGGGGTGCCGGGCAGAGACCCGGAGAGGCGGGGGAAAGTTTTCGCGGGCGAGCCGGTGGGGCTGCGCGGAGCCGCCAGCTGCGGGGATGGAAAGAGCGCCTCCCCGGCCCTCCTGGGGGCAAAACCACTCCAGGCGGCTCCTCTCCCAGCTGTAAAAACTGTTGGGAGAAGAGCCGCGAGGAGCGCAATTCGCCCTCCGGAACCCAGGGGTGCCGGGCGGAGCCCGGGAGAGGCAGGGTAAAGTTCTCGCGGGTGAGCCGGCGGGGCTGCGCGGAGCCGCCAGCCGCGGGGATGGAAAGACGCCTCCCCAGCCCTCCTGGGGGCAAAACCACTCTTCCCGGCTCCGCTCCCAGCTATAAAAACCGCTGAGAGAGGAGCCGCGAGGAGCGCAATTCGCCCTTCGGAACCCAGGGGTGCCGGGCGGAGCCCGGGAGAGGCGGGGAAAAGTTTTTGCGAGTGAGCCGTGTGGGGCTGTGCGGAGCCGCTGGCCGCGGGGATGAAAATAGCGCCTCCCCGGCCCTCCTGGGAGCAAAACCACTCCTCGCGGCTCCTCTCCCAGTGGAACTGCTGGGAGAGGAGCCGCGAGGAGTGCAATTTGCCCTTCGGAACCCAGGGGTGCCGGGCGCAGCCCGGGAGAGGCGGGGGAAGGTTTTTGCGGGCGAGCCGGGAGGGGCTGCGCGGAGCCGCCAGCCATGGGGATGGAAAAAGCGCTTCCCCGGCCCTCCTGGAGGCAAAACCACTCCTTGTGGCTCCGCTCCCAACGGTAAAAACCGCTGGGAGAGGAGCCGCGAGGAGCGTAATTCGCCCTTCGGAACCCAGGGGTGCCGGGCGGAGCCCGGGAGAGGCGGGGTAAAGTTTTCGCGGGTGAGCCGGCGGGGCTGCGCGGAGCCGCCAGCCGCGGGGATGGAAACAGCGACTCCCCGGCCCTCCTGGGGGCAAAACCACTCCACGCGGCTCCTCTCCCAGTTGTAAAAACTGCTGGGAGAGGAGCCGCGAGGAGCGCAATTCGCCCTCCGGAACCCAGGGGTGCCGGGCGGAGCCCGGAAGAGGAAACAAAAACTTTTTGCGGGCGAGCTGGGCGGGGCTGCGTGGAGCCGCCGGCCACGGGGATAGAAAGAGCGCCTCCCCGGCCCTCCTGGGGGCAAAACCACTCCTCGCGGCTCCTCTCCCAGCAGAACCGATGGGAGAGGAGCCGTGAGGAGCGCAATTTGCCCTTCGGGACCCAGGGGTGCCGGGCGGAGCCTGGTAGAGGCGGGGGAAAGTTTTCGCGGGCGAGCCGGGCGGGGCTGCGCGGAGCCGCCGGCCATGTGGATGGAAAGAGTGCCTCCCCAGACCTCCTGGGGGCAAAGCCACTCCTCGCGGCTCCGCTCCAAGCGGTAAAAACCGCTGGGAGAGGAGCCGCGAGGAGCGCAATTCACCCTTCGGAACCCAGGGGTGCCGGGCGGAGCCCGGGAGAGGCGGGGGAAGGTTTTTGCGGGCGAGCCGGCGGGGCTGCCCAGAGCCGCCAGCCGCGGGGATGGAAAGAGCGCCTCCCCGGCCCTCCTGGGGGCAAAACCACTCAACGCGGCTCCCCTCCCAGCTGTAAAAACTGCTGGGAGAGGAGCCGCGAGGAGCGCAAGTAGCCCTTCAGAACCCAGGGGTGCCGGCGGAGCCCGGGAGAGGCGGGGAAAAGTTTTCGCGGGTGAGCCGGGCGGGGCCGCGTGGAGCCGCCGGCCATGGGAATGGAAAGAGCGCCTCCCCGGCCCTCCTGGGGGCAAAACCACTCCTCCCGGCTCCGCTCCCAGCTATAAAAACCGCTGAGAGAGGAGCCGCGAGGAGCGCAATTCGCCCTCCCGGACCCAGGGGTGCCGGGCAGAGCCCGGGAGAGGCGGGGAAAATTTTTGCCTGTGAGCGGGGCGGGGCTGTGCGAGCTGCCGGCCGCGGGGATGGAAAGAGCGCCTCACGGCCCTCCTGGGAGCAAAACCACTCCTCGCGGCTCCGCTCCCAGCAGAACCACTGGGAAAGGAGCCGCGAGGAGTGCAATTCACCATTTGGAAGCCAGGGGTGCCGGGCAGAGACCCGGAGAGGCGGGGGGAAAGTTTTCGCGGGCGAGCCGGTGGGGCTGCGCGGAGCCGCCAGCTGCGGGGATGGAAAGAGCGCCTCCCCGGCCCTCCTGGGGGCAAAACCACTCCAGGCGGCTCCTCTCCCAGCTGTAAAAACTGTTGGGAGAAGAGCCGCGAGGAGCGCAGGTCGCCCTCCGGAACCCAGGGGTGCCGGGCGGAGCCCGGGAGAGGCAGGGTAAAGTTCTCGCGGGTGAGCCGGCGGGGCTGCGCGGAGCCGCCAGCCGCGGGGATGGAAAGACGCCTCCCCAGCCCTCCTGGGGGCAAAACCACTCTTCCCGGCTCCGCTCCCAGCTATAAAAACCGCTGAGAGAGGAGCCGCGAGGAGCGCAATTCGCCCTTCGGAACCCAGGGGTGCCGGGCGGAGCCCGGGAGAGGCGGGGAAAAGTTTTTGCGAGTGAGCCGTGTGGGGCTGTGCGGAGCCGCTGGCCGCGGGGATGAAAATAGCGCCTCCCCGGCCCTCCTGGGAGCAAAACCACTCCTCGCGGCTCCTCTCCCAGTGGAACTGCTGGGAGAGGAGCCGCGAGGGTGCAATTGCCCTTCGGAACCCAGGGGTGCCGGGCGCAGCCCGGGAGAGGCGGGGGAAGGTTTTGCGGGCGAGCCGGGAGGGGCTGCGCGGAGCCGCCAGCCATGGGGATGGAAAAAGCGCTTCCCCGGCCCTCCTGGAGGCAAAACCACTCCTTGTGGCTCCGCTCCCAACGGTAAAAACCGCTGGGAGAGGAGCCGCGAGGAGCGTAATTCGCCCTTCGGAACCCAGGGGTGCCGGGCGGAGCCCGGGAGAGGCGGGGTAAAGTTTTCGCGGGTGAGCCGGCGGGGCTGCGCGGAGCCGCCAGCCGCGGGGATGGAAACAGCGACTCCCCGGCCCTCCTGGGGGCAAAACCACTCCACGCGGCTCCTCTCCCAGTTGTAAAAACTGCTGGGAGAGGAGCCACGAGAGCGCAATTCGCCCTCCGGAACCCAGGGGTGCCGGGCGGAGCCCGGAAGAGGAAGCAAAAACTTTTTGCGGGCGAGCCGGGCGGGGCTGCGTGGAGCCGCCGGCCACGGGGATAGAAAGAGCGCCTCCCCGGCCCTCCTGGGGGCAAAACCACTCCTCGCGGCTCCTCTCCCAGCAGAACCGATGGGAGAGGAGCCGTGAGGAGCGCAATTCGCCCTTCGGGACCCAGGGGTGCCGGGCGGAGCCTGGTAGAGGCGGGGGAAAGTTTTCGCGGGCGAGCCGGGCGGGGCTGCGCGGAGCCGCCGGCCATGTGGATGGAAAGAGTGCCTCCCCAGACCTCCTGGGGGCAAAGCCACTCCTCGCGGCTCCGCTCCAAGCGGTAAAAACCGCTGGGAGAGGAGCCGCGAGGAGCGCAATTCACCCTTCGGAACCCAGGGGTGCCGAGCGGAGCCCGGGAGAGGCGGGGGAAAGGTTTTGCGGGCGAGCCGGCGGGGCTGCGCGGAGCCGCTAGCCGCGGGGATGGAAAGAGCGCCTCCCCGGCCCTCCTGGGGGCAAAACCACTCCACGCGGCTCCTCTCCCAGATGTAAAAACTGCTGGGAGAGGAGCCGCGAGGAGCGCAATTCGCCCTCCGGAACCCAGGGGTGCCGGGCGGAGCACGGGAGAGGCGGGGAAAAGTTTTCACGGGTGAGCGGGGCAGGGCTGCGCAGAGCCGCCGGCCATGGGGATGGAAAGAATGCCTCCCCGCCCTCCTGGGGGCAAAACCACTCCTCGCGGCTCTGCTCCCAGCGGAACTGCTGGGAGAGGAGCCGCGAGGAGCGCAATTCGTTCTTCGGGACCCAGGGGTGCCGGGCGGAGCCCGGGAGAGGGGGGAAAAGTTTTCTTGGGCGAGCGGGGCTGGGCTGCGCGGAGTCGCCGGCCATGGGAATGGAAAGAGCGCCACCCTGGCCCTCCTGGGGGCAAAACCACTCCTCGCGGCTCCGCTCCCTGCGGTAAAAACCGCTGGGAGAGGAGCCGCAAGGAACGCATTTCACACTTCGGAATCCAGGGGTGCCGGGCGGAGCCCGGAAGAGGAAGCAAAAACTTTTTGTGGGCGAGCCGGGCGGGGCTGCGTGGAGCCGCTGGCCACGGGGATGGAAAGAGCGCCTCCCGGCCCTCCTGGGGGCAAAACCACTCCTCGCGGCTCCGCTCCCAGCAGAATTGCTGGGAGAGGATCCGCGAAGAGCGCACTTCGACTCGCCGTTCGGGACCCAGGGGGGAAAGTTTTAGTGCAAGCCAGGCGGGGCTGTGCGATCTGCCGGCCGCGGGGATGGAAAGAGCGCCTCCCCGGTCCTCCTGGGGGCAAAACCACTCCCCGTGGCTGCGCTCCCAGCATAACCGCTGGGAGAGGAGCCGCAAGGAGCACAATTTGCCCTTCGGAACCCAGGGGTGCCGGGCGGAGACCGGGAGAGGCGGGGGAAGGTTTCTGTGGGCGAGCTGGGCGGGGCTGCCCGGAGCCGCCGGCCGCGGGGATGGAAAGAGCGCCTCCCCAGCCCTCCTGAGGGCAAAACCACTCTTCGCGGCTCCGCTCCCAGCGGAACTGCTGGGAGAGGAGCCGCGAGGAGCTCAAGTCACCCTTCGGAACCCAGGGGTGCGGGCGGAGCCCGGGAGAGGCGGGGAAAAGTTTTTGCGGGCGATCCGGGCGGGGCTGCGTGGAGCCGCCGGCCGCGGGGATAGAAAGAGCGCCTCCCCGGCCCTCCTGGGGGCAAAACCACTCCTCGCGGCTCCTCCCCCAGCAGAACCGATGGGAGAGGAGCCACGAGGAGCGCAATTCGCCCTTTGGGACCCAGGGGTGCCAGGCGGAGCCTGGGAGAGGCGGGGGAAAGTTTTCGCGGGCGAGCCGGGCGGGGCTGCGCGGAGCAGCCGGCCATGTGGATGGAAAGAGTGCCTCCCCGGACCTCCTGGGGGCAAAGCCACTCCTCGCGGCTCCGCTCCAAGCGGTAAAAACCGCTGGGAGAGGATCCGCGAAGAGCGCACTTCGCCCTTCGGGACCCAGGGGTCCAGGGCAGAGCCCGGGAGAGGCGGGGGAAAGTTTTCGTGCAAGCCAGGCGGGGCTGTGCGATCTGCCGGCCGCGGGGATGGAAAGAGCGCCTCCCCGGCCCTCCTGGGGGCAAAACCACTCCTCGCGGCTCCGCTCCCAGCGGAACTGCTGGGAGAGGACCCGCAAGGAGCGCAAGTCGCCCTTCGGGACTCAGGGGTGCCGGGCGGAGCCTGGGAGAGGCTCCCCGGCCCTCCTGGGGGCAAAACCACTCCACGCGGCTCCTCTCCCAGTTGTAAAAACTGCTGGGAGAGGAGCCGCGAGGAGCGCAATTCGCCCTTCGGAACCCAGGGGTGCCGGGCGGAGCCCGGGAGTGGCGGGAAAAGTTTTCGCGGGCGAGCCGGGCGGGGCTGCGCGGAGCTGCCGGCCATGGGGATGGAAAGAGCACCTCCCTGGCCCTCCTGGAGGCAAAACCACTCCTCGCGGCTCCTCTCCCAGCGGAACCGCTGGGAGAGGAGCCCCGAGGAGCGCAATTCGCACTTTGGAACCCAGGGGTGCCGGGCAGAGCCCGGGAGAGGCGGGGGAAGGTTTTCGCAGGGAAGCCAGGCGGGCCTGCACGGAGCCGCCAGCCGCGGGATGGAAAGAGTGCCTCCCCGGCCCTCCTGGGGACAAAACCACTCCTTGCGGCTCCGCTCCCAGCAGAACCGCTGTGAGAGGAGCCGCGAGGAGCACAATTTGCCCTTCGGAACCCAGGGGTGCCGGTGGAGCCCGGGAGAGGCGGGGAAAAGTTTTCGCGGGTGAGCCGGGTGGGGCTGCACGGAGCCGCCTGCCATGGGGATGGAAAGAGCGCCTCCCCGGCCCTCCTGGAGGCAAAACCACTCCTCGCGGCTCCTCTCCCAGCGGAACTGCTGGGAGAGGAGCCGCGAGGAGCACTAGTCGTTCTTCGGAACCCAGGGGTGCGAGGCGGAGCCCGGGAGAGGGGGGGGAGTTTTCTCGGGCGAGAGGGGCTGGGTTGCGCGAAGTCGCCGGCCATGGGGATGGAAAGAGCGCCACCCTGGCCCTCCTGGGGGCAAAACCACTCCTCGCGGCTCCGCTCCCTGCGGTAAAAACCGCTGGGAGAGGAGCCGCGAGGAGCGCAATTCGCCCTTCGGAACCCAGGGGTTCCGGTCGGAGACCGGGAGAGGCGGGGAAAAGTTTTCACGGGCGAGCCGGGTGGGGCTGTGCTGAGCCGCCAGCCGCCGGGATGGAAAGAGGCCCTCCTGGGGGCAAAACCACGTCTCGCGGCTCGTCTCCCATTGGTAAAAACCGCTGGGAGAGGAGCCGCAAGGAATGCAATTCACCCTTCGGAATCCAGGGGTGCCGCAGCAGAACCGCTGGGAAAGGAGCCGCGAGGAGCGCAATTCACCCTTTGGAAGCCAGAGGTGCTGGGCGGAGACCCGGAGAGGGGGGGAAAGTTTTCGCGGGCGAGCCTGCGGGGCTGCGCAGAGCTGCCTGCCGCGGGGATGGAAAGAGTGCCTCCCCGGCCCTCCTGGGGGCACAACCACTCCACGCGGCTCCTCTCCCAGCTGTAAAAACTGCTGGGAGAGGAGCCGCGAGGAGCGCAATTCGCCCTCCGGAACCCAGGGGTGCCGGGCGAAGCCCGGGAGAGGCGGGGAAAAGTTTTTGCAGGCGAGCCGGGCGGGGCTTTGCGGAGCCGCTGGCCACGGGGATGGAAATAGCGCCTCCCCGGCCCTCCTGGGGGCAAAACCACTCCTCTCCTAGCGGAACTGCTGGGAGAGTAGCCGCAAGGAGTGCAATTCGCCCTTCGGAACCCAGGGGTGCCGGGCTGAGCCCGGGAGAGGCGGGTAAAAGTTTTTGCGAGCGAGCCAGGTGGGGCTGCACGGAGCCGCTGGCCATGGGGATGGAAAGAGCGCCTCCCCAGCCCTCCTGCAGGCAAAACCACTCCTCGCGGCTCCTCTCCCCGCGGGACTGCCGGGAGAGGAGCCACGAGGAGCGTAATTCGCCCTTCGGAACCCAGGGGTGCCGGGCAGAGCCCGAGACAGTCGGGGAAAGTTTTCGCGGGGGAGCGGGGTGGGGCTGCGCGGAGCCGCCGGCCATGGGGATGGAAAGAGTGCCTCTCCGCCCTCCTGGGGGCAAAACCACTCCTCGCGGCTCCGCTCCCAGCAGCGCCGCTGGGAGAGGAGCCGCAAGGAGCGCAATTCGCCCATCGGAACCCAGGGGTGCCGGGCGGAGCTCGGGAGTGGCGGGAAAAGTTTTCGCGGGGGAGCCGGGCGGGGCTGCGCGGACCCGCCGGCCATGGGGATAGAAAGAGCGCCTCCCCGGCCCTCCTGGAGGCAAAACCACTCCTCGCGGCTCCTCTCCCAGCGGTATCGCTGGGAGAGGAGCCCCGAGTAGCGCAATTCGCCCTTTGGAACCCAGAGGTGCCGGGCAGAGCCCGGGAGAGGCGGGGGAAGGTTTTCGCAGGCAAGCCGGGCAGGCCTGCGCGGAGCCGCCAGCCGCGGGATGGAAAGAGTGCCTCCCCGGCCCACCTGGGGACAAAACCACTCCTTGCGGCTCCGCTCCCAGCAGAACCGCTGTGAGAGGAGCCGCGAGGAGCACAATTTGCCCTTCGGAACCCAGGGGTGCCGGTGGAGCCCGGGAGAGGCGGGGAAAAGTTTTCGCGGGTGAGCCGGCGGAGATCAGGAGAGGCGGGGAAAAGTTTTCACGGGCGAGCCGGGCGGGGCTTCGCGGAGCCGCCAGCCGCGGGGATGGAAAGAGGCCCTCCTGGGGGCAAAACCACGTCTCGCGGCTCCTCTCCCATTGGTAAAAACCGCTGGGAGAGGAGCCGCAAGGAACACAATTCACCCTTCGGAATCCAGGGGTGCCGGGCGGAGCCCGGGAGAGGCGGGGAAAAGTTTTTGCGGGCCAGCCGGTGGGGGCTGTGCGGAGCCGCCGGCCGCGGGGATGGAAAGAGCGCCTCCCCGGCCCTCCTGGGGGCAAAACCACTCTGCGGCTCCGCTCCCAGCTGTAAAAACCGCTGGGAGAGGAGCCGCAAGGAGCGCAATTCGCCCTTGGACGAGACCGGGAGAGGCGGGGAAAAGTTTTCAGGGGCGAGCCGGGGGGCTGCGCGGAGCCGCGGGGATGGAAAGAGGCCCTCCTGGGGGCAAAACCAGGTGGCTCCGCTCCCAGTGGTAAAAACCGCTGGGAGAGGAGCCGCAAGGAACGCAATTCACCCTTCGGAATCCAGGGGTGCCGGGCGGAGCCTGGGAGAGGCACGGGAAAGTTTTCGCGGCCAGCGGGGCTGCGCGGAGCCGCCAGCTGTGGGGATGGAAAGAGCGCCTCCCCGGCCCTCCTGGGGGCAAAACCACTCCACGGGGCTCCTCTCCCAGCTGTAAAAACTGCTGGGAAAGGAGCCGCGAGGAGCGCAAGTCGCCCTTTGGAACCCAGGGGTGCCGGCGGAGCGCGGGAGAGGCGGGGAAAAGTTTTCGCGGGGGAGCCTGGCGGGGCTGCGCGGACCCGCCGGCCATGGGGATAGAAAGAGCGCCTCCCTGGCCCTCCTGGAGGCAAAACCACTCCTCGCGGCTCCTCTCCCAGCGGTACCGCTGGGAGAGGAGCCCGAGTAGCGCAATTCGCCCTTTGGAACCTAGAGGTGCCGGGCAGAGCCCGGGAGAGGCGGGGGAAGGTTTTGGCAGGCAAGCCGGGCAGGCCTGCGCGGAGCCGCCAGCCGCGGGATGGAAAGAGTGCCTCCCCGGCCCTCCTGGGGACAAAACCACTCCTTGCGGCTCCGCTCCCAGCAGAACCGCTGTGAGAGGAGCCGCGAGGAGCACAATTTGCTCTTCGGAACCCAGGGGTGCCGGTGGAGCCCGGGAGAGGCGGGGAAAAGTTTTCGCGGGTGAGCCGGCGGAGATCAGGAGAGGCGGGGAAAAGTTTTCACGGGCGAGCCGGGCGGGGCTGCGCGGAGCCGCCAGCCGCGGGGATGGAAAGAGGCCCTCCTGGGGGCAAAACCACGTCTCGCGGCTCCTCTCCCATTGGTAAAAACCGCTGGGAGAGGAGCCGCAAGGAACGCAATTCACCCTTCGGAATCCAGGGGTGCCGGGCGGAGCCCGGGAGAGGCGGGGAAAAGTTTTTGCGGGCCAGCCGGTGGGGGCTGTGCGGAGCCGCCGGCCGCGGGGATGGAAAGAGCGCCTCCCCGGCCCTCCTGGGGGCAAAACCACTCTGCGGCTCCGCTCCCAGCTGTAAAAACCGCTGGGAGAGGAGCCGGAAGGAGCGCAATTCGCCCTTGGACGAGACCGGGAGAGGCGGGGAAAAGTTTTCAGGGGCGAGCCGGGGGGCTGCGCGGAGCCGCGGGGATGGAAAGAGGCCCTCCTGGGGGCAAAACCAGGTGGCTCCGCTCCCAGTGGTAAAAACCGCTGGGAGAGGAGCCGCAAGGAACGCAATTCACCCTTCGGAATCCGGGGATGCCGGGCGGAGCCTGGGAGAGGCACGGGAAAGTTTTCGCGGCCAGCGGGGCTGCGCGGAGCCGCCAGCTGTGGGGATGGAAAGAGCGCCTCCCCGGCCCTCCTGGGGGCAAAACCACTCCACGGGGCTCCTCTCCCAGCTGTAAAAACTGCTGGGAAAGGAGCCGCGAGGAGCGCAAGTCGCCCTTTGGAACCCAGGGGTGCCGGCGGAGCGCGGGAGAGGCGGGGAAAAGTTTTCGCGGGGGAGCCGGGCGGGGCTGCGCGGACCCGCCGGCCATGGGGATAGAAAGAGCGCCTCCCTGGCCCTCCTGGAGGCAAAACCACTCCTCGCGGCTCCTCTCCCAGCGGTACCGCTGGGAGAGGAGCCCGAGTAGCGCAATTCGCCCTTTGGAACCTAGAGGTGCCGGGCAGAGCCCGGGAGAGGCGGGGGAAGGTTTTCGCAGGCAAGCCGGGCAGGCCTGCGCGGAGCCGCCAGCCGCGGGATGGAAAGAGTGCCTCCCCGGCCCTCCTGGGGACAAAACCACTCCTTGCGGCTCCGCTCCCCGAACCCTTGGTGGACCGAGACAAGCCGCGGGTGGGTGGAGGGGAGCGGAGCCGGGGGCCGGAGACAGGAAGCGGGCACAGGGTCTCACCCTGGTCTGGGAATCCAGCGCGGTCAGTGCCGGGCGGAGCCCGGGAGAGGCGGGGAAAAGTTTTTGCGGGCCAGCCGGTGGGGGCTGTGCGGAGCCGCCGGCCGCGGGGATGGAAAGAGCGCCTCCCCGGCCCTCCTGGGGGCAAAACCACTCTGCGGCTCCGCTCCCAGCTGTAAAAACCGCTGGGAGAGGAGCCGCAAGGAGCGCAATTCGCCCTTGGACGAGACCGGGAGAGGCGGGGAAAAGTTTTCAGGGGCGAGCCGGGGGGCTGCGCGGAGCCGCGGGGATGGAAAGAGGCCCTCCTGGGGGCAAAACCAGGTGGCTCCGCTCCCAGTGGTAAAAACCGCTGGGAGAGGAGCCGCAAGGAACGCAATTCACCCTTCGGAATCCGGGGATGCCGGGCGGAGCCTGGGAGAGGCACGGGAAAGTTTTCGCGGCCAGCGGGGCTGCGCGGAGCCGCCAGCTGTGGGGATGGAAAGAGCGCCTCCCCGGCCCTCCTGGGGGCAAAACCACTCCACGGGGCTCCTCTCCCAGCTGTAAAAACTGCTGGGAAAGGAGCCGCGAGGAGCGCAAGTCGCCCTTTGGAACCCAGGAGTGCCGGCGGAGCGCGGGAGAGGCGGGGAAAAGTTTTCGCGGGGGAGCCTGGCGGGGCTGCGCGGACCCGCCGGCCATGGGGATAGAAAGAGCGCCTCCCTGGCCCTCCTGGAGGCAAAACCACTCCTCGCGGCTCCTCTCCCAGCGGTACCGCTGGGAGAGGAGCCCCGAGTAGCGCAATTCGCCCTTTGGAACCTAGAGGTGCCGGGCAGAGCCCGGGAGAGGCGGGGGAAGGTTTTCGCAGGCAAGCCGGGCAGGCCTGCGCGGAGCCGCCAGCCGCGGGATGGAAAGAGTGCCTCCCCGGCCCTCCTGGGGACAAAACCACTCCTTGCGGCTCCGCTCCCATTGGTAAAAACCGCTGGGAGAGGAGCCGCAAGGAACGCAATTCACCCTTCGGAATCCAGGGGTGTCGGGCGGAGCCCGGGAGAGGCGGGGAAAAGTTTTTGCGGGCCAGCCGGTGGGGGCTGTGCGGAGCCGCCGGCCGCGGGGATGGAAAGAGCGCCTCCCCGGCCCTCCTGGGGGCAAAACCACTCTGCGGCTCCGCTCCCAGCTGTAAAAACCGCTGGGAGAGGAGCCGCAAGGAGCGCACTCGCCCTTGGACGAGACCGGGAGAGGCGGGGAAAAGTTTTCAGGGGCGAGCCGGGGGCTGCGCGGAGCCGCGGGGATGGAAAGAGGCCCTCCTGGGGGCAAAACCAGGTGGCTCCGCTCCCAGTGGTAAAAACCGCTGGGAGAGGAGCCGCAAGGAACGCAATTCACCCTTCGGAATCCGGGGATGCCGGGCGGAGCCTGGGAGAGGCACGGGAAAGTTTTCGCGGCCAGCGGGGCTGCGCGGAGCCGCCAGCTGTGGGGATGGAAAGAGCGCCTCCCCGGCCCTCCTGGGGGCAAAACCACTCCACGGGGCTCCTCTCCCAGCTGTAAAAACTGCTGGGAAAGGAGCCGCGAGGAGCGCAAGTCGCCCTTTGGAACCCAGGAGTGCCGGCGGAGCGCGGGAGAGGCGGGGAAAAGTTTTCGCGGGGGAGCCTGGCGGGGCTGCGCGGACCCGCCGGCCATGGGGATAGAAAGAGCGCCTCCCTGGCCCTCCTGGAGGCAAAACCACTCCTCGCGGCTCCTCTCCCAGCGGTACCGCTGGGAGAGGAGCCCCGAGTAGCGCAATCGCCCTTTGGAACCTAGAGGTGCCGGGCAGAGCCCGGGAGAGGCGGGGGAAGGTTTTCGCAGGCAAGCCGGGCAGGCCTGCGCGGAGCCGCCAGCCGCGGGATGGAAAGAGTGCCTCCCCGGCCCTCCTGGGGACAAAACCACTCCTTGCGGCTCCGCTCCCATTGGTAAAACCGCTGGGAGAGGAGCCGCAAGGAACGCAATTCACCCTTCGGAATCCAGCGGTGTCGGGCGGAGCCCGGGAGAGGCGGGGAAAAGTTTTTGCGGGCCAGCCGGTGGGGGCTGTGCCGAGCCGCCGGCCACGGGGATGGAAAGAGCGCCTCCCCGGCCCTCCTGGGGGCAAAACTACTCTGCGGCTCCGCTCCCAGCTGTAAAAACCGCTGGGAGAGGAGCCGCAAGGAGCGCAATTCGCCCTTGGACGAGACCGGGAGAGGCGGGGAAAAGTTTTCAGGGGCGAGCCGGGGGGCTGCGCGGAGCCGCGGGGATGGAAAGAGGCCCTCCTGGGGGCAAAACCAGGTGGCTCCGCTCCCAGTGGTAAAAACCGCTGGGAGAGGAGCCGCAAGGAACGCAATTCACCCTTCGGAATCCAGGGGTGCCAGGCGGAGCCTGGGAGAGGCACGGGAAAGTTTTTGCGGCCAGCGGGGCTGCGCGGAGCCGCCAGCTGTGGGGATGGAAAGAGCGCCTCCCCGGCCCTCCTGGGGGCAAAACCACTCCACGGGGCTCCTCTCCCAGCGGTACCGCTGGGAGAGGAGCCCCGAGTAGCGCAATTCGCCCTTTGGAACCTAGAGGTGCCGGGCAGAGCCCGGGAGAGGCGGGGGAAGGTTTTGGCAGGCAAGCCGGGCAGGCCTGCGCGGAGCCGCCAGCCGCGGGATGGAAAGAGTGCCTCCCCGGCCCTCCTGGGGACAAAACCACTCCTTGCGGCTCCGCTCCCAGCAGAACCGCTGGGAGAGGAGCAGCGAGGAGCGCAATTCGCCCTTCGGGACCCAGGGGTGCCGGGCGGAGCCCGGGAGAGGCGGGGAAAAGTTTTCGCGGGTGAGCCGGCGGAGATCAGGAGAGGCAGGGAAAAGTTTTCATGGGCGAGCCGGGCGGGGCTGTGCGAGCCGCCGGCCGCGGGGATGGAAAGAGCGCCTCCCCGGCCCTCCTGGGGGCAAAACCACTCCTCGCGGCTCCGCTCCCAGCGGTAAAAACCGCCCCTGGGTTCCTAAGGGTGAATTGCGCTCCTCTTGCCGCTGGGAGAGTAGCTGCGAGGAGTGGTTTTGTCCCCAGGAGGGCCGGGAAGGCGCTCTTTCCATCCTGCCGGCCGGTGGCTTCCTACCCGCTTTACCTCAGTGTTAAATGGCATTTGGGGAAAGTTTTTCCAAGCTCGTGGGGAGTTGCTGCTTGGATTTGGAGGTCTTTCTGTTTCAGTACAAGAATCCAGTCCGAGGACCCTGAGGGACCTCCCTCGATAAGCTTTCGGAGGTCCGGTGCCACCATTTCTAAACTGCGGGCGACGGTCAGCGCGACGTCCGAAGCCCAAGGAGGAGACTGTCATTGGGGGCGCCCACCACCAACAGGGCCCTGCTCCAGGCGAGGAAGCGTTCTGGGGAGCTCGGTGGCTTTCGCCAGTTGTGACTTTCTGCACGCGCTTTGGGGCCGAGCCACAACCCCCCCTGCTCACTTCGAGGAAGGAAGGAAGGAAGGTTGGTTGGTTGGATGGTTGGTTGGTTTCCCGATCCGAGGTTCCTGCAGACTTCATAGACTCGCGGGAAATGAAAATGGAATCCGCGCAGCAGCAGCAGCAGCGGGAGTCAAGGATCGCGCCGGAAAAGACAACAGGTCAGGAAGAAGCTTCCCGGGGAGCCCTCCTCTCTCGCCCCCCCCTTTTGTCCACACAGGAGAGTGGGGGGGGGAGGGTGAAAGCGGGGAGAAGCCATCAGTGGACAGACAGATGGTCCCAGATACTCTGCAAGCCATTTCTCCACTGCAAGACGACGACGAGAGCTTTTGCTGTCCACACAGCTTCTGTCCCTGGCAGTTCCAAAGGGGGCCGTGCTTGCTTCTGTTTTTCCTGTCCTGTGGGGAAGGAGGAGCGTATGGGGCGGGGGGGGGGAGGTTGCCTTGCAGGGAGTTCTTGGTGGGAGGCGCGGAGTCGACCCTTCCCCTCCCCCGATCTGAGCGTCCCGGCATCAGACCCACCCTGCCTATATGGACTTAAGACACGGTGACGGTGGTCTTATTTCATTTCAGTGTCAGAATCCCGTGGCTCCCCGAGGGTGCCTTTAAAACCGCCTAGACCTGACTTTTCGCCCCCTCCCGGATGCGGCTGGCGGGGGGGTGGGGGTGAGAAAGGATCGGGGAAGAAACCTCAGAGTCTGGCCAGGGACCCGCGAGGCTCTGAGCCGTTTTTGCATTTTAAAAAAGCTCGGATGAGATCGGGATGGGGATGGCCCCTGGGCTATCTAGGTCTGGCGGCTGAAAGTACAGGCCTGCTGAACAGGAGGACAGAGACTGCCTCATTTTATGATGAGATTTTAAAGAAGGTGATTCAAAAAGCAAAGTACCCCCCCCCCCTTTCCCCCTCCATGGAATAATTTTTTAAACACTTGACTTTATGTTTCACCACCAAATGCCCTCCATGAGTAGGAAAATATGATGTCCATAGATACTCTGTACTCCCTCCTGGTGACATACTTAAAGATCGGGCAGTGAAAGGAAAGGTTGAGAAGAAGCCAGCACAAATATCAAGTGGTAACATATTCTTTTAATAGTATTTGTGTTTACCTTCTGTAGCTTGAAACACCTCCCAGAACACCTTGCTCTTTTATTTATTTACAGAGGAAGTATTTTTCTGTATCAGCCACATAGTGGATGTTCCACGGCTTTTGAAAACATTGTTCGGGTTCAATGTCTGTATCTTTATCGATACCACTGTTTAAATGACCTTGTCTTTTTTCACTTGGGTGACTTTGTCAATACACCCCCTGGTCTTGTAATCGGTGGGTTCTCTGTCTTGTGATTGGTTGATATAATTGTGTATGTATGAAATGAGAGGAAACTGGATATCAGAATACTTATGAATATTTAATAATACAAAACACACAAAAACACTTGGACTTAGTATTTAAATATTTATTGTCAAAATCATACAGGAATTAGCTTAGGCGATTAGATTAGAACCTCCAGGTGGGGCCTGGAGAGAGCCTGAAATTACAGCTGAAGTTACATCTGATCTCCAGACCACAGAGATCGGTTCCCTTGGAGATCATGGCTGCTTTGGAGGGTGGATGCTGTGGCACTGTACGCTGCCGAGGTCCCTCCCCTCCCCAAATCCTGCCCTCCCCAGGCTTTCCCAACCCAGAGTTGGCAACCCTAGTGCACGTGCATAATTTCCTGCCAAACTGGCAAGCGGCGTTCTTTGTATATCCCCCCAAGCTCAATTCGGAATGGACCCCTGGAGCTTCAAGAAGGTGTTCTTCCCTAAGAGGTCCAAGGGGCAGGAGGGACTGGCTGGTTTGCAAGCAGAGAACCCAGCGATGTTCCCTCTAAGGTGTGGGGTCTCTGGAACAAAAATTCTATTTTGTGAGTTCCTGGCATTAAAGTTGTGAGCCAGCGATTTGGCTACTGCATTAAATTAGTTTGCTCTGGAGCCCCATCGTTCCTGAGCGAAGACAAAAATGTGTGAGCCGGAGGCTAAAAAACGGTGAGCTAGCTCACAGTAACTCAGCTTAGAGGGAGCACCGGAACCCAGTAGTGTCTCCCAGATCTTAAGTAAATGACGAGAGGAACAGGTGGAAAAGGGAGAAGGCGGCTGTGACATTCTCTGCTTTCTTCCACTTCATTATTAGTGTCTAAAAGAATCAGCCTCAGCATTGAGGCCTGGATAATTAAAACGTGTAGTTTTCTACAAGGGTGAAAATGATTTTAAAGGTAGTATTTTACTTAAATAACAAGAAGTTTAAAAACACACATAGACACAGTTGAATAGGCTGTGAGGCAGAATCTCATCTCTGTCCTTTTGTATTATATTAGGGGCTGCTATTGATTTATTAAAAAGTGAAATCACATAACCAGTATGTATAGAATAATAGTGCTTACTTAACATTTCTGGTTTTTTTTTTTTTTTTTTAAATTTGCAGTGCAATCCTAAGTAGAGCTGCAGCCTTGTAAATCCATTAACTTCAATGAACTCAGAACGGTGTAACATTGCTTAGGATGGAACTGTTGATCACACCGGGAAAAGAGTCATTCTACAAACATATTATTAAAAGAAAACCAGACTGTAAATTTCCTTGCACAATTTATTGTCTCTTTGGTTTATTTTGTGAGGCATGATATATTTTGGAATGAACAAAGATTAATTAGAGTTTGTTTCTTTTCTAAAAAAAAATCAGTCCTAAGTTCACGAGCTTTCTGTTAGAAGTTATGCACAGGTTATTATACTTCCGGGAAGCTATCTGTGAAATACGATACACTGTTTTTAGTAGTGACCACCTCCCTAAGTAAGATGCATTCCCCAACAATTGCTAATTTATACACTATCTGGACTGCATATTAACTATAGCTTGTTTTGTGCCCACAAATGTCTTGTTGCCATAATCAGAGTCCATTCTAAAGTATATTATTTATCGAGAGGAGGGCATCTTAGCTCTCCATGCTCCTGGCAGCGTTTGTAAATCAGTTTAAACTGACGGTGACCTCCCTGTGGAGGAAACAAAGATGCTGCTGTCAAGAGGTCACTGTACCCAGCCTAGGCAAAGTGCCTTTTGTTACAGGGCTACAACACAACATCACAAAATACTGGGTGTGACGGTTCATACACCAGTCCCTTTACAGGCAGCCAGGATAGGGGCAGGGGCGGTGAGGGGGCTCTCCCTCCTCTCCTGCGAGGAGGAAGGGGAGGGGCAAGAGGGCCAGGAAGGCAGGTAGCCAAGGAGGCTGCGGGGGCAGTGAGGGGGCTCTCCCTCCCCACCTGTGAGTCCGGGGCCACCCCATGCATGGCCTCGCCGGATCTTCATGCTTCCAGTTTGGTGTAGTGGTTAAGAGCATGGACTCTAATCTGGGAGACCTGGAATTGATTCCCTACTCTTCCACATGTAGCTGCTGGTGTCACCTTGGGTCAGTCACAAGTTCTCTCAAAGCTGTTATCTCAAGAGCAGTCCTTGAAAAGAGCTCTCTCTTTTATTCTTAGATGATTAACCTGAAATAAGACATTCTAAGTGGTTTCAGCCCCAGGCCTGTGGACTGTTGTAGCTGAAGATCCTGGAGCCTTTTCCTTTTTCTTTAAGAGCTCCACAGCTGCAAATAATAATTAGCTACTTGGCCTTGAGTGGCCAGCAAGCAGTTTAATAGGGGAGGTTTTTCTTTAGAAGAGAGCCAACTTAATTGGTGGGTACCGCGGGCCAGGGAGCATGAAGTTTTGTGAATGCTGGTATGTCTTGCTGCTGTACAACTTCCTACAATGGAAATTGGTGAACTTGTTCTGGACAGACACACTCTCAGCCTAATCCACCTCACTGGCTTGTTGTTATTCCTCCTCTAAAATAGTTCACATTGCTTTCTTACTGAGAAAGACTAGATCACGAGGGCATGAAAAGGGGGAGGGAACCCAGTTGCACCCAGGAGAGCCCTGGCATAAAGAGCCCAACAAAACACACACACACACACAAAGACTGTGGCAAGGCACATAAAAGCTCATACCTTGAACAAAACTTTGTTGGTCTTAAAGGTGCCGGGTATTTCTCCCATGTGATTGAGGCAGCCTAGCAAAGCCAGCTCTCCCTTGTTCCCTCCTTAATTATTATTAAGGTGAGATACCTATATCTATATCTATCTATATGGTGGGAAGGCAAAATGGGGGCTTGAGAGCCACAGAAGGGCTGCTCAGTCTCCCAGGGCTGAGGGCAGGTCCCCGTTTCGCCACAGCAGGTCTTAAAGGTCCGAGTGGAACTACACTGGAAGGGGTTCTTTTTCAGATAGCTTGGTGCCAGAGGTAAAATTTTCATGACCAAGAAAAAACATCAGTACTCACATTAGTGTAATAGATTTTATTGTGCAAAATAAACAATCAAAAATATACAGATTCCTTAGTGAGTTTAAATACTATAACTAAAAAGATCCATTTTTATTGGGGGGGACGACGACGACGACACACAAAACACCTGTGATTTTCAGATGCTGGCCTGGTCAGAAACTTTTCCTTCCTTAAAAAGGTGATATGGAATCTCGAGTTTCTACACAATAGCATAAATGCATTTATATATTATAGAAGATTTATAGTGGATGCATATTAAAAATAGATATGTGACCGCATTACACGTCTAAAGAATGCACACATTTCAACAGAAAGGGATGCAAACATTTCTCTCATATTTTTTCCACGTGATCCTTTTCTCAAGAAGTGAAGGCTACAATCCCAGGCATTCCTGCTTGAGAGTAAGCCTCCGTGAATACAGTAGGCCTTACTTCTGAGTAAGTGTGCATAGTACAAGGCTGCAAATGAGTTTAGTTTGACCACCTTCCTTCAAGTGCCTCTCAAAAGTATTCCTGTCTAAATTAGTTTTGCAACTGATATGATTAGTTCTGGACCTTGATCAGAGCAGAGCACTAATTTTTCCAAATGGAGAAGTTGAGTGGCAGATCTTGTGCGGAATCTGTCTGCTTCAGCCCATTGTGACTAACTCTGCCTGAGAGCATGCCGTCCTTCGCTTCTCTTGAAAGAACCTTCCATTGCAGAAATTCAGCAGGTGCATCTTTCCAAGCATATAGAAGACACAGTGGGGAAAGCTTCACCTGTTGACTTTCTGCCTCCATATAGAAAGCTGTCAAAGGTATAGAGTAGGGCTGGAACAGATTACAAGATGGTGCCACAAGTCTCCTTGTTTATTTTTTGATATGCAATGTCACGGTGATTTTCAAACTGTCATAAGAAAACAAGAGAAGCCAATGATGGATCAGGCCAATGGCCCATCTAGTCCAATACTCTGTGTCACACAGTGGCCAAAAACATGAGATGCCATCAGGAGGTCCAGCAGTGGGGCCAGGACACCAGAAGCCCTCCCACTGTTGCCCTCCCCCAAACACCAAAAATAGAGAGCATCACCTGCCCCAGACTGAGAGTTCCTATCTATACCTTGTGGCTAATAGCCACTGATGGACCTCTGCTCCATATGCTTATCCAAGTCCCTCTTGAAGCCGTCCATGCTTGTAATTGCCACCACCTCCTGTGGCAGTGAATTCCATGTGTGAATCACTCTTTGGGTGAAGAAGGACTTCCTTTTATCTGTTCTAACCCGACTGCTCAGCAATTTTATGGAGTGCCCACGAGTTCTCGTATTGTGAGAAAGGGAGAAAAGTACCTCTTTCTCGACCTGCTCTATCCCAGGCATAATCTTATAAACCTAGATCATCATGTCACCCCTCAGCCATTGTTTCTCCAAGCTAAAGAGCCCCAAGCGCCTCAACCTTTCCTCATAGTGAAAGTGTTGCAACCCTTTTATTTATTTATTTGTCATTCTAGTTGCCCTTTTCAGTACTTTTTCCAGTGCTATAATATCCTTTTTGAGGTGTGGCGACATGAACTGTACACAGTACTCCAAATGAGGTTGCACCATTGATTTATACAGGGGCACGATGATACTGGCTGATTTGTTTTCAGTTCCCTTCCTAATAATTCCCAGCATAGTGTTGGCCTTTTTTATTGCAGTTGCACACTGTCTAGACATTTTCATTATCTACTACGACTCCAAGATCTCTCTCTTGGTCAGTCTCTGCCAGTTCGGACCCCATCAACGTGCATTTATATTTAGGCTTTTTGGGTTCAATGTGCATCTTCAGGGAACACACCTTATCTGCCAGTGATCCACTTTGGCCAAGGCAGAGGGTTCTGAGGCATATTCCAGCATCCATGCTCAGTTCACATGGGACTCTTTTGGCCTCTCAATGGCTCACTGTGTACTCATCCCATGTTCCCTGTGGCTGCACATAACAAAGGAAGATAGGCAATGGTGTGGTAATATGTATTTCAGAGAAGTTTATCAGCTAGTATGGACCATCTCCAACTAAATGGTATTTTTTTTCATGGGTACTGTTAGGAGATGTACTTTTAAAAATGCTTTTATTTGTTGTTTGCTGACCTACACACACACCTGAATGGTGCTCACAAGTGTCTATGGGTTGTGGGAAAATTGTGTGCGTTGTTTGATGGGACTCTTTGCATTGGGAAGTTGCCATGCTGGCTGCACTTTCATGCTAATGAAGTGACACACACACGCCTACCCATCATGCACTGGGAAGAAGAAGAGCATCTCCATTATGGTCTGCTAGAAGGATGATAAAACAACAACAAGCCCACCATCAAGGAATTCGGAGTCAACACGTAACCCACAGGATGCCTGGTTTTGCATGTGTTAAGACTGTTTCCTGATTTATGACTCGGGCCAGGCTAGAGTCATTTGCAGTTCTAAGGTTTCCATGACAACTAATCTTCACACCTTTGACCGGATGCCCCATTGAGTAAAAGGTGCAGATTTCAAATATTGCCCCCTCCTCCTAGGTAGGTACGTCACCATCCCAATAGCCAATGGTATAGGAATGGGACGGACTAACAGGTGGGAGGATGACACTACTGCCAGCCCCCAAATTTGGCTGATAAAAAGGTGAAGGTTCAACTTTTACGTAGCAAGAAAAGAAAGCGAGGAAGCAACCTGGCCAGCTAGTCATCTTTACCCTACCCTGGTAACGTAGAATCCACTATAGGTAATTCTTGCATGCTTGCTTGGACCACGGCCAAGAAGCCCACACGTGTTGGCTGGTTCCAACTGTGTGTAGTGAGAGTTTTCCTTAGCCAGAACTTCTACATTCTTCGCTGTGAAGGTCGAGTTCCAGGAATCAGATAAGTATCACGTTGTTTCCAATTCCTCAATACCTCTAGTTTAAAACCCCATATATTGTCTTCCATTTCTATTGCATCTAAAGGAACTTGTTTGTGTTGTGTGAATGAATCTGTTTTTGTATGACTGCGAATCAAAAGATATTATTCAGTAAAGAGAATAACTGATTTTCCTAAAGAAACCTTGTCACATTGTCTCTTTGGGAACAGATTCTCTGGGCGAAACTGCTTTCTCTGTATACATAGACCAGAACCCAATATAAAGTTAATCCGATAAATGCATAAATAAGCATTTCAGCTAACAGTACATACCCAAGTTGGGTACCAGATGCTTCCCAGGTATGTGGGAGCCCAATTTGGATGGGGACTTTAGCAAGTTGAGAGATGGGGCATAGACCTTCCACCTCCCACGTATTTTCCCTGACCTGAAAAATGGGCCTGGAGAGCCACACTTTGCTCCATCGGGGAAACCAGCATGTACATGTGCAGCGGCCCCCCAAAGGGGCAAACAGTGGCTGTCTGAGGTCGGGAAAACAACATAAACAGAAAGGTCTAAGTCACTTCTCTACACTGTCCCAGTCTGAACCAGGGCCCCCCCACACCTGTTAAGCATGGAGCTCCAATAACATGTCTGTGTCCCAACCTGGAGAGGTACCTGGGAGAAAGGTAATGGGTTTAAATTACATGCATAAATGTATTAGCTGGATATTAGGACTTTTTGTTTTTACAGTAAGAGTAGTTCAGTAGTGGAATTAGGGGCCTAGGGAGGTGGTGGGCCCCCCTTCACTTGCCGCCTTCAAGCAGCGGCTGGACAAACACTTGTCGGGGGATTGTGTGGGAGGCCTGTGTTTGGGAGGGTGTGCAAGAGATTAGAGTGGTTGCAGAGTCCTGGCTGCTTGAGAGAGGGTGAGAAAGGGCCATTGTTTGAATGTCATTGAGTGCCTGGTGAATTTGAATAGCTGCTGCCCCGCCCTTTCCTGGGGGAGGCCTCTACTTAAGGGAGCACCTGGCCAGTGGCATGAGCTAAAGGGCCCTTTGCCTGTTGCTCTTAGCCTAGGGACTCTTAGACCAGGGGCTCCGTAAGAAGACCAGGAAGAGCCAGACAGCCAGATAGTAAGGTAAGTAGACTTCTACAAAGAGAACCACATAAATAAAAAGGGTTTTAAAAGGGGGCTTATATATAATTATTCTTTTATTCTTTTAAAAGCAATTATGGAGCCAGAATGCCAGCAGGGCATCCAGTGTTTTGCATGGAGTGTCACATGTATGACTATCTGCCCACTGGTCAGAAGTCTTGGGTGTGTGCTTGGTGCAAGGAGCTCCTGGTTCTCGGGGAATGAGTTTGCTCCCTTGAGGCCAAGGTGGCTGACCTGGAGAAGCAGAGACAGTCAGGCGCATGGAGACTTGCTAGATATGTCCCACTCTGAATATGGCAGCCTCGCTGCTGTCAGGGAGAATGAGGGTTAAGGGGGAACAGGGCACTGTGCTGAGGATAAGGGGAATGTGCCCTCAGAAGGGACCTCTTCTTCAGCTGGTGAACGGGTATCCTTTTGCACCAAGGAACCATCCCTGGGCAGGGAGGGAGGGGGGCTCTTGGTAGTTGGTGATTTGATCCTTAGGCAGGTAGACAGCTGGGTGGCAAACCCGGATACAGACCATATGGCGACTTGCCTGCCTAGTGCGAAGGTAGCGGGCATTATGTGTATTTCAGATAGGCTGGGGAGGTTTTAGATAGTGCTGGGGAGGAGCCAGTGGTTGTGGTGCATGTTGACACCAATGATGTGGGGAAATGCAGTTGTGAGGTCCTGGAGGAGAAATTTAGGCTGCTGGGCAGGAAACTCAAGGCCAGGACCTCCAAGGTAGCCTTCTCAGAAGTGCTACCTGTTCCATGCGCAGGGCCAGAGAGACAGGCACAGATCAGGAGTCTCAATGCATGGATGAGATGATGGTCAGTGTTCCCTCTAAGCTGAGTTAGTGTGAGCTAGCTCACATTTTTTAGCCTCCGGCTCACATTTTTGTCTTAGTTCAGGAACTAAGACATTTTTGTCTTAGTTCAGGAACGACGGCTTCAGAGCAAACTAATTTATGCAGTAGCCAAATCACTTGCTCACAACGTTAATGCTAGCAGCTCACAAAGTAGAATTTTTGCTCACCAGACTCCACAACTTAGAGGGAACATTGACGATGGTGTAGGGGGGAAGGGTTCAAGTTTGTTAGGCACTGGGATGCTTTCTGGAACAAGAGGGAGGTGTACAAAAGGGACGATCTCCACCTGTCTTGAGAAGGAACCAGGCTGCTGGCGCTTAAAATCAAGAAGGTGGCAGAGCAGTTTTTAAACAATATTGGGGGAAAGCCGACAGGAGATGAAAAGTCTCTGGTTCGGGATGGCTCATCTCAGAGAGATGAGGGGGTAGCTGTTGCTTTTCTACACGGAGGTGGATTGGAATTGTCCATTGAGGCTGTGGCTAGTGATGTGGACTGCCTGACAGGGTCTCGAGGCAGCAAGAGGAAGGTTGTGGGCTTAACATGTATGGGAAATTATAGGTGTTTCTATACAAATGCTAGAAGCGTTCGAGGTAAAATCGGGGAGTTGTAGTGCTTGGTGTTGGGAGAAGAAATTGTGGATATTTCAGAAACTTGGTGGGATGAGGAACATCAGTGGGATATTATATTGGAAGGATGGGGGGGGAGGGTTGGAGGTGGGGTGGCTCTGTATGTCAGAGAGGGTATACAGTCCAGTAAGATTGAGAGGGTAAGAGAATTGGATTCACTTCTGGAAATGCTATGGGTTGAAATAGTGGGTCCAAAAGGAGGCTTAACACTGGGTGTTTATCGCCCATCAGATCAAAAGATAGAGGAGGATTATAAAATGATGAATGTATTAAAGATAGTGGCTAGACAAAAAACCTGTATCATAATAGGTGATTTGAACCAGCCACGCATTGATTGGGTCAATATGTGTTCTAGTTGGGAAAAAGAGATTGAGTTTCTAGACACTCTTAATGACTGTGCTATGGAGCAGATGGTCACGGAACCTACCAGGGGAGAGGCGATCCTGGATTTGTAACGCCCAAGACCTGGCGAGAGATGTAAAAGTGATTGCACTGCTTGGGAACAGCGACCATAATGTTATTGAGTTCAACATTTGGCCAAAAAGACTGACACAACCACTTTTAACTTTAAAAGGGTAACTTCTCTGATATGAAGGGACATGTGAGGAGGAAACTGAAAGGAAAAGTAGAAAGGGTCAAAACCGTTGGGGAAGCTTGGAGACTATTTAAAACCACAATGCCAGAAGCTCAGAAAAAATATATACCGCAGGTTAGGAAAGGCACAAATAAGTATAGAAAAAAGCCTGCACGGTTAACAAACAAAGTAAAGGAAGCTGTAAAAGGTAAGAAGGATTCCTTTAAGCGGTGGGAAGCTAGTCTCAGTGAGGCTGATAAAAGGGAAAACAGGCTGTGGCAAATAAAATGCAAGTCTATGACCAGGCAGCAAAAAGGGAATATAAGGACCATATAGTGAAAAACATAAAGGCCAACAATAAAATTTTCTTCAAATACATTAGAAACAGGAAACCAGCCAGGGAAGAGGCAGTGGGGCCCTTGGATGATCAAGGGGTAAAAGAAGTACTGAAGGATGATAGGGAAATGGCTGAGAAGCTGAATGCATTTTTTGCCTCTGTCTTCACTGTGGAAGAGGAGAAGTGCTTGCCCACTCCAGAACCGCTGATTTCGGGAGGGGTGTTGAAAGACCTGAGTCAGATTGAGGTGATGAGGGAGGAGGTCCTCTGACTGATAGCACTATTAAAAACTAATAAATCACCAGGCCCAGATGGCATTCATCCGAGAGTTCTGAAAGAACTCAAATGTGAACATGTGGATCTCCTGACAAAAATATGTAATCTTTCATTAAAATCTGCCTCCATTCTTGAGGACTGGAAGGTAGCTAATGTCACTCCCATATTTAAAAAAGGTTCCAGAGGAGATTCGGGAAATTACGAGCCAGTCAGTCTGACATTGATACCAGGTAAGTTGGTGGAAACTGTTATTAAGGAAAGAATTAGTAGGCACATGAATGAACAAAAACTATTGAGGCAGACTCAGCATGGGTTCTGTAAGGGAAGATCTTGCCTCACTAACCAGTTAGTGTTCTTTGAGGGGGTGAACAAACATGTGGACAAGGGGGACCCAATAGATATTGTTTACCTTGACTTGAGCGGTGGCTCAAGTGGTTAAGACACTGAACTGCAGGCTGTGGAAGGTCAGCAGTTCAAGACCCGAGAGTGCCGCATGATGGAGTGAGCTCCCGTCTCTAGTTCCAGCTCCTGCCAACCTAGCAGTTCGAAAGCAAGAAATTGCAAGTAGATAAATAGGTACCACTTTGGTGGGAAGGTAACAGCGTTCCGTGCGCCTCGGTGTTTAGTTGTGCCGGCCACATGACCACGGAAATGTCTTCGGACAGCGCTGGCTCTTCGGCTTTGAAATGGAGATGAGCGCTGCAACCCTAGAGTCGGATTCGACTGGCTTTCAAGCAAGGGAACCTTACCTTGACTTCCAGAAAGCTTTTGATAAAGTTCCTCATCAAAGGCTCCTAAGTAAGCTCAATAGTCATGGGATAAAAGGACAAGCCCTCTTGTGGATCAAAAACTGGCTAATTTATAGGAAACAGAGTGAGTATAAATGGGGAATTTTCTTAGTGGAGGGTGGTAAGCAGTGGGGTACCACAGGGATCAGTACTCAGTCTGATGCTTTTTAACTTGTTCATTAATGATTTGGAGTTGGGAGTAAGCAGTGAAGTGGCTAAATTTGCAGATGATATGAAGATGTACAGGGTGGTGAGAACCAGGGAGGATTGTGAGGCACTCCAAAGGGATCTGTCGAGGATGGGCGAGTGGGTGTCAGTGTGGCAAATGGCCAAGAGCAAAGTGATGCACATTGGAGCCAAAAATCCTAACTATTAATACACATTGATGGAGCCTGAACTGGCAGAGATTGACTAAGAGAGAGATCTTGTAGTAGATAACTCACTGAAAATGTCAAGACATTGTGCGACTGCAATAAAAAAGGCCAATGCTGTGATGGGGATTATTAGGAAGGGAATTGAAAACAGATCGGCCAATATCATAATGCCCCCATATAAATCAATGGTGTGAATACTGTGTACAGTTGGAATACTGTGTACAATTCTCGTCACCACACCTTAAAAAGGATATTATAGCTTTGGAAAAAGTGCAGAAAAGGGCAACTAGAATGATAAAAGGGTTGGAGAACTTTCCCTATGAGGAAAGGTTGAGGTGCTTGGGGCTCTTTAGCTTGGAGAAACGACGGCTGAGAGGTGACATGATCGAGGTTTATAAGATTATGCATGGGATAGAGCAGGTCAAGAGATAGGTACTTTTCTCCCTTTCCTCACAATACAAAAACTCGTGGGCACTCCATGAAATTGCTGAGCAGTCGGATTAGAACAGATAAAAGGAAGTACTTCTTCACCCAAAGAGTGATGAACACATGGAATTCACTGCCACAGGAGGTGGTGGCAGCTACAAGCATGGACAGCTTCAAGAGGGAATTAGATAAGCATATGGAGCAGAAGTCCATTGGTGGCTATTAGCCACAAGGTATAGACAGAGACGCTGGGGCAAGGGATGCTCTGTATTCTTGGTGCTTGGGGGGGGGGTCAACAGTGGGAGGGCTTCTAGTGTTTTTGGCCCCTGTGTGACACAGAGTGTTGGACTGGATGAGCCGTTGGCCTGATCCAACATTGGCTTCTCTTATGTTCTTTAAGCTGATTGTGCATTGAGCAGGGGGCTGGACTAGATGGCCTGTACAGCCCCTTCCAACTCTATGATTTCATGATTATATAATGTCTAGTTAAGCCCCCATTGACCGTCCCATAAGAGGAACTCAGGGGTCCCTGTAAGACAGTTTGAAAACTACTAGAATTTGTTGCTACTGGATGGCTGCGTCCCACACCCAAGGCCTTATGATAATTTGATCATCCAAATGCTGTTGTATTTTTTAATCTTAGAACATTTAATAAGTGTCAACAGACGCAGCAGTATTTGGTGTCTGACGGCATGGGACTGAAACAAATACAGTGATATTTCGATGGCTGATGCCTCATGAGATTTCACAAATCAAGAGATGTCAGCAAGTCTTAACATTTTTAAAATCTGAGGTAAAAATTTAAAATTACAATTTGGAATTCAAAACACCTGCTTCAATAGAGCTGAGGGCCAACTAAGAAAATTCACCCTATTTCAAGTACTTGTACGTCTTAGCTTTAGCTCTGGCACAGAGCCTCTTGTCAGCAAAACCCATCGACACAGCAGCCTCATGTATGAAAGAGGAGCCCAGCTATGGAGATAAATATGCACCCGTAGGGGTGTAACAAATGTTTGAGGTGAGATCCCCGTTGGGGGGTCCCTCGTCTGGAAATCATCTGCGCATTGGAATGCTTGAGCTTGCTAAACATGGAAGGGCTGCGGGAGATTATGACTGACAGTCTGGCATTTTCAGGTGGCATGGCTGGATACGTGGGCCGGCCACCAAGGCTGGATGCAACAGGCAACTGTGCAAAGTAATTCAGGGGAAGGAAGTCAGGAGCAGGCACATTTATTTACTTCCTCCAAGGAGCTCACGGTGTCCCCTGAGACACAGAGAGGCCGTGAGCTGCATGGCAGGCTTGGGATGCGGCCTCCTCTCCCTCTCTCAGCCAAGGCATCTAGCCCCTGCTCCATCCAGGCCTTTGTAACGTTCCCCTTTGTTTCCCAAATACCTAGTGCTGGGTCTGGAGAGCAAACAAGATGGATATTACAGACTTGGCAGGAGATCAGGGCTTCTGGAAGGATTGCAGAGTCTGGCAGGGCGTTCCTACAGTCACTCTGTAAAACACCTTAGGAGAGCAGCTAAGACCCAGTACACCTGGCACTGCTGCACCCATGCAGGGGCCAGAAGTGGGCCGCACAAGGGGCACCGTGAGGGCAGGAAGCAGGGCTGCCGGTGTCTGAAGCCCCTCAGCTGACCTCCTGGCATGGGCCAGCACAAATGCTGCTACACACAGAACTCAGTGGGAGCGGGAAACCATGCCCCTCGGCTGCCAGGCCTCAGCCGGGACACCCAGAGCTCAGGTGACAGGGTGTGCAGTCCGGGGTGACGTCTCTCTGCCACTCAACTCCTGCCACTCAACTTTCGCTCACGACACCCACGGAAGGACTTTGGTGAGGGGAACATCTGCAGAAAGGAGGATGCGCATGCAGCAGGGCTGGGAAGATCCGCCACAAGCAGAAGACGCTTGCACTTGTGCACCAGTAAGAGGGCCCCTCCCGGCTGGCTCAAGGTGCAGGTGCCCGTGCGTGGCTCTTGCTGTGCTCACGGAGAGGACTGGCCCGGCAGAAGGGAACGAGCGCGTGTGAGCCGAACTCTACCAGAAGCAGTGGATGGAGGGTGATAAAGAGGGTCACGGAAGTCAAATGCCACCCCCCCCCATTTCAAGTAGGTTTTGGTCACAGTTGTGGAAAAGGCTAAGTCGGGTCTCTTACCTAACGTCAGTGCGACTGGCCAAGCAAAAATTCCTGCCTTTGAGAAGGTGGCTCTGAGCAGGACTGGGTTTTGCTTCTCACGTTAAGGCGTCAGGGCTGGTTTAAAGTGCTTGCTTGCCGAAAACATCGACACAAAGGCCCAAGAACACATTCAGTTTCACGCTAGTCAAAACTCCTTCACCAAGAGAAGTGTAACACACGAGAAAGTGTTTGGCAGGGCGAGGCTGGCAAACTGCAAGGAAAGGCAAGGAAGCATCAGCTCTTGGAGCTGCAACGTGGCCATTCCAAGTGCTTCAGCTTTCGAGCGGCACTTTGCGGCAACAGTCACTGTGAAGTCCTAAAGTGCCAGGGCACCCGCAGGGATCACAGCTGAGGGTGGGAGCATGGGCACACAGGC
Source organism: Gekko gecko (assembly GCA_029375565.1). Classification (NCBI taxonomy): domain Eukaryota; kingdom Metazoa; phylum Chordata; class Lepidosauria; order Squamata; family Gekkonidae; genus Gekko; species Gekko gecko. The sequence continues at coordinate 21,937,248 of JAPDNY010000006.1, read as the reverse complement.
GGTGCCTTGCTGGATCCTGATCAGTCGATCCCACTCTGGCCGAAGGACCACTTTTAGGATCCAGGGAGGTGACTTCTGTCTGGGATCACCTTCTTCTCCCCAGAATTTGGGGGGATTGTCTCCTGAGCGTTCATTCGGATGGTTTCTGAGGGCACCTTTCCAGTACTGTGGATGCTCTGAGCTTCTGCTGGTGACGGATCTCCAGCAAGTCCGCGGGCGTGGGGCAGTGCAAGAGCAGCACTGGGGAATGCCAAGTCCCTCTAGGGGGTGTGAGACTGACCTGCAGTTGGAAAAGGTTCTTGCCTTTCCTCGGGATATTTCCTGCTGACAACTGTGGTCCCCAGAGGAGAACAGGAAACATCCCTCCAGAGTCTGTTCCCAGCAGGAAGACATCTGGCCCTGGAAATTGTCCAGTGGCACAGTTACGACAACCGACTTGGCTAGGAAAGTGGAGCGGAGACGTGGCGGGCGGGTGGCAGGAGACAGAGCTACTCAAAGGAGAGCAAGTCTGGGCTGCGGCCTTCGCTTTCCAGGGTGGATGTCCTTGGCGTGGAGGGATCCGTGCCGCTTGGCAAGCGGTACTCCGGAAGGCACTTGCCAGGGGCCAGGCTGAGACTGAGTGCCAAATTCTCTGGGCAAGCGGAAGGAGGTATCTGGAAAGCGCTGTCCAGCCTGGGCTCTGGGTTCTCTTTGTGAATGAGGTCAGGGACACTGAAGGTCCTGCTGGGACTGCCTCCATTCGCCTCCTGTGCCGGCCAGCTGGCCTCCCTCCACCCCTCTTCCCCTTCTTTTACCCTGGCTGGCTGGCAGGCGTGCTCCTGGACTTCCTCGGGAAAGCAAGCTTCTACGTTGCCTGCCAGCGAAGGGAGAACCATCAGCATGTCCTGAGTGGTTTTCAGAGTTCTGGGTGTGCGCTTTTTGGTAGTCAGCGGTGGTGGGTCAAGCCGGGGGATGGCATCGATCGATGACTGCCTACAAAGTACAAGAGAAATACAATCAAGGGAAGAACTTGACGCCCTCCCAACGCATCTCCAGGCCCCTCCCGAAGCCAGGACTTGCTGCCAGTTCTGCTGTGTAGCTCTTGGTGTGTCCACCTGCTTCTCAAGGGACAACGTGGCCAGGGCCAAAGACTCTGCCTGGACTTGAGGAAATGGCTGCTGCATACAGAAAAGCCAGGACACCGTAAAGCATTCAGTGAATGACAGAAGTGCAGCCATCCTGTCATGTCGGGCAAAGCAGAGCCTGGACTCGAGAGCCAATCTCCTTTCGGTTCCCCAAAGGACGTCGGCTTCCCAAGATCACTCCACCAGTTGTGCTTTTTCACCCCAGGACTAACACGGCAGTAGCCCCCTACTACACTATGCTATTTGGGGGGAGTAACACCTTCTTCTCTGGACTGGCCAAATGGCCGTTCTGAGGCTGGGACCCCCAACGGCTGTTGAGCATCACTGAGCCCCCAGCGGGTGGGTGGCCCAAGTACTCCGAGGAGGAGGAGTGCGAGAGTGGTACTAGGGGGCCACGTTCCCACGTTGGGCTTCCGAGCTCCCAGCCCCTGCTTAGTCCTACTTGGCAAACTTCCTCTCCTGGCAAATCCGTAAGTATGGGTTGCTTTGGTGGACAGAAGGAAGGAAAAACCAGCTCTCCGGCTGTAGCCCCACTGCTATCTGCCTAACCCTAGGAAACCCGGACTGGAATGGCCCTGGCCAGCCCTCTCTCGTCCGAGCTTGAGAGCTGGGCAGGGTCGGCCCTGGTTTAGTATTGGGATGGGAGGCCATCGAGGGAAGTCCAGGGTCTCCCTATGCGGGGGGCAGGCCGTGGCAACACAACCCGTGAATGTCTCTTGCCTCGGAAGCCCCCGGGGGGCTGCAATAGGTTGGTGGCACTTCCCCCCGCCAGCCCCGAGGAGCTCGGGCAGTGGTTGCCCTCCACTCACCCCACCGCCTGGCCCTGGCCCCCCAGCCAAGCGTCTTCTCTGTGCGGGAGACCCGCGCCTGCGCCCTCGTTGACTTCCGTCGCCCCCAGGCCGCTGTGGTGGGCTGGCTCTTTCCTACGCAGGAAGTCGTTGACTTTGGCGCCGACCACTTTGCCGAGGTTCTTGAGGTGCTGGCTGCTGCCCGAAGCCGCCGGCTGCTCCCACAGACTCCTCCCCGGGGATGCTCTGGATTGCTGGGAGGCAGGTCTGGGGGGCAGCAGCTTGGGTGAGGAAGCAGCGTTTGAATTCTCAAATGTGCTGTGGTTGACTGTGGAAGAAAGAAAGCGATGCCTGCTTGAGAGGGCACAGAGCCTAGCTGGCGACCCGTCACAACAACACAACCCGAGGATGGGTCTCGGTTTGGTCGCTGCTGCATAATGTGGCCGAGGGACTAGGGTAGGCCCGGGACCCCAGCCTTCTCGAGCCCCTGGGCACCTGTGGGATTCTGACCATGCCTCATAGTAGCTTTTCAGCATTTCAGGCAGCAGCTCTGCTTAAGGGGACGCCTTTTAATCTGCACAGCCAATCAAGCCCTGCTGGGGGAAAGCCCCACCCGGTCCCCCAAACTTTCTAAAAACACTTGGCGGGCACCATGCTGCCCATGGGCACCATGCTGGGGACCCCTGTGCAATGTTAGGACGTGGGTTGGCCTTTATGTTTACTGATGCGTTTGAGATCACGCAAGAAATCTTTGTCCAACGGCTAAAGCACGAGTGGGTACTGAGACTTTCTGATCATGTGAGCAGAAATGCAAGAAGGTCAACGCAACGACTACTTGCCCTTGACTGTATCCTGTCTTGCATTTGCTTGTGCAAGGCAGAACACACAGCAGCACCCCCCCCCCCCGGATAATGACCTTTTGCCAGTTATAGCATATTGCGCTATTACCCTTCTGAGACACGCCCCCATGCTAGGGGCTAGGGTTGGGGTCTGTGTCGCCTAACAATTTAGGAGCTGATGTATCCCCCCAGACAAAGGGGCTTAAAGATCTCCCCACAAAGTAAGAATGACCAGTATTTGTAACATTAATCCTTCACTTCAATTTAGCACTGGAAATTAGTTGGAAAAAAGTTCCCGCGAGGGGGCATAAGGCAGAACTGTCTTGTAAGGAAGTATCAAGGATAAATTTCTTGGCAGGCTCATTCCCAGGCACATTAAGGAAACACGAAAAGTAACAATCTTCAAACAATGAAGAAAGCTTCCCCAACGTCTCTGTAGAATAGCTGGACGTGGGGTCGTTCCCATCCTGTAATTACAAGACCAGTTTCAGACTGGCATCATTCACGCTCTTGGTTTCTTCCATGTTCCTTCTGCCCACCACTTCCCAAAACATCTGCCAACCATCAGGATACTGGAACATGACCCTCTTCTCCTGGAATTAGCAAACGATGCCCACCTCTTTCCCTACCTCTTTACCCCCCTCATGAATACGAGTTTATTTTATTTCTTTGATTTCTATTGGCCCATCTCCACAAGTAAGCTCAGGGTGGCTTACAAGGTCACATAAAATATTGTGGCAGAGAAACAATATATAAAATTCAAATGATAAATTTCAAAATTCCAGTTTCATACACAAACCAGAGCGAATGTTGCCTCAGCAGCGGTGTTCGGGCGGAAACCTTCTGAGCAGCACTGGGGGGATCACGCCAGCAACCACAAGGCCAGGGCCGTCAGCCGGGGCGAGGCCACGAGTGGCATTTGGACACCTGCTGGCTCAACTGAAAGCCCAGCAGGACAGCTCCGCTTTCCAGGCCCTGTGGAATTGCAAGAGATCCCGCAGGGCCCTGATTTCAGATGGGAGCTTGTTCCGCCAGGCTGGGGCCAGAGCTGAAGAGGACCTGACCCAAGTCGAGGCTAGCTGGGCGTCCTTTGGACCAGGACAACCAGAAGATGTCACTCAGTTCAGCACAAGCCTCTGCGGGGCACGCACGGGGAGAGGTGGCCCCTGGGATACATGCAGGTCCCCGGCTGCACAGGGCTTTGAAAATCAGCACGAGAACCTTGAACTGGGCCCAGCACTCTATAGGCCACCTCAGCAGCACCTCCTCCAAACTGGACTGTAACGACTTTTGTGCCGTGCAACACTTGACCTTCCAGCGGCTTCCGCACAGAGCCTTATGCAGGCATTAAGGAATATGTCTTTCCTGCTATGGCGTCTGTGGGATCCAAGCCATGGTTCTTTCCTTGCGCTACACTAACTACCCTATCCCTGGCCCCACCCTCACGTCACTCCATGAAATACTGGAAAACAACCTCCACTATCGTTTGTAGGCAATGAGACCAAGCAAATGAAAGCCCCCCCCCCCCCGCGTGTCCCAGGACTTATCTGGCCAGAACCTTAAATCCTGCTGCAAACATGAATGGCATTGGGCCGCCTAAATCTTCCCCCCAAGATCAGCAATTTCCTGCTAAGTATGCAGGGCATCATCACCCTGATGAATACTAGCAGAGGGAGGATGCCTGCGTGGCAGGGAATTGCTGGCCTGGCATGAAGCCAACGGGAGCTCAGAACGGAGCCCCCCTCCCTCCACAACAGAGCCCCAGGAGAAAGAAGGAAAGCACGCGTCAGACAAGGAACCTCAGACCCCATCGATGAGGGAGTCCTAAAAGTTTGAGTGGAGAAGGCTCACTTGGGAACCAAAAAAGGCTAAACATCTCTGTGGGAGACCAGGCTACCTTCCGGCTGAGGTGCCCCTCTCCGAGTGGAGCTGGAGCCACAGGAGGCTGGGCTGGTACCCGCTCTGACCCACACGAAGGGCGCCTGGTCTCGTGCAGCAGGGCCAAAGGGGTCAAGGGCCACGGATTGTCTTCTCCTTCTTCCCTTTCCTTTTGCTATAAGACTTCCATTCACACGCAAATAAAAATCTTTCCCCTCCTTCCTCCCCCAGCGTGAGCTTTGAAAGCCCTCCACCATGGTCGCCATAAGTCAACTGTGGCTGGGTGACCAAAAAAGGAAAGAAAAAGGTTTTCCTGGATCTCCCGGCCTTGGACCACAGGACCCACATCTTCCCCGTGCCAAAGGTGCTCTGGGCCTCCCGCCCTCCTCCTCCAGCAGGGAGGCAGGTGGGCATAGCAGCCACCCACCCATCCCACCCCCACTGGAGTTCCTTGCAGAGGGATGTGCGAGGGGAAAGAAAGAGGGGAGGGGGTTCCGGCCAGGGGTTAGGGGTGTGGGGAAGGGGGAAGAGAGGCTGGCTAAAACAGCTGTTGAGGTTGAACAGCAGAACCAGAAGAAGACGGAACACAGGAGGGGTCTGGGTGAGGGTGACGAACCGGGAGATCATCAGACAGACTTTGGTCTGGATAAAATTAGAAATAAAAGTGTCATTGACCGAACTGCATTTTCATCCAGCATTTTAGAAAAAAATCATTTTGAAGAAAAGTCAGCCTCGATAGTGTGTGGATTAGCACCGAAGGTGGTAGTTGGGGGTGATGTTCTTTGGGCTACTTGGTGGTGTTTTTTTTTTTTTAAATGAGAACAAAATTTAAGTTTAGTAGAAAGTCAACGAGCAGCGATGTCAGCGAATGTGGTTCAATGCAAAATGACTATGGAGTCATTTTGTTGTTTAATGAACGTAATTCCCCCCCCTTTCCACATTAAACCTACAGTTTTAGGGGGTTTTAAGCCTTCAACTGAGACACTGAAAGTAGTTTAAAGAAATGAAAACATGAAGCTGCCTCTGACACCGAATCAGGCCCTCCTGGGGTCCGTGAAAGTCCAGTCTACCCATCAACTGCTGGACCCCCTGAGATGCCGGGGACTGAATGTGGGACCTCCTGCATACGAAATCAGGTACTCAGCTTCGGAGCCACAGTCTGTCCCTATTGGGGAAAACACACAGCAGGTATGTGTTTTTTTCCCCTGGGGTGTGAAAATACTTCCCTTCCGGTAAGAAACCCTGGGTCATCATAACTGAAGGGCACCAATTTTGGCAGTTGGGAGGGAAATTCCGTAAACGCCCGGGGGGGGGGTTTGCTCCCTCTGCTCTCTTGCTCTGCTCTTTCTTTACTCTTCCATTATTCTGATTCACATTTCTTTGGTAGGCTGAGGTCTTCTAAGTCTATTACTTCACATCCCGCTCCCCCCTCCTGTGCCAGTAGCCTCCTGTCACTTGCCTGCGATCTACCTGCCACCCATTCCAGCCCTTTCATTTGATCGGCTGTTGCAGAGTATCTTTTCTGCTGGGCTTCCTGTGGCTCTTGCATTAACCTTCCCCCCCCCCCACTTCTCACCTTCTTTCTTCAGGACATGATTTTTGGCCATTGTGGAGCCCCCCCCTCGGGCTGTAGCCCAGGGAGGCGACAGAGGCAGACTGTATCGACAGGGCAAGCGGCAGTCCACCAACGGCCACCTTCATTCGCACATGCGGTCGAGCATGGGTCTCCCTTGGGGTTTGGTCGCCATGGCCAGCAGGGATAACACTGACCATCTTCACACATTCAGTTTTATGGAAATGGACTAAGCTAACAGGACTGTGACGTCAGCAAGTGACATCACAATGCCAGCTCCCAGGAAGGCCATTTTGCACAGACAGATCTGCACGCAGCTGAGGTTTCCACCCGTTCAGTTAATCAGCTTTGAGAGACAAATGGAAAATTTCTCTCTTTTGACCATTTCCGGGCCGCGTCTCCCCAGCGTTGCCCTGAAGAGCGTGCCTGATTTAACACGCTCTGCACACACAGTCAGCGTGCCAAGTGAGTTGGGGGCTGGGAAGGTGGGGGTCTCCTCAAAGAGCACTGAAAAGTTTGAGCCGAGGTCATTTCCTTTATGGTCTGTGAAGCAGGAGGGTGCTACCACACGCCAGAACAGGCCAGCGGAGAAGTTTCTGGGCCACCTGGGAAAAGTTCATGGTGGCCTTTGAGCATGCGGGGCTGCCTTCCTTCCTTGCCTGGACAGATCCGGCTAGCGGGATCTTGTCAGACCTCAGGAGCTCAGCAGGGTCAGTTCTGGTCAGTATTTGGACGGGAGACCACCGAGGAAGTTCGGGGTCACCACACAGAGGGCAGGCAACGGCAAACCACCTCTGGACGCCTCTTGAAAACCCTTTTTGAAAACCCTCCGGGGGCCACGTGTGGGCCTGCAGCTTGATGGTTTCCAGGATGACGGTCACCATGGCTCCACGGGGGAGGCTAATGTAGCATGAAACACCCTGGGCCTTTAAGCGGCCTTTCCTGCCGGAGTCCGGCTACAAGATCTCCCACACTGGCCCTCCCCTCACAAAGAAATGGGGAAAAGCCTGTTCAAATGATGGACGACATGAATTGATGATGGACGACACAAACGGAGTCTGGCATCCTTAAAGCCCTTGGTCCTGAGCACCTTATTGAAACTGTAAATCTGTCATGCGTGGCAAAGGGATGTTTGTCTCCCCTCCCGGGGCATGCGGTTTTCCCAACCCACAAGGGTCCAGGAAGTGGGAAGCCAACAGGTACACATGTAGGTTACCCCAACAGGTATATCCTGCCGAGACTGTTTCATATCTGGAGAATGTGCGGCATTCACAACCTGAACTGGGCACCATGCAAGCAGGAACTGAAAGCCTGCAACTCATGTCACACAGGGTGGGTCCCCAGACCCAGCCAGTGTACTCCAGCCCCCAGTGTGTCCAGCAGCCATGTATTTATTTATTTATTGTCTTTACTGTTTTTGCAACCAGAGTCATAAAGAGCATCTGTCCAGCAGTCAAAATGAGAGGACTGGGAAGCCCTGTTGGGTGGGCACTCTCCATCTCTGTGTTTCCTTGGTCTTGTAATTGCAGATAGCCAGCCCTGTTCCTGAAAAACCAGCCCATACCCATGGTGGACCAGGCCAGAGCCAGAATAGGGAATCCGTCTCTACTCTCACCCAGTCAGAGCTGCCTGCATATATATATATATGTATGTATATGTATATATATGTATGTATGTATATATGTGTGTGTGTGTGTGTATATGTTCACTGATATGACTGCAGAAATTTCAAAGGCAACGGCTATAGCCAACTAGGGGAGAAACCATGGCTCAGTGGTAGAGCATCTGTTTTGCATGAAGAAGGTCCTAGGTTCAGTCCCTGGCACTTCCAGCAAAAAAAGCCAGGTAATGAAACGGTGTGGAAGACATCTCTACCTGAAGCCCAGAAGAGCCACTGCCAGTCCGAGTACACAATATTGACTTGGACTGACCAATGGTCTGATCCCGCACAAAGCCTCTCCCGGTGTGCCCAGGGAGTCCGGCAGGGGCCCCCTCTCGGACCGCTGCTGCTGCACCGTGAGGCACGGCTCTGTCAGGGTGGCGGCAGCAGCACCATTTCTTGAGACACTGGCTCTCTGGAGTGCAACAATCACAGCCCCACCCCCTCCACATCTCTCCCAACCTGGCGGGTGCCCCCCTCCCAAGCAAGATGCCAAAGGGTTGCCAGCCTCCAGCTGGGGCCTGGAGATCCCCAGGGGTTACAACCAATCTCCAGACTACAGAGATGAGACCCCCAGGAGGAAATGAAAGCTTTGGGCTCCACTGAGTGAGGTCCCTCCCCACAGCCCCCCCCCGAGCTCCACCCCCCAGTCTCTAGGACTTCCACGACCCAGAGATGGCAACCTTAAGATGCCACCTGGCCCATGGGCTTGTTTTTCCTCCTTCAGCGCCAGCTTCAGGGGCTGGGCGGCTCTTTCTGTGGCGTGGGCTGCCAAGCCCAGCAACTCCCTCTTGCGTGAGGAGAAACGGGGTGTGTGTGTGTGTGTGTGTGTGTGTGTGTGTGTGTGTGGCCCCACCCTTCCTGCCCTGGCCACCCGGGGACCGGGTCACGCTGCCTTCTTCGCAGAAGCCGCCGAGCACGGGGCTGCGTTTCGTTTGGGCAATTACTGGTCCAGGTGCCAAGAAAAGGTCAGCTGAGCTGCTTCCGAGGGCCAACAGCTTTTAAAAGGGAATGGTATAGTTAACTGAGAGAGTAAGAGAAATAGAGCCCAATTACTTTAGTGTAAAGGAAAAGAACTATGGGAAGTATTATTGGAAAAGCAGATTAATTAAATATATATATATATATAGTAGGTAAGGGTATAGGTGGTGGTTTTTTATTTTGGAAGTTAGAAAGAACAGTGGAAGTGAATACGTCAGATATTAATTCAGGGAAAGTTAATTTACCCCTTTTCTATCTCTCTGAGACTAAACAATAAGCAAAGAGCTTAGATATGACAGAAGGTGTTTGCCATATCTTAAATTTTTATATAATTAAATTGTTAGGAAGTCAGATCATCGGGAGGGATTTATTTGAAAAATTTGGAAATGTATGGTTTATGCGCGAGAAAAATGAATCAAGTTTGAATTATGTTTGCTGTATGTTATGAGAAGGTTGTGGAATTGAAGAGATATGAATCTGTATGTTTATGTTATATGTTATGTCTTGTTATGTTTTCTGTGTGTTTAAAAAACCAATAAATATATATATATATTTACAAAATAAAATAAAATAAAAGGGAATGGCAAGGCAGACAAGATCCTGGGGGTGACGCTACAAGGCAGGGCACACAGGAGGCAGACGCTGAACAGGGGAGGGCGGGGTATAAATCCCAAAATAAATAAATAAAGGGAAACAGGCCACAGTGTCCTTAATGCAGAAGAGCAGACACGCCGGGGGGGGGGGGGGAGCTGGGCCTGTCAAAAGAGACCTGCTCCCAGCCATGGATGTCCAGAGGTTTACACAGTCGTGTGTATCCCCCAGAGCAGCGATATGCATTCCATGGCTCTCAGGCTGGGAGCTGTCGCTCAATGCGGCCCCAGCCCCAGGCTTCAGGGAAGGAAGCAAACCCACCCACCTCTCTTTTGGAGGATGCCGACTGTGAACGGGGCTCTCCCCGCATGCCGCCGGGCGAATGCCGCTGCCCTCCAGGTCTGTGGTGCCCTTCTCACCTACTAAGCGCCGTACAAGGATTTCTTCGTTCAGATTTTGATACCCCGCTTCTCTCCCCAGAGTGGCTTACAAACGTTGCCCTCCCCTCCTCTGTTCCATCCTCACAAATACCACTATGTGGAGTGTGAGTGCCTGGCCCAAAGCCACCCGACAAGCTTCCATGGCACCGTGGAGATTTGAACCCGTGCCCCCTGGATCCCGGTCGGAGCCTCGTAACCGCCGTGCCACACTGACGCAGGTCTGAGAAAGGCCCAAGGACTTCCTGGCTCAGTTCGTCTTTCTCTCTTGGCAGACTGCCTCCTCGTGGACCTGCAGAGCGACGACCGGCCCCCGAGACACAACTGTGCCGTCTTTCGGCCCTGGTTCTCTCCCTACAGCTACTTTGTGCGCATGGACGAGGACACCCCGGTGGATCCCAGCGGCTTACCCGGCAGCCTCAGAGTCGGCAGCAGAGACCTCCCGGGGGACGCTGGCCTAGCTGGAGAGGCTTCCAACAGCGTCTCTTCCTCCTCCGGCTCCCTCGAGAAGGCTCCCCCCCGGGAGAGCGGCAGCAGGAAGGCCAAGGACGCCATCACGTCCCAGGACATCCTCCTGGCTTCCAGGCGGCAGCCGCCCCCCCTGCAGCAGAACGGCTACAAGTGCATGGCCTGCTGCCGCATGTTCCCGACTCTGCACTCACTCAAGACCCACATCAAGGGCGGGCTGAAGGAAGGGTTCAGCTGCAGGGTCTATTACCAGAAGCTCAAAGCCCTCTGGGAGAAGGAACACAAGGGTCAGTTCAGCAAATGCCCGGCGGCGGATGGCAGCCACAGCTCCAGGAAGCTCAAATAGCCCTGCCTCCATGCGGGAAGTCCTCAGCTCTCTGCTCCACCACCACCACCACCACCATCACCACCACCAGTGCCATCGAGACAAGAATAAAGCAAAGTATTGATGTCCCTTTCGCAGATTCCTCCCCGAGGCCCTTAGTGGCTCCCTCCCCTGGACATCAACCAGCGGCGCTTCTCCCGTCTCCTTCCAAAGTCTCTGTCCCCCAGGCGAGGCGCTCGTCTGAGCTGGGGCTTCCCTGCTTCTGCGGCTGGGGGACACGCAGGCTCTGCCCCCGGCACCGGCACCGCTTGGCTGGCTGCCTCCTCTCCCCCACTCTGCGTGTGTGTGTGTGTGTCCCCTCACAGGTGCCCACACAAGTGTAGTGCAGCCACTGGTCAGAGGCGACGCCAAGGGCCAGGATGCTGCTTACTCGGACTGCCTGGGTACCCTGGAAGTGGATGGAGACCACCCCACCCCCCGCGGCACCAGATGCAGCCAGTACGGGTTACAGAGCGAGCTCCGTGCCAGTGCAGTGGCGAGGAGGTGACGCTGTGCAGGCTCATTCCCTGCTGGACCTGGGGCTGGGCTGGGGCTTTGGCGCTCACTGGCTGTTGTCCAACATGGCTGCTGGGGGTTGGGTAACCTGCTGGGGCAGGGGAGGGAGGGAGGGAGGGAGCTCACTTGTGGGGAGAGGGGCTCCAGCAACCCTTCCGTTGGCGCACAGTGGCGTCAAACCGGGTTAGTGCATCCTTGCTTCATCAGACCGGGAGTGTGTGTCCTTGCTTTCACAAGCGTGCCGCAGGCCATCCTCCCCCTCCTCCCCAAGCTGTGTTCCACGCCTTGGGAAGAGGCCCCGTGGCACTTGTCACGGGAACAGGAAACCAAAGGCAGATGTCTGCGTAGGAATCGAGGTGTCTCGGTGGCCGTGTTTGGGCGAGCATTCTGCTTGGTTTCTCTCTCCCTTTGGGATATAGTTAGAACACGGGTGGCCAAACAAAGGGATGTGGGAGGTACGCAAGTGGAAACAGGACCCGTGGCATCCCCTGCGGCTGGAGAAGGCCAGCGAATAGCCTTAACTCACATGCTGCACAGCTGACAACGATCGAGTCTCATGGCTTCCCACGATGCATTTTGCGCCCGGGGAAAACGACAAAAGGCTGCAGCACGGCTTATGCTCACGTATCTATATATGTACAGGCATGTGGCTTCTCCATATGCCCATCCGGCGTTCTCCTTTTGTAAATATCCCTTGGTATATACTGTAAATAGCCCTTTCCCGCTGACTCCAGAAGCCTGGTAAATGCCCTGGGTGAAGACTCATATCAGGAGAGCCGGCAGCTCTGCTGACGGGGGGGAGGGAATGAGTGGTAAACGACGGAAGTGGGCAGTGAATCTGCTTGCAACTCGTGCAGTTGGGTATTATTTCATGGGCCTGGTAGGCGTGGCGCGCTGCAGCCAACAGGCATTTTTAAAAGACTTCTGGAATCGTTACACCGAACGTGGAAGTCGCTTAGCAGTCCCTGAACATTACGAGACAAAATCATCAGAGATGGAAAGACTGCGAATCTGAACTTTTTGCCTGCGCCCTGCTTTCCATCCTTTTTAGTGTTGTCTGTTGTAAATTCCTTTCCTGGAAATCTGTGAGAAATTAAAAAACCCTTCCCATAAAGCTCAGATCGCTGAGGCTGACAAGACCCTGCAGAGAAGTGCTTTGGAGATCTTGGTGCAGCAGCGCTGTGAGCCATCTGATCTGCGGACTGCTGGTTCGTTTTAACTGTGCAGGGATATTGACAACTCTTTTCCCCTCACAGCTGGCTTCCCCTGTTTTTCAAGTGATGTGTTTGGACGGGGAACAAAAAGACCCTGGCAGCCCACGGCACAGGAACGACGGGCTGTGTTCCACGTGGGCCATGCGAAACGAAACACCACTTGACTTTCTGCCACCTGGGGACCTGAGGGCACATTCTCCGTGGAGCAGAAGAGGGTTCAGGCGCTCGACTTCAGGAAGCAGAGCCGGGTCAGCCCAGGTCAGTACTTGGGTGGGAGACCCCCAAGGAAGCCCCGGAAATGGCAAACTGCCTCCAACTGGGGTTGCCATGAGTCAGTTGCAACTTGATGGCACACAATTTTTATGCACACTCGGGGCGGGGGGGGATGACTCCTGTGGCATCTGATTGGCTAGCTCTCCTAAAAAGGCAGCAAGGGGTGGGGCTTCCAAACAGGGACATGCCTGGGGAAACGACTCTCCTCTCTCTGGAGGGGAAAACTGGGGTGGACATCGGCTCCTAAATGACAAGTCAAACCCCAGGAGGAAGAAAGCTCCTAATGAGGCTTCTCCATTAGAGAAAAAAGTCTGCCAAAAGCCAAAATAATTTTGCAGCACTTACTCCAGAGTTCCCTCGAGAAGGGTTAATTCTGCGAGTTCATTTCCAGTTAAAGATCGTCTTCTACGGTGCTCCCCGCTGAGATTGATTCCCTCCCGCCCTGCTTTTCTGCGTCTTCCTTGCACAGTTCCTCTCAATGGGACTCAATGGGACCAGCACGGCCCCTGCCTTGCCTGCCTGCCTGCCTCCACAGGGCGGCCAGTCTGCTTACCCTCCAGATCTATCGCCAAACGGGGGAGTTTCGTGCTCAGAGCCACTGAGCTGATGCCAGCAGCCGCTTCCCTCTCCCCAGACCTTGGCGGGGATGTAAATGGTGATACCCTCAAGTGACAGCAGTGGCCAAACAACCACCACTCCCCCCCCTTTGGATGCTCCCACTGCTGCTCCAAGGGCCGAGCAAAGAACTCCTGGCTGCTCATCTGCTCCGTGCTTCCCTGGCAATTCTGTTCATGTGAATTTGGGGACGGGGACATGTTTAAAGGCAGCGTTTGTAGAGGAACAAGGGTCAGGACCCGCACCAGCACTGCAGCCCCCAGCTTAGATGTGACGCTGGAGTCGCTGTCCTCCTTGGCTTAACTTGGCAAAGACTGCGCAGGGCGCCACAAACGACAAAAACCAAACTGTGACCTCTCTTTGACAGCAGACCGGCGAGTGACAATGACCGCAAGAACGGCCTGCAGTTTCAGCTCCGGCATCAGGCTCTGGCCGTGCCACAACAAGGGGCTTTCTCGGGCAAGCTGGTGGGGCGACTTCTCGGGAATGGAGCAAGTTTAGCTCTTGGTTGCTTCCACAGGGAGCTCCCGCCCCAGTCAGGCATCCAAGCCGGAGGAAGTTTTTTCTGGGAGCAATGGCACGATGCCCTCCCCTAATCGTCCACTGCTTTGCTGTGATCTTTCTTGAACCTGGCTGGATAGGACCTGTCTCAGAAAGATCGCAAAGCCCTTGGCTGACTGCGCGGATGGGAAGGCGGGCGTTCCTGAAGGTCCCGCCCACACGGGTGCCATTTCCCTTCTCTCGGCCTCCACCAGGGGCCACCACTCACCCCCAGGCCCACGGGAGGGGGTTTCATTTCATTGCCATGGAAAGGGCTAGAGACTTACTTTAAAAAGAAGAAGAAGAAAAGAAAGAAAGAAGGCAAGCTGGGGATGCAGAGGATCTAGCGCATGGTGGCAAAAGATCATCATAACAGTCTTGCTCAACAGCGAGAGAGAGCGGGAGAGGCCTGAGAAAGCACAGGGAAAGGAGTGGCGTGGAGGGAAACGATGGCTGCAGGGGACTGAGGCAAGAAAAGTGCAGGGAAAACCGCTCACTGGCTGTCCCACTGCCACGGAGGACACACCTGCATTCGCAGCAGCAGTGGGAGCCAGGCAGACAGTCACCGCTGGGCGGAAAGCGCTTGAGCAGCCTGTCTTGCCACCCTCACCAGTAATGTGCTGCCCGGAGCAGCTGAACTGTGCCCCCTTCTATATTTCTGGGGACTTTTCTACAATGTTTAAGGGCCTGCCTCCGCAAGTGATCCGGGGTGTACCCAGAATGCTGCAGACTTCCCACCATTTGGATCTGAACTCCCAACATAACCAGTTCCTCTTTGCCAAACTTGGGCCTTAAAGCCGGAAAGGTTTTTCTCTAGGAGGAGAAGAGTAAGGTTTTTAAACCCTGCTTTCTTCTATCCTAAGGAGTCTCAACGTGGCTTACACAGTCGCCTTCCCTTCCTTTCCCCACAACAGGGCACCAGTGAGGCCGGTGGGGCTGAGAGAGTTCAGAGAGAACCGTGACTGGCCCAAGGTCGTCCAGCAGGCTTCATGGGGAGGAGGAGGAGTGGGGAATCAAACCCGGTTCTCCCAGATTAGAGTCTGCTGCTCTGAACTGCCTGCTCCCCCCCCCCCAGCCCTGCTGTCTGCAAGGGACCGTGAGCAAACGGGATGTCTCCCTTAGGGTCAGAGTGAGTGAAGGTAAGAAAGAAGTCTGGGGGAGATAAACAGAGGAAGCCAAGAAAGCAGAAACGACAGAGAAGCTTAAGAAATAAGTCAGATTTATTTAGCAAAAGCCAAGAAGCAAACACCACCACCCTGGGGGTTAAGTGCACTTAACAGAGAAAGTTGTTCTGTAACAGCAAGTGTGGTAGTCTGAGAAAGAGCAAAATACAGAGACCTCCGGGGGGGCTTTGTGAAGAAAGAGTCTGAAGCAGAACTACACAGGGATACCAGACAAGGCGAGAGTCAAAACCTTTCCAGAGGACTCAGGCTCAAACTGACAGGTCGGCCGCCGCTGCCGCTGCTGCTGCAGGATCCTGTCTAGGCGAGAGACTCCAGGCGAGCAACCAGCCCACAGATCACGGCAAACGCGTGTACATCCTTGCACGTATGTGTGTGCCTCTGCTTGTAAGACAGAGCCAATGCACATTTACCTTCAAAGCAGAACTGGGGACCGTGCATCCAGCCCTACGCGCACTGAATGTAAGAACTTATGCATTGTGCATGCAAAAGGACTGCGTGCACATTTGTTGCTCACCTGCGGCTAGGGCTGCTGTCAAGTCGTCATCCCACTCAGAGCAGCAGCCTGGCCTGATCTTCGTGAACGGGACACTTGCCGGGCTGGGCGGCCGACTTCTCCCCCCGCCCCCCCCATCAAACCTCCTTTTGCCTGAGGGGCACCTGCCAACAGCCCTGTAGCCCGGGCCTGCCACTCCCTGCTTCTGGCTGGTGTCTCTTGTGCGCCTGGCCCTGCGAAGCCTCGAGCTTTTCTCCACACCACAGGCCTTTTTGGGACTATTCAGCCTGCGTGGGCTTCTTCCCCCTCTCTAGACACTCACTTCACATACTTCTTGTCACCCTCGTGCTCACCGGGGCCCCAGTCTGACCTTTCCAGAGTCGGCCTTATGCGCCAGGAGTGGCAGCTGGCAGTTCTTGCGCCACTGGAGCCACTTGCCTTGAACTCTAGAGCCATCCTGTCACTGCCTTCCCGGACCTCCTTTCCTAGGCAGCACAGAGTCCCGGGTGGGGAGAGAAGCCCCCCCCGCCCCCCAATCTGTTCCAAAGGCACTGTCTCCCTGAGTTGTGTCCCAGTCAGTCCCGCCGAGCAGTAAGCAACGGGCCTCGCTCTCTTTGGTTTTAGCCGGCCTGCTGGACGGCCGAGGCAGCGCCTGGGGAGGCAGAACTGGGCTCCCACGGAGCGTGTTTTTTTTTTAGAAAAAGCCAGGCCTTGTTGCCTTCCCTCCGCTCCCGCCTCAAGCATCGTCCTGAGGTGCTGTCTCTCTGTGACGGCCGGCCGTTCTAGGAGAGGAAAGAACAGAGGGAGGGAAGGGGAAATACCTAAGAGGCACAGGCGTTAAGGAATTCAGCCACCTGTCACGTAAATATACACGAGAGACCATCCGAGGGTCAAGGACGCTCGTGGGAACTCGGGCTCAGAGGCTGCCGCTTGTGGCGCTCAGCAGCCGCTCAGTCATCCCCCCGGCTCCAACCAGCGACAACTGCCTTTCACTCACACGACTGCGCACAATTCACAGAAGAAGAGTAAGAAGAAGAAAAGAATTAGCTTCATCAGAAAGAACCACACGGCAGTCCATCGTCGAACATTAAAAACAGTGCCACCAAACGCCACCCCTCACGCAAGGCCACGGACACCGCTGCAGGCGAGTCCTGCCGGACATCCCGTAATCGGTGTCTGCGTGAGAACGCCCTGGCAAGTGTTTGCTGCAGATCGGCCTTTAGATTGTCTTATCCCCCCCCCCCCCAAATCTGGAGGATCAGAAAACCACCCGTCTTTGAATAGAGGAACGGCAAATCCATCTAACTAGTGTATTTTCGTTCCGCCCTTTCTCCAAGGAGCACAGGTTGGCGCGTGTGGTTTGGTGTCGTGGTGAGGAGAGCCTGTTTGGTGTCGTGGTCAGGAGCGCGGACTCTAATCTGGGAGAACCGGGTTTGATTCCCCACTCCTCCACTTGCAGCTGCTGGTGTGACCTTGGGTCAGTCACAAGTTCTGTCAGAGCTATTCTCTCAAGGGCAGTCCTCGAAAGAGCTCTCTCAGCCCCACCTCCCTCGCAGGGTGTCTGTCTGTGGTGGGAAGAGGAAGGGAAAGGAGACTGTAAGCCACTCTGAGACTCCTTCGGGTAGTGAAGGGCCATGGGGTATAGATCCAATCTCCTCCTCTTCTCCTCTCGTCTCCCTTCCTCATCCTATCCTCACGACAGCCTTGTGAAGCAGGCTAAGCAGACAGCAAGGGGACTGGTCTAAGGTCACCCGATGGGCTTCATGGTGGAGTAGCACCTGAACCCAGGTCACCTGGATCCTAGCCCTACACTCCAAACCACCAGACCACAGTGGTGAAGTCCACAACAATACGAGCGGGACAGTGCAAGACATTCCAAAGTTTCTAAGGACAGAGCAAACAGAGCAGAACAGAGTATCTGGGATTCCTGTTCCACTCAAGAAAGGAGGAAGTATTTACACAGTGGGGCAGCGTCGCCTACACCATGCTTGCTCTACCTGTGGGGCTGGCGATGGGCATCAGTGGGGGGGCAGGGGGGAGCAGGGTGTTTTTGCTGTCTGGCCGCCAATCACTGCGCAGCATCACACAGGCAAATGGACGTTCTGAAAACTCTCCCAAAATCTTGCCTGAGTGAGTGCTACTTCGGTTTATGTCACACCAGGGTGATTTAAGAAACTGCCTCGGGGACTGGGTTGTGGAGACAAGCAGCACCCGGCGAGCATCCCCAGCGCTTGTGGGAAAGGAAGCCTTCTTGGCAAGACGTCGCCGATGAATTGGCAAGACTTGCCACCGATGGCGCTCACCTCCTCTTGGAAAGAAACAGGAGGGAAAGCAAGATGGGAAGGGGGAGTCCCCGTTTGGGAGCGGAAGAGCGAGACCTCGCCCGTGGAAGGGATGGGGAAGGTGTGCCGTGGCACTTCCTGAAGAGCAGTCGAAGCCCTGAGAGCACAGGTGTTCCCAAACACTTCTCCTTTTTTAAAACGAAGATGGAGCACTTTGGGGACTTTGTCTGTGACTAACTTGCCTTCACGGCTCAGTCGTTCTAGAGCAGAGCTTTGACCACTGAGAAGAGGGCGGGTTTTCAGAAGGCAAAACTACCACGTTTGCCACCAGCCTTGGGAAGAGAGAGGTGCATGTGCGTGTGTGTA
This sequence comes from Gekko gecko, assembly GCA_029375565.1. Classification (NCBI taxonomy): domain Eukaryota; kingdom Metazoa; phylum Chordata; class Lepidosauria; order Squamata; family Gekkonidae; genus Gekko; species Gekko gecko. The sequence continues at coordinate 21,919,062 of JAPDNY010000006.1, read as the reverse complement.
CACATATCCAGAAGGAAGATGGAGCACTCCTGTGCGATGTTTTTAGGAAACAAAAAAGCACACAAATGTGGGAAGAACTGATAGAAGCAGCGGAAAGAGGAAAAAAGGAACGAAGTAAGACCAGTCTGAGCTTGGTGCCTAGCCGATGGTTGGTAGAGAAAACGTCTGAACACACACGGAGCAGCTTTCTGCTGAGTCAGGCTCCCGGCCTGCTCTCTCTGACGGGCAAGGAGCTCTCCGAGGAGGCCTTTCCCATGACCCGCCCCCTGACCCTTTGAACTGGACATGCCGGGGGTTGAGCCGGGGGGGACCTTCTGCCGCTGTCAGGCCGGTGGCCAGTTGAAGTCAGGGTCGCCTGCTCTGATTGGTACCAGAGATCCCTTTAAATGCCAGCAGCCGAACCTGGGACCTCCTGCATGCCAAGCACATGATGCTCTGCCCACTAGCTCTGCCTGATCACGGTCTGCAGTACGGCCTGCGCCGGGGTGTCGCTGGGACCCGCACAACAGCGCAACGGCAGGTGCACCTTCTCAAATTAGATCCACTCCCGCCAGCACTTGGGGAGGCAGCAGCTTGCTCCGTTGGATGCCGAGGCCTCCTTTGTGCGTCTGCTGCGGGAGCATGGGAGCGTCTTCCCTGTAACGGCATGCAGCCGCATGTGAGGCCTGCAGCGATGGGAAGGGGGTCGCCCATGGGAGGTCAACACACAGCTGGGAGGGAAGACCTGTCCCCTTGGGTAATAGAGCTGGGCAACTGGTTTTGCCCATGAAGGGGCCTCACTCAGACACAGCCTTAGCTGCAGGGGGGAAACGTCGCCTGTCTCTGTGGATACGTGGGGAAGGGGCCTTAAAATGCCTTGAAAACCTCACGGATAAATGCTTACTGTCACACACAAAGACCGGCGGTTATGAGATGCAAGGGAGGTGGAGTGTCATGACAAATCGCACCGTCTTTAAGGGGCCACGGTCACGGCACACTAACACAGCTGCTCTCCTGGAACTGGGGCTGTGACATCAAGGACTGAAATGGGACGCAAGAGTGACACGAGAAAGGATGACTGTGTCTCCAGTTGCAAGAGAGTTCCCGGAGCACGTTGGCAGCCACTCCTGGCCAGTCAGATCACCATTAAAGTGAACAAACTTAAGGCTACGGGGACGCTGAACGGGGAAGGGGTGGTGCCGGAAAGTCTTTGCTGAGACCAGGGCTGTGTATACTTCATACACCTGTTCTCCCCCCCCCACTCCCTTTGCCGAGCTCAACCTCATCCTGTCCTCAGAGAAGCAAAACTTAGCAATCTGAACACACCTCCTGCATACGAAACCAACTCTGCATTTGAAGTCTGGGCCTGCTAGGTAAAACGAGGGGCCAAGACCTCTGGATGCCATGTCCTTGTCCGGTGGGAACCCCTTCTTTTCCCCACCTCCAGTTTTTGAGATCTCATCGGCCACTCTCTGTGCACTTTCGAGACCATTTCATCAGCCTTTGGGGCTAGAAATGGGTGTTCCTTTAAAAAAACATGATTGCTGTGATTCTCACAATGCTGAAACTTGAACTGAACGCCCAATTCTGCATTTGGTGTATGGAGGAGTCACAAAATATACACAGCCCTGAGTTCTCAGGACTACCCTGGCATATGGCTATTTTCACTTGAAAGGAGAGTGGTTACTTTGATACCCGCTCTGAGCTCTCCGCAGGCCAAAGACAAGGGAGGAAGTGGCACTTGCCGCTGCCGCTGCGCTCCCCAACAGCACTCGCTCTCCGAGGGAAATCTGTCCCCACGGGCACCAAACACAACTCTGAGGCTGCCCGCAGCACGAGAGGCAGGCTGGCTTAGGCCCGTCTAGAAGAAGACCCCGGCCCCGGGGGCTCTCGGCTGACGCCGGCCACAGACCTGAGCCGTCTCCGCTGCTCCTTATACCGCCACCTCATCATCGAGGCTGTCTCCCGGCCCCGGCTTGTGCAAGACACTGAGCAGCCGGAGCGGCTCCTCCTGGGCCCACGAGTCCCGGTCCTCGCTCTCGTCCGTGTTGGACTCGTACTCAGAGGCGATCCCGGACTCCCGGAACTTGAGGAGCTCCAAGCCGCCCAGGGGCGGGGCCGGGCCGGGGAGGAAGCGGAAGCATTCCAGCCGGGCCATGTAGTCGCTCCTACCTAACGGGCTGCTCAGGGCGTCGGCCGTGCCGGGGAAGCCGTGGTCCAGCTGGAGCAGGTGGGTGTCCACAGGCATCGGGGTGGTGGGGTCACACGTCATGGGCCGGGTGCCCGCTCGGAAGGTGATCTCCAGCAAGCTGTCCTGGGAGCCCACTGCCAAACGGGGGGGGAGAGAGGAGACAAAGAGGTGTCAGATCATATATATATATATATATATATATATATATATATGAGAGAGAGAGAGAGAGAGAGACTTGTCCGCTGATCCAAGAGGTTCTGATAGTACCATGCCCGGGGGGGGGGGGGGGCAGGCAGCTCATGTATTCCTTACAGCCTTAGGCTGAGAAACGCTCAAGGGTGACAACCATTCAGCAAAAGCAAAGCAAATACTACAGTGGGGCGTAATTCAGGAAGTCAAATTCAGTTGCTTCTCTTCCCTCCTTGCTGGCCTTGAACCCTAGACCTGGGGAAAGGGACGCTTAGACCATCTTGCTAGCAACTGCCTGTTCTTTCACGTTACCAGAGTTCTGCATTATTTCATCTACCTGTAGGCCGCCCTTGTATGTATACTTAGTCAATAAAATCCTTAAAACCTGAGGACTAGTTTCAGGGGAGGGGACTTTGCAGGGGGGTGGGGAGATCCGCCCTTGGCTGATGGCCTCTTGGTCAGGGACCAGAGAAAGTAGTTTTTTCCCACGAGGGTGGCCTCTTGTCCCTAAGATGAACAAGCAGTCGATTGTGAAGGCTGCTTTCAATAGTACCATCTTCTGGGCTACGTACATTTGCTCTTCTCTCCATAATAAGGAATCCCGCTGCTCTTTACAATGCCCAAATACTTGCTCAACCTTACAACTCCATGATACAGGCAAGCAAATTATGCCTGCAAGATTAAATGCGCCACTGTCCATGATCTCGTAAGGTCACATGTTGGGTAGACTGTTTTCAGATCGATATTGTGGTTGCGGCTCAGGGATCATAGAAACCATGAAATATGTTCTGTTTTGAATGCCCGTGGTGTAAGGACGCTAGGGAGGAATGGACCAAACCACTTATGTGACAGGGAAACAATCTTCCCCTAGATATTCTAGTTACTACATTTTTAATGGATGCTTTTGTTAGCTAATATTATTTTCTTTAAAATATTGTTTGGTTAGCTAAATTCCTTGTTTGGGCTGTGAGAGTACAAGCAGCCTGTGACGTCTTCTCTAATACGGCATCGCCTGCCCTCTCTGGCTCGAATGCTTCCTTTCTCCCTCTTATACCCAGTTCGGATTGATTGACACCGTTCAAGACCGGTAGGTCAGAGGGAGGGGGCAGACTGATGTCAGAGAGGCCCACTCGGGCACTGGTTGATTGCTTCTAACAGTGGCCAAGGCCAGGGCGTTGTACGGATGTGGGCAGTGCCACGATGGACTCTCAGGCAGTTGCAACATGTCGAGTTCCCTGGAAGAGGCTTTCTTTGGCCATTTCTTTGTCATGGAATCGCATATAAATCACGCACGCCCTGCATGCTGCACGTGTTTATTCTTACGGGCCTTGCATCGTTAGTAAGCATAAGCCAAACTGAATCAGTTAAGGCCCACTGAATCAGCTAATTACTTCCTGGAACAACTCCAAATAGGCATTTTTCTTCCTCACTGTTCTAATGCACAGTCGGTGTCCTTGGGAAGTTTTCTGCAGCTGGCATGAACAAGTTCGAACAACGCCTGAAATGACTTCTTCCTGCATAGCTGTTCGTCTACTATGACAAATCCCAGGAAACAAACACTGATTCTGTGACTGGCAACCCAGACTTACTTAGCCTGCACAGTTTTGCAAAAAGTATCACTTCTGTGCTCAGAGGAACATCATGAAATAGACAGTTCTGACAAAACACAGCTTTCCCCATGGGTACACCCTAGATAACTTCTCAGCACTAGGTGATGTATGAACTTCTCAGATCTGAATTCAGTGAGGATACCTTTTCTACACATGGTTTTTGTAAGAGACTTAGAATTCGGATTTATTTTTAGACTTAATGCAGGCAGAACAGAACTGCCAAGCATTTTCATTCATTCATAATAACTTTTCCATGTATCTGTGTGACTTGTGAATTGATTATATTTTCATATTGTATTTTCTCACATTCAGTTAAGATTAATTTTTAAATAATGCTTTTGATGAGTAGAAGCCAGGCTTTCTCATTGGAGCTGGGATAAATAAAAAAATAAGCTTTCCATTTTCCCTTAAAGTCTGAGCACTGAGCTAGGGAGCCGAGGGCCAGCCCCATCTCGTCAGATCTCGGAAGCAAAGCAGGGCCAGCCCTAGATGGCATTTGGGTGGGAGACCTCCAAGGAATACCAGGGCCGTGACGCAGAGGCAGGTGATGGCAAACCATCTCGGAATGTCCCTTGCCTTCCAGCCCCACGAGGGGTCACCAGAAGTCCTCCTGACTTCACGGAAAAGAAAATATTTTTAAAGGCGTTAGAAGACCGGGCCCGGAAAGCAGTGGGATGCTGGGGGGGGGGCACGTATGCACCCCCCCCCAGTACCATAGCTTATGGAGGGGAGCATCTCGGTGAGGCTGCGGCTCAGTAGGTGCGCGTCTACTTGGCCCCTGGAAGGTCCCATGTTTCACCCCCGGCATCTCCAGGGCCAGGCAGCAGGTGATGTGAAAGGCCCCCCTGCCGGAGACCCTGGGGAGCTGCTGCCAGTCAGAGCAGGCAGTACTGACTTTGATGGACTCGTGGTTTGGTTCGGCAGGAGGCAGCATCACGTGTTCAAAACTCAACCAATCAGATGTCTTCAGTTTCCACATGGCTGTTTTTTGCCAATACCCCCCCCCTCACGGTATCTCTCTGAGTCTGGCACAGCAGAAGACGTTGACCAGCGATGCTGGCACTGTGCCACGTGTTCGAATATTTGCGAGAGAACCCAAGTTGAGAGGGCTTGTCCCTAGAGATGCTTTGGGGGGGGACGGGGGGACGGAACCAAGCCAGTTAGAATGATGGCTGCCACTATATTAAACCCAGAGTTGATATACAGCTCAGAAGATGGGAGGATAGTGGCAATGTTGGTAAGAAATGGGAAAAAATGTTAGTAATAAATATTTATGCCCCTAATCAAAGCTATAATCAAAAAATATTCTTTCAGGAACTACAAACAGTTTTAAACTCAATAGAGATAGATAATATATGTATTGTGGGAGATTATAATTCTGTGGTTGATTCAGAGATGGATAGAAAGACAAATAGGAAAAGGCGGAAAAATGGAAATATAATACCAAACTCCTTCTTACAAATAGTGGAAGAATACAGTTTAATGGATACCTGGAGGGTTAGAAATATAGGGAAAAAAGATTATACCTACTACTCGGCCAGACATGATTCCTGGTCAAGGATAGACATGGTTTGGATGTCCGCTAATTTATTGAGAGAAACAATAGAATGCGAAATATTGCCGAATACATTTGCGGACCATAGTCCCGTTTTATTAGTGTTAAAAGAGGGCAATAAAAAGAATAGATACTCTTTGAATTTAAAATTATTAAGAGACCAGAAATTTGTCGAGAAATGTAAGAAAGAAATTGTAGAATTCTTTCAGATAAACTGTAATGCTGAAACACCGCTGGAAATAGTTTGGGATACTTTCAAAGCTTATATAAGAGGTACCTTTACTAGCCAAAGTATCTGGAAAGCCAAGATGGGAAAATTAAAGTATGATCAAATTGTTAAACAAATTAGTGTACAAGAAAGTACTATGAAGAAGGGAAGGGACATTAAAACAGCGCAAATTAAATTAAAATTGTTACATCACAAGTTGAATTTAATGCTAAATTATGAGTTAGAGAAAAAATTAGAGTTTACCAGGCAGTATTTTTTTGAGAATGTAAATAAGCCCAATAGGTGGTTGGCATACAAAGTAAGAAAAGAAAGGGAAAAACGTACGATTTTGCAGTTAAAAGATGATAAAGGTGAAATTAAGAGTACTACTCAGGATTTGAAAGGTATAGTGGAAAAGTTTTACAAAAATTTGTATCAATGGGATGAACAAGAGAGGGAGTTAATTATAAAATATTTGGAAGATAACGGAAATATACTTAGTACACAACAAAGAAAAATTTTAAATGATCCAATAACAATATGTGAAGTGTCAGAGGCGATTAAAAGGCAGAAAAAAAAGAAAACACCAGGCCCGGATGGTATCCCAGCAGAATTCTATCAAATTTTTGAAGAGCAAATTTGTATCCCATTTAAAGAGGTAATCCAGCGAGTAGGTAATCAGGGGGAAAGTCCAGAATCATGGAATCACGCACTAATTATGCTGATCCCTAAACCTAATTCAGACCAAGAAGATATTAAGAATTATAGACCAATATCTCTATTAAATGCGGATTATAAAATATATGCAGGTATATTGGCAGACAGGTTAAAGAAATTATTATCACAAACTATACACCAAGATCAGATGGGGTTTTTGCCTAGAAGACAATTGAAAAATAACTTGAGGATAATAATGGATGTGCTAGAGTATTATGAGGAGCACTCAGAGAAAGAGCTAATGTTAATGTTCCTTGATGCAGAAAAGGCGTTTGATAATTTGTCTTGGAATTTTTTATTGGAAAAGTTGAATAATGCTGACTGTGGACAACAATTCTTTACTATGGTCAATGCTATATATAAGGTTAATTTCGCAAAAGTAATAGTTAACGGAGACACAACAAATAACATAGAAATCCAGAAAGGCTCTAGGCAGGGCCCGTTATCGCCGTTGTTGTTTATCTTTGCACTGGAATCTTTAAACAATGCAATTAGGGGAAATCCACTAATACATGGTTTAAAAATAAGAGGGGAAGAGTATAAGTTGTTGGCGTTTGCTGATGTCCTTGTATTTATAATGGAGGACCCGGAGGTATCAATTATATATTTGATGGAGACTGTTAAAAAATATGGACTGGTGGCGGGACTTAAGATAAATTATAAAAAATCTAAAATACTGCCTAAAAACTGCTCACAGAAATTGTTACAGAAGATACAAGAAACTAACCCGATGGAAATAGTGAAGAAGGTAAAGTATTTGGGAATTAACCTTACAAATAAGTGCAGCTCATTGATAGAAGATAATTATAATGTGTTATTGGAGGAAATTAGAAAAGATTTGCAGAAATGGAAAAAGATACCTCTTTCGTTTATGGGCAGAATTGCATTGGTTAAAATGAATATACTGCCCAGATTTCTATTCGTAGCGCAAAGTATCCCAGTTCTGAAAAACCAGAAATATTTTGAAGACTTAAGTAAAATCACAAGACAATTTATATGGTTGCATAAAAGAGCTAGAATAAAATGGAAAGTTCTGCAGGATAAAAAAGAAAGGGGTGGAATGAATGTACCCAATTGGTATATATACTACCAAGCGGCCGCCCTGGTTTGGATAAGAGAATGGCTAACGTTGGAAAATGATAGGTTACTAAAATTGGAAGGCCATGATTTGTATATGGGGTGGCACGCATATATTTGGTACGGCAAAGATAAAGTGCATTCAAATTTTGGTAGACATATGTTAAGGGGTGCATTAAATAAAATATGGTCTAATATAAAAGAAAGGTGGTATAGGCAAACTCCAAGATGGGTCTCCCCCCTCGAAGCATTCATAGCGCCATCATTGTTAACCATGAATAAGAAAGAAAGTTATCAAACATTGTTAAGTAAAAATAATAAATTGAAATCAGAGGAAAAATTAGCAATGGAAAATAATCTATCTTGGTGGGAACAGGTAATGTTGCGAGACAGATTTCAAAAAGATACATCAAGAGGGTTTGAAGACCAAAATAATCTTGACAAGATTTGGCTTTCATCAAACGATAAACTAATACAGAAATTATATGGTTTTTTGTTGGATGAATACGAGCAGGATGAGATAATTAAACCAACTATGGTATCTTGGATGAAAGACCTGGGCGAAAATGTAGATATTGATCAGTGGAATAAGATCTGGAAATCAGTTAGATATATGAGAGCTATTACGTATAAAGAAAATGTATATAAAATGTTCCATAGGTGGTATTGGTCCCCGGATAAATTAGTTAAATGTTATTCTGGATATTCTAGCCAATGTTGGAAGTGCAAAACCAATGTTGGGACCTTTTATCACCTATGGTGGAAGTGTGACAAGATACAAAACTATTGGAGAATGGTGTGGAGAATGATTCAAGAGATATTGGAGAAAAATGTTGCACTAAGACCTGAAATATTTTTGTTAAACATGATACCGAATGGATATAATCAACAGGAAATTTATTTGTTAACATATATAATAACAGCCGCTCGTTTATTACTGGCAAAAAATTGGAAAATAGATAGAATACCCTCAAGAGAAGAACTAATAACGAAAGTGCTTGAGTTAGCACAATTAGATGACCTGAGTTTGATGTTACAAAATAAAAATGAAAAGGTACATGATGAAAGATGGTTAAGAGTGTATAAGTGGATAGATAAATTACGGGATGTATAAGACTCTATTGTATAAGTATGCTGTATAATTGAAATGGAATGTAATGGTGAGAAAATGAAAAAAAAAAAAAGAACGATGGCTGCCACTGAGTTCTACGACTCCTACATGGGCAGCAAGGATTTTTTTGGAAAGTGAAATCCCCCCCCCCAATAATTTTAGCAGAATTTCTTGGGTTAGAACAACCTTCTGCACATCTCTGAATTGCCATGAATGATTTTGCTAATGGTATGAATGGTTCTGCTCAGGCAAAACATTTCTAAGGATTTCCAAAGGCAGAAGTAGGCGTCTGGTAAGATGAGTGGCCTTTTCCGGAGGAAATTTTCATACCTCTCTCTTTGAAAGGGAAAAGGGCTCAGCTGAGCCAGGAATGGGAGTCACTGCTGGGGCCTGGGCCCCCCCACACACATGCCCTCTCCTTCAGTTGCGGGGGGTGCGTGTGTGTGAGGAAAGTGTCTTCAAGCTGCAGCTGACCCATGGAGACCCCTCACGGGGTTTTCAAGGCCAGAGAGACGAACAGAGGTGGTTGGCAGCCTGCCTCTGTGCCACAACCCTGGGCTTCCTTGGGGGCCTCCCGTCCGAGCGCTGGCCAGGGCTGACCCTGCTTGACTCCCGAGGTCTGGCAAGATCTGGCCATCCGGGGCCATCCGGGTCAGGACCCCTTTCGACAACCTCTCCATAAAAGGACAAGTACAAATGTAGAAAAGCGCCTGCTTCACCTGGTGCCGAAAAAGCAACCCCCAAAGACCCTCCTTTGCCTGGAGAGGCTGGGAACGGACATAGAAACCTTCCACATTCCACCGCTGACGTATCTGAGGAAGTGAGCTTGGACGCACACAAAAGCTTATGCCCTGGGGGAAAAATCAATCTTTTTAGGTGCCACTGGACACAAATTTTGTTCTGCTACTACAGATGAGGCCTGAGCTGAAAAGCCCCGGCCAGCCCGGTCTCTTCAGGTCTCAGAGGCTCCGCAGGTTCACCCCTGCTCAGTGTCCGGATGGGAGACCACCAAGGAATGCCCAGGTTGCTGCACAGAGGCTGGCAACGGCAAACTACCTCTGAACATCTCTTGCCTTGAAAAGCCTCCGGGCTGCGACTCGATGGCAAAAACAGCAACAGAAACAACAGACTGACACGGACCCCTGCCTGAAACTCTCCGCCTGAGCTGAAGCCCCCCCCACTCCTGATGATGCCCTACTGTGCCCAGGGTGAGGGTGAACACCAAGCCTGAGAAGCAGATGTCAAACGAAGGTTAACGATACAAAACAAGCAGCGCCAGCACAAGGGCACTGCCGGCGGGGGGCAGAGGGGGCAGCGAGGGGAGCTCTTACTGGTCTGGGGTCCCGACAGCTTTGCCTCCAGCTCCTGCACCTGCTTCACCAGGAGGGAGATATGCTGGAGGAGGTCCTTGTTCTGCAGCAGGAGTTGGTGCACCCGGGCTTGGGCTTCCAGGCGGGCAGCGGCCTCCGTCGCCAGCTGATCCTTCAGCAAATGCACCTGCGGGGGACAGACACAGAAGAAGGCCGCTGGTTTGGAGGCAGTGTGGTGGCTGTGAGAGAGGCCGGCCTCTAAATGCCACCGGCTTGCGTGGGACACCTCTGCACCCGTCTCTGTGGAAAGGCAGGTCTATCCTTTGGCTGGCAACCCGCCATCCAGGCCAGACGGCTCTAGGGTAGCAGTGGCGGGGAAATGGTTCTACGTGATCTTTGGAGGAGCTACCAAGGGCAGCATCAGCTGGAAACATTCAATATCCACGAATCAGAACGGAGCAACCAAAAATCATTGCAATGAACTGCACTCCCCCCCCCAAAAAAAAAACAATAACAGCAGCAGCAGCAGCAGAACCAGAACATGCAGTCGAGGAACAGAAGCCACAGAAACAGACCGAAGGGACCCCTGGCCAAGCAGGAAGGCAGGGGAAACCTAAGACTACCTGGGCACCAGAGCTTCCCGGGGTATCGATATCCACCTGACATGAGGCACGGGTTTTTCTGTTATTGTATATTGCGCCATCTACTGTTTTATTGTTTTGGGGATTTTATGTTGTAAGTTGCCCTAAAAAAACCCTGAAAAAAGTGGGGGGGGGAAAGGGGGAAAACTCAACCCAAGATAGCGCTGTGAGCCAGAAGGGTTAAGCTGACCTTATATATTATAAAAGTACAAAATTTATTAGGGTGTACACATATTAAAATATATACGAGTTAAAAAATATAAATTTCCAAATACCAAACTAATAAAAGCATATCAAATTCAAGCATATGTACTAAAGATCTTGTATACATATGCTTGAATGTGTGTCTATACTATGTTGTAATAGTGACCACCGAGGAAGGCCTTTTGAGGCCGAAACGCGTTTGGTCTTCAGTTGGAAAGTGTTGACCCACCATTAATATTTGATATGCTTTTATTGGTCTGATATTTGGAAATTTATATTTTTTAACTCGTATATATTTTAATATGTGTACACCCTAATAAATTTTGTACCCTGTAAGTTGCCCTAAGCCCACTCGTGGGATAGGGCAGGATATGAATCAAATAAATAATAATGAGGAGGAGGAGGAGGAACATCAACAGATCAAAACCAGTCAGTACTCAAGCACATGTCCAGCACAGATCACTGGAAACAGGAAGTTTTCTCTTCAGGTGCTGACCTGGTGCAAGGCCCTGGGGTTTTGACGACCGAACCTGGAGTGGTGGTGGAAGGTTTACAGCCCTACTCTACTTCCTCGCCTGGCCCCGAACCATGGGCGGGTCATAAACTGAACCGATGGACCCCCAATCTCCATCCTGTCTAATCTGACCCACCAGTTCAGACTCTGACATTTCGTATGCCCATCCTGATCACTGGATTGGTGCGGGGAGGTGTGTGTGTTTCTCTGCACTCCCCCCCCCGCCCCCCGTGGTCTCAGGGTGTGAAGAGTAACCTGGGCCACAGCAACTTCGGTCTGCTGCTGCTGCTGTTGCAAGAGCTGCTGCAGGAACTGCATCTGGTGGTGAGTTGAGAGAGGGACACCCGGCTCGGGGAACTGGGACGAGGAAGGCAGCAGCATCTTGGGAGAAGCCAGCAGGATGTCCTTTGGATGAAGCAAGCCCTGGAAAATACAAGCAGGTGTTGAGGTGGGCGAGGGGCCCTTCATCACCCACCGCCTCCTGCCTCCCTGCCCCCGGAAATGGACTTTCTCAATGCCAACCACTTTCTTCACAGGACACCGACAGGTACTTAGGAGGAGCTACCAAGGGAGAGCAGAAAACAGGGAGTGGGGGGGATGAACGGTAAGCAAGCCTGTGTTTCTCCCTCCCTCTCCCACACGCTCATATACCAAAAGGAGACCACCGCCGTCACCCAGAAGGAGGAGTTGGCCTGCTTGGTGCCAAATGACCCATAATTAGGTGGATCGGGATTAATCTCACCTGCGGAGACGCTGAAACCCCTCTCCCCCACGTCAAAGTGCCCCTGCCCCCAGACAGAGCTCTCATTCAGGCTTCCTAAAGATTTTTGTTAGTGTTAAGGGATAAGATAAAGATCTTCAAGCTGACGAGGGGGAGCAGTGGTTCTCCACAGGATTCTTTTTCCGAGTAACTGGTTACCATCCCTATAAGCTTCTGCTACTGTCATCTGGACATTGATTTTGTCGTTCTTGAGTATCCGCCGACTGCTTTTAAGGACGTGAACACGTGTATTGTAGTGTGTGTGTGTTATATCTGTGTACATACGTCCACACACACACACAGGTTGCCCCCATTCGCTCCATTGTTCTCTATGGTGGGAAAAAAGTAACTTGTTTTCCCACCATAGAGAACAATGGAGGAAATAGGGTCAACCTGTTTGGGGGCCCATAGAATTGGACCCCCTCGTCCAATGTTCTTGAAACTTGGTGGGTATCTTGGAGAGAGGCTCCATCAGCTACCCTGTGAGTTTGGAGCCTCTCCTTCAAACCCCCTCCCCTCCAGCCCCCAGAATATACCCTATGTTTTCACCTTTGACTTCAATGGCCCATAGGATATAATGGAGCCGAATTGCTCCCAAATTTCTTTCGTTCCCTCCTTTCCTTCTCTCTTTTTCCTCTTTCCCTCCTTCTTCCCTTCTCTCTCTCTTTCTTTCTTTCCCACCTTGTCTTCTCTTTTTTCCTCCTTCCCCTGTTTCCCTCCTTCTTCCCTCTCTTTCTTTCCCTCCTCCTTTCCTTCTCTTTCTTTCCCTCTTTCCTTCCTTCTTTCCTTCTCTCTACTCTCTCTCTCTTTCCTTCCCTCTTTCCTCCTTTCTGTGGCCCAACTCTCATGAGAAGGAGTTTAAACTTTAAACCCCTTCTCTCTTAGCTCCCCCACCCAGACCAGCTGGGGAAGGAAAGGGGAGGCTTTTGAAGATGCCTCCCCCCTTTTGCTTCCCCTTCTGACATCACTTCCGGTGATGTCAGGGGGTGTGGCATATGCTAATAGCCTAGTAGCTCATTAGCATACTATATGCTAATGAGCTCCTGCAGCTGTTTTTCTACGAAAAGACCCCTGGACAAAACTATTTCATGACACTGTTTTAGACATGTGTTTTAGGTTTGACTATGTCTGTGTAGGAGTGTATTAAGTGCTGCTAGCTGAAATTGTAATATAACATACTAGTAGTGAAGCCCATTGTAAAATCAATACAATGAGCTCTAGAAAGTTCTCAGCCTCGCCCTCATCCTTTGCCGCCTTGTCCTCCATGGCGCTAGCCCCCATCAGCTCACAGCCTGCCTGACCACCTGCACCCGGCTGCGGCTGACCGATGTGGTGGCACCATGGTCAGCCTTGGCCTCCTCATCGCCCGCCCACAGGAGCATCCGGGCCATCCATTTGCCCCCAGCACATGGAGCCCGAGATGCTGCCAGTTCTATGGGCTTGCAGCTCACCTGGTTACCTGTATCTGGCCATGGCCGACAATGGCTGCTGCGGTGCTGCCATGATCGGCCTTGGTACCGCCGCCATGATCAGCCTTGGCCTTCTCACCCTCTGCCCGCTGGAGCATCCATCCCATCCATAGCCTCACACCATACTGAGCTTGAGACGCTGGCCACCATTTCTGTGGGTGGGACTCAGGCAATGCAGCCAGTGGATTGGCACACCCTTGGAGTGACAGGTCAGGAAGCCAACTGATTTGGGAGTGCATGGAACATTCAGCAAAGTGCCACCCCAAAACAGAATTATATATAAGGAGAGATGTCTCTTTGAAAAGAACTGGGATGTGATTGGCTGGCCTCTGCCCAGTTAGGGAAACCCCTTTTAGAGTGTCCAGGGGACCAAAAAGAGAAACTGACAGAGAATGATGGAGTTGAGGAATGACAGTTGGAGAGTCCATGTCAGCTATGTAGCTGCCATGGTTGGGATGGGGGGGATGCTTGCTGCTGGATGAATTACGCTTGGCTTAGACTGTTATGTTTCAATTCTCCCTCTTCTTTATCTAGTGTGTTATATGTGTATGTGTGTGTTCACACATATAACACACACAGACACACTACAATACACCTGTTCACTTCCTTAAACGCAGTGGGCGTATAATCAAGAACAACACAATCCACGTGAGGTGGCTCAGGAGTGGGGATCCTTGCTTCCATCTGCCACGTCTAAGGAGGGAGAACTCTCTCCCCCGCCCCCTCATCAGGTTCCATGGTGTCTGGATGACTCCAGCCATTCACTTGGGTAGCTCGGGGCCTCCTGCTCTAGACTGTTATCTGGGTTCGAGTCTAGGAACAGATGACGTGTGTGATGGACTTCCCTGCCTTGCCGCCTGATTTTCAGAGGTGGCCAGCAAGGGGTCACCCCCTGTTCATTCTCCCCGAGGACATCTTCAGTTCTCAGGGATTTGTGCACAGGGACAAGCATACCTTATTGCAGGACAGGTTGGGTGACTCCCTGCCGACAGCATCGAGGTCTGTCACTCCCCTGTTGAACTCTAAATGGTCGCTCCCAGGCAGCCCGACATCCACGGCGTCAATGTCCGTCTCCTCAGCAGCACTGACAGGTGGCGCTTCGGGCCCACTGCTGGCTAAAGGGGATTCAACCAATGGGGAGAGCGTGGGTTAGCCCCCCTCTCTCCGCCTCCCCCTGGACTTCAGCATCCTTTCACTACAGAGCTTTATGCAAACAGGACGGCCTCGGCAGAAAGTCAAACGAGAAGTCCAGTACTGCCCTAAAGACTAACAACATTTGTTCCGCTGTGTGATTTTGTGAGACAGAGCTCACAAATCCTTCAGACGCAATGGCACGGAGCAACAGTGAGCAGGAGGGGCTGTGGGTCAGTGGCAGAGCAGCTGCTTTGTGGGGTAGAAGGTCCCAGGTTCAAGCCCCGGCATCTCTAGCTCAAAGGAGCAGGCAGTAGGTGGTGTGAATGACCTCTAACAGAAATTCTGGAGAGCTGCTGCCAGTCTGAATAGATTCTATTCTGATTTTGATGGGCCAACAGCCATCATGGTGCAGAGGTTAAGAGCAGCGGACCCTAATCTGGGGAAAGGCGTTCAATTCGCCACTCCTCCTCCACATGGAGTCTGCTGGGTGGCCAAGTCACAGTTCTCTCTAAACTCTCTGAGCCCCACCTACCTACCTCACAAGATGTCTGTTGTGGGGAGAGAAAGGGAAGGCGATTGTCAGCCGCTCTGAGACTCCTTTGGGTAGAGAAAACTGTGGTATAAAAAACAGCTCTTCTTTCTTCAGTGGGAGCGTGAGGTGTCCCATATCCCCCCCCCTTTTTATTTGCATAACATTCTTGTGAATTAGGGTTAGGCGGAGAGTGAGCGCCTGGCCTCAGTCTCTATGGCAAAGTGGGGGTTTCACCTGGGTCTCTCAGACCCTAGGCCCAAAACTCTGACCACGACCCTTGCCCCTACTCCCCCACCCCACCCACCCGCCCCCAGGTACCTGCTGCCCCCAGGTCCTCGCTGCCCTTCTCACTCTGGCTGTCCTCCTGGCCATCAGCATTCTGGTGGGTGTGCTGCAGGCTCAGCTTGTGGCAGACCTCAAACGCTTGCCCCACGGTTCGGACGATGCGCATGGCTTGGCTCTGCAGAGGGAGAAGGGAGGAGGGAGGGCGTCTCGTGGAACCTTCCTGGATCCGAAGAACCAAAGCCCCTTGCCACCCAAAGGCCCGGGAGGAGGGCTCCGTGCTACTCCCGTGGGGCGGGCAGGAAGGAAGGCAAGGATCAGTGGCAGCCAGGAGCACAGCAGACACCACTGACACTGGCAAATGACAGCGGAGTCTGTCTGTCAAGTAATGTGGAAGAGCACATGCAACTCCTGGCGGCCGGACTTCGGACCTGCAGTGGACTTCAGGAGCTCCTTCGGGGCACACCCCAAGATCAGAAGGACCCCCAGCAAAAGGGCTGCCGTGGGAGACGGATGAGCCTCTGCTCCTCCCTCCCCCACCCCCCCAGGACAGTAATCACCTCTCCTTTCAAAAATCACTGGGAATCACTGTCCTCCGAACCCTGCCTGCCTATCAGCTGCTCAGCATCCTGCTTCTTTTTCTGGACGCTGCCTATACTCGCCCTTCATGGGTTCCATCCACAGTCACAGGAAAGGAAGACCTTCCCTTCCTACAGCTTTCGCACAACCCCTTCCTGAGGCCTGGCTCACACATCCAGGGGAGGAGGCTTGCAAAAGGCTTAGGTGGCACAGGGGACCACACAGCTTTTAGACTTGTGGGTGCTGGGCTCCTGCTTAGGAAAGCTTTCTACCTAAAGACTCACAGGAAGGAAGGAAGGAAGGAAGGAAGGAAGGAAGGAAGGAAGGAAGGAAGGAAGGAAGGAAGGAAGGAAGGAAGGAAGGAAGGAAGGAAGGAGTAAAACCTTTCCTCTCATGTGCTTGTTTTCTAATTGCATGGAGATCTTAAACAAAAAGCATTCTAAGCTGGAACCCGGGACCTGCACTTTACAGCTGCTACATCAAGGCTCTGCCACCTCCTCTTGCACATGCAAACTAGGCGCAAGTACCAGCCCATATTGGCATAGGATGCCAGCTGAGAGACAGAGGTGAAAAAACCCACAAGACTGCTCAGTTTGCTATGGAGGCAGCAGCAGGGCCCAGATTCATCTCTCAGCCAGCTGGCTTACTTTCTTCTTGGACTTGAAGACGTTGCAGCGGAAGATGTTGCTTGAGCCATCTCTGGCAATGTAGCTGAAGATCTTCAGGTCCTGGGAATCGTGGGACACATAGAATATTCTATGGGAACAACAAAAACATGAAGGAGTATCCCTGTTCACAAGTTTATTTATTTATTTAATTAATTAGACTTATTAGTTATAGTGAAGGCATGTACAGTCTATGTACCCTTGGTTTTCCTTTATACAGGCACGGAGTAATTCTCATATTAATCACGTGTATTTCTTTACACAAGCACTGAATAATTCTCACGTTACGTTCAACACGTGTACAGCTGACAATGTGCTTGAAATGGCACATTATGCAGGCACTGGTCCCTGGTTCCATTCGTAAAGTGAATGCACACCGGCTCTTTCTTACGAACAGAAATAGGCAATGGCATTCAGGGTGTGGGTGCATGCATTCTCTGCAGCACGTGCCCAGGGCTCCTGGGAATGAGGGGAGGGGTCTTTCCACTGTGTGGCCAGGAACTGGGATGAAATCAAGGCCACCGGGGGGGGGAGGTTCCCGTCATGGGTGCTGTTCTGCTGGAGTAACTCTCGCAGGCGGGGCACCCGGCAGTGAAGGAGGAGACCAGATTCCACCGGAGCCAGGCCGCCATGGAAGGGCCACGTTCAGAAGCAATGCTAAGGCATTTCCCACACTAACTGCTGGACTCAAGGCCAGCAGTGCCTTCAAAGGGCAAAGGTTTCCCTGGCTTGGAAGCCAGTCGAGCGGCGCCTGAAAGACCAGCAAAGTTTTTGGGCTATGAGCTTCTGAGAGGCAAAGCTCCCTTCGTCAGACGCCCCCAAAACCTTGTTGGTCCCTAAAGTGCTTCAGGGTTCGAATCTAGCTAGTCTTCTGCACTCCAACACGTTGGCGACCCTCTGGAACCGTCTCCAAATTAACTGCTTGCAATCGATAATTCTGCCATTATTATAGCCACACAGACTCTCCAGATCCCTCAAGACTGCTCTGAGGTAAATGGGATATATGTTCTCCTAGCAACGGATGGATTATATTTTGACCTCAAAGCATTTCCTTTGTTAACAGTGCACTTATCAGTCATGAATGGTGAATATTACAGGCACCTGCTGGTTGTTTTGAATGGCAACACATAACAATTTTTAAATTTTTCATTTATTCTTTCTTGCAATGATCTAAAGAGTCAGTATGAGGATACATCTGAGCTCCCCCCAGCACTGCCCTGAAAACAACAGCAGCAGCAGCAACAGCACGTGGAATGCCTGCCACTTCATTTACTTTTTGAAAAGAATGTCATTTAGTTCTCTGAGCCCTGTAAATGCCCCTCCCCACCACTGAAGAGAATGTTTATTTGTTTAGCCGCATTGCCACGGCTCTTGGTCTGACAAGGCTTCCGATACATAAGAGGACGGAACACAAGAGGACCACCAGTATTGGTGTGTGTGTGGGGGGGAATTAACCACACAGCCAGCTGTAAAATTACCTTTCTACATTTTCATTCAGGCAGCTTCCTGTGGTTGAACCACCTCCACTACTATATTTGCCTCACCCAATCCCCCTTCAAAAGCCTCTCTTGCACAAAAGAAACCCGGGAAACCCACCCCAAACTCCCCTACTCCGTGCCATCCGCTATTGGTTGGCCCTGTCCTTCTTCCGCCAGGCCATCCACCGCTAGGAAATCAGCCAGGGCTTCTGCCTCGCTCGCAAGCGCTTACCTGTAGATGGGATCATGCATCACCAGCAGCCTGGTCTCATCCCAGTCCCACTCTTTCTTCTGGGAAAAAGGAAAGAGAACCAAAAGGAAGCCTCACTGAGCAGGTGCACAGAAACTGAAGCCTCCCCAATGGCGTTGCATAAATTGGCAATCTCTGACCCTTCTCAGCGCCCAAGTAGAGTGCAATCGTAAAAGCATGTTTACTCGGATGTCAGTCCCGCTGTGCTCAACGCGGCTTACTCCTAGTAAAATAGTAAAAAGCCCAGTAGCACCTTTAAGACTAACAAACTTTTAGCGTAGCATAATTTTCCAAGAAACACAGCTCTCTTTGTCAGATGCATCAGAGCTGTTTTTCTCAAAAGAGGTGCATCAGACCTGTGGTTCTCGAAAGCTCATGCTACAATAAAGTTTGTTAGTCTTAAAGGTGCTACTGGGCTTTTTACTATTTTGCCGCAACAGACCAATACGGCCGACTCCCCAGGATCTACTCCTAGTAAGGGCGCTTAGGACTGCAGGAAGGAAATAAAAGGGCCGCCCCACTGAAAGGAAACAAGGCCAAGGCCGATGGAGCAACATGAGGTGAAAATATATTTTATTGCTCAGTTAAAATTTCCAAAAAAAATTCCCTACACCCTTCACCAATAGGCTTCGTCAGGGGAAGCCGTTCGTCTTGCAATCATTCTTCAAGAGGAGCACAAGATCGGTAGCAAATTGTCACTGGGAGAAACTTTATTCCACTATGCTGAGTTATGAAATATATCCCAAGCTATCCGCCCCCCCCCCCCGACATGTTGTGTGCTCCAACCAAAACGTGGACTGGGTTATATAAAAATCCTAGAGCTGAACTTTTTGTAATCTCATCCTGGGTCTAGAGGATACCGTGCTACAGCTTGCAAGGAACCAGAGAATCATGGGATCACAGAGTTGGAAGGGGCCACACAGACCATTTAGTCCAGCCCCCTGCCCAATGCAGGACCAGCCTAAAGCATCTCTGACAAATATTCGTCCAGCCTCTTCTTGAAAGCTGTCCGTGAAGGGGAGATGGCCACCTCCCTAGGCAGCTGATTCCACCTTTGAGCCACTCTGACCGTGGAAAAGTACTTTTTCCTAATCTCCAGCCGATACCTTTCTGCATGGAATTTAAACCCGTTGCTTCGGGTCCTCTCCTCTGCTGCCCACTGGAACAGCTTCTTGCCCTCCTCCAGATGACAGCCTTTCAAATATTTAAAGAGAGGAATCCTGTCCCCCCTCAGTCTCCTCTTCCCCAAACTAGCATTCCCAGGGCCCTCAGCCTTTCCTCGCAGGGCTCAGTCTCCAGACCCCTGATCATCCTCATCGCTCTCTTCTCCACCCTCTCGATTTTGTCCACATCCCTTTTGAAGTGAGGTCTCCAGAACTGCACACAGGACTCCAGGGGCGGCCTGACCAAGGCAGTATACAGAGAGGGGCTACGACCTCCTGCGATTTCGATGCTGTGACCATTTTAATGCAACCCAAGACTGAATTTGCTTTTTTTGCCACTACATCACACTGACTGCTCATATTTAGTTTACAGTCCACCCTTACCCCAAGATCTCTTTTGCATTTGCTACTCCCCAGAAACGTCTCCCCCTTCCAGTTTTTATGCTTGACATTTTTGTGGCCCAGATGTACTACTGTGCATTTATCTTTGTTGAATTGCATCCTGTTTGCAACTGCCCACTTCTCCAGAGTATTCAGGTCCTGTTGAATTTTAACTCTGGATTTCAGTAAAGCTTTTGATAAGGTTCCCCATGACATTCTGATGGGCAAACTGGAAGACTGTGGGCTGGACTATAGGACAGTTTGGTGGATAGGGAACTGGTTAGAGGACCACACCCAAAGAGTGGCGGTCAATGGCGTTTCATCTCAATGGAGGGAGGTGTCCAGCGAGGTGCCGCAGGGCTCGGTTTTGGGCCTGGTACTTTTCAATATTTTTATCAGTGATCTGGATGAAGAGTTAGAAAGGCTACTCATTAAATTTGCTGATGATACCAAATTGGGAGGAGTGGCAAACACCCAAGAAGACAGACTTCCCCCTCAGGTCCCCACCACCTTCACCCCATCTACCTACTGGAGACCCTGCCTTAGAGCATGGAAGACCAACCCTGTAAGGTAGGCTGGCTGAGAGACTCACAGATCACCCAGCAAGCTTCCACGGCAGGCTGGGGACGCGAGAATGACCTTAGACCACTGGTCTGATTTATAGCGAGGCAGTTTCATATGTTCAGTGTACACTGGAATTATTAAATTATCATTAGCTAAAGCTGTGGAATATCCTCACACTACACATTTTGAATCAGTAAAACATTCTCTTAAAACCATATAACTAAAAAAAATCATTTCCTCCAAGGTTTCCTGCCTCCCCGCCCCCAACTGCACCTGAGCACAGGGGTGCCAGACGGAAGGCCCAGGGGCCGGAACCGTCAGCAACTAGTGCAAGGGAGAGAACAGGACTGCGTTCACCCACACTAAATAATCTACTTTCAATGCACTTTCAAACTGGATTTTGCCAGTTCACACAGTAAAAATCCAGTTTGAAAGTGCATTGAAAGTGGATTATTTAGTGTGTGTGAACGCAGCCTTGGAGACTGTTCGGGGGGCGGGTTAACAAAAGCCACTTGGATTGTGGCCTCAGCACGGCTGAACAACCCTGTCTGCAGCAGTCAAGCAGCGTGGGCACATCTGCCCAGGGCTGCCCCGCGGGCTCTCCACTCCGCCCCCGTGTGGGTCCTCCTCGGCCCCTCCCTCCTCCCAGCCCAGGGGGCACTGCGGTGGGGACACACCACCTCGGAGCTCTCCAGCTGCCATCCTTTACGCAGTTGATATTTCCGGCACTTGACATTACGTTTCATGGCACACTTGGCCCGGCCTGACCGAGAGACATTTTTGTCGTAACCAATGAGTTTGACACCACTGCTTAGCGGGTCTTCCTGGCAGTGAGGCTGGGTCAAAACCATTATAAATATCTTATGAACAGATCTGGACAGAATTTCACACATTACTTTGTTCATTATATAGTTCCGAGGCCAGAACAACAATATGTTGTCAGCGGAAGAGACTGGAGCGGCAGGCTCAGGCTTACAGAGAGTGAAGAGGTGGAATGATCAGGCATTCCTGCTCCCCCTCTGGCCTAAGGTGGCCAGTCCTGGGTTGGGGAATCTGGGGGTAGCCTCAGCGGGGTATGAGGCCACAGGGTCCCCTCCTCTAAAGCAGCCATTTTCTCCAGGGAACCAGAGTTCTGTAGTTGGAGATCATCTGTAACCCCAAGAAATCTTCAGGCCCTACCTAGAGGCCGGCAACCCCACAGAGCCTCTCCACAACACAGAAAGGGTTGAAGAGGACTGAAGCCAGGAAATGCTCAGGCACCTTCCATCTCAGGCTGCAGCCCCGTCCCAGATGAACAGACCTCTCCGTCAGGGAGACGTGGGCCAAAAGGACAAGAGGCGGGCATGACAAAAACCAGCACAACTTGCATAGTGGGAAACAACTTGCAGCCTGTTTGAGCGGCATTCTGAGATGGTGCAGATAAACACAGAGAACTCAATTCATTTGCAAAACTTGCAGAATTCAATTAGAATAACCATCTTCATTCTGACAATAACCAGAGTGTTAACTTATGCTATGTCTCTATAAGCACTGGCCGCTAAAGAAATCCATGATAAATTTTTGCTCAATACTTAATATGCTTCAACATATGTTGTTTTGGCCCCAGAAATTTTAACACTGCTTTCAGTTTTATTGTGCTTTTATTGTTGCTTTATTTATCACTGCCTGGGCAGTTGTTTTTGAGCCAATAGCATACCGAGTCCACTTCAAAATGCTGGTTCTCACCTTTAAAGCCCTATATGGCTGGGGTCCAACATATCTACGGGACCGCCTTTCCCCACATATACCCCAGAGAGCACTACGGTCTGGGTCGCAAAATTGCTTGACCCTCCCTGGCCCAAGGGAGGCCAGGCTAGCTGCCACTACAGCTGGGGCATTTTCAGTGGCGGCCCATACCTGGTGGAATGAGCTCCCGGAGGAGATCAGGGCCCTGCGGGACCTTTCTCAGTTCCGCAGGGCCTGTAAGACGGAGCTCTTCCACCAGGCATTCAATTAGGGGCCGCTGCCGCCGCTGGAGTGCCCAGCCCGCAATGCTATGACTGAGCAGCTGCCTGAAGGCCGTCGTGTGGTCATAGGTCAGGAACATCTAGCATTGATTACCAAGCAGGGATCATTGGAGCTGGCAGGCAAGGAACACTAGCTTCTCCAGATATTGTGAAACGTCAGTTTAATGGTTTAACCACCGCCAGTACAAAATACAGAATACAAAGTTTGCTCAATTTCATGTTCGTTGCATCGATGACACTGTCTAACCATCTCATCCTTTGCTGTCCCCTTCTTCTTTGACCTTCAATCTTTCCCAGCATCAGGGTCTTCTCCAGTGAATGCTCCCTTCTCATTTGGTGGCCAAAGTATTTGAGCTTCAGCTTCAGGATCGGGCCTTCCAGGGAACAGCCAGGGTTGATTTCTTTTAGGACTGACTGATTTGATCTCCTTGCAGTCCAAGGGACTCTCAAGAGTCTTCTCCAGCACCATAGTTCAAAAGAATCTATTCTTCGGCGCTCGGCCTTCCTTATAGTCCAACTCTCGCAGCCATACGTTACTACGGGGAATACCATTGCTTTGACCATGCGGACTTTTGTTGGCAGGGTGATGTCTCTGCTTTTTATCATGCTGTTTAGGTTTGCCATCGCTTCCCTCCCAAGGAGCAGGCGTCTTTTAATTTCATGGCTGCAGTCACCATCTGCAGTGATCTGGGATCCCAGGAACGTGAAGTCTGTCACTACTTCTATGACTTCCCCTTCTATATGCCAAGGAGTGATGGGGCCAGATGCCATGATCTTAGTTTTTTTGATGTTGAGCTTCAAGCCCACTTTTGCGCTCTCCTCTTTCACCCTGAGCAAGAGGTCCTTTAGGTCCTCTTCACTTTCTGTCATCAGAGTGGTATCGTCTGCATATCTGAGGTTATTGATCTTTTCCCCAGCAATCTTAACTCCAGCTTGTGATTCATTCAGGCCAGCATTTTGCATGATGTACTCTGCATATAAATTAAATAAGCAAGGTGACAATATACATCCCTGTCGTACTCCTTTTCCTATGCTAAACCAATCAGTTGTTCCATATCCGGTTCTAACTGTTGCTTCCTGACCCTTATACAGGTTTCTCAGGAGACATGTGAGGTGGTCTGGTACTCCCATCTCTTTAAGAACCTGTCATAGTTTATTGTGATCCACACAATCAAAGGCTTTAGCATAGTCAATGAAGCAGAAGTAGATGTTTTTCTGGTACTCTCTTGCTTTCTCCATAATCCAGCAAATGTTGGCGATTTGATCTCCAGTTCCTCTACCTCTTTGAAACCCAGCTTGTACTTCTGGCAGTTCTCTATCTACGTACTGTTGGAGCCTAGCTTGTAGGATCTTGAGCATGACCTTGCTAGTGTGTGAAATGAGTGCAATTGTGCGATAGTTTGAACATTCCTTGACATTGCCCTTCTTTGGGATTGGGATGTAAACTGACCTTTTCCAATCCTGTGGCCACTGTTGTGTTTTCCAAATTTGTTGGCAAATTGAGTGCAGCACTTTAACAGCATCTTCTTTTAAGACTTTGAAGAACTCAGATGGGATACCATCACCTCCACTAGCTTTGTTGTTAGTAATGCTTTCTAAGGCCCATTTAACTTTGCTTTCCAGGATGTCTGGCTCGAGGTCAGTGATTATACCGTCGTGGTTGTCAAGGACATCGAGGTCCTTCTTGTATAGTTCTTCTGTGTATTCTTGCCATCTTTTCCTAATCTCTTCTACTTCTGTTAGGTCCCTACCGTTTTTGTCCTTTATCATGGCCAGCTTTGCATGGAACGTTCCCTTGATTTCTCCAATTTTCTTGAAGAGATCTCTAGTCCTTCCCAATCTATTGTTTTCCTCTATTACTTTGCATTGTTCATTCAGGAAAGCCTCCTTATCTCTCCTTGCTGTTCTCTGGAAATCGGCATTCAGTTGGGCAAATCTTTCCTTTTCACCGTTGCCTTTAGCTTTCCTTCTTTCCTCTGCTATGTGTAAAGCCTCATCAGACAGCCACTTTGCTTTCTTGCATTTCTTTTTCTTTGGGATGGCGGTGATTGCTGCCTCCTTTACAATGTCACGGACCTCTGTCCATAGTTCTTCAGGCACTCTGTCTATCAAATCTAGTCCCTTAAACTTATTCTTCACCTCTACTGTATATTCATTGGCAGGGCCGGCCCCAGGTGCCTGGGTGCTCTAGGCAAGACAGCCTGGGGCGCCCACCCTACCGGGGATGCCAACCTCCCGGTGGGGCCTGGAAACATGGGGGGTAGAGTGCTGGCTTTCTTGGGCCCACGGCACCTGTGGTGCACCCAGGAAAGCCAGGGAAGGGGCGGCCGTTCAAACGCCCACCCCTTCCCTCCCAGCCCCAGCGCCGGCTTTTCTGAGCACGCCGCAGTAGCGGCGCACCCAGGAAAGCCGGGGAAGGGCTCAGAGCGCCAGCTTCACGGGGGTGGTGGTTTGGCACCCCTGTGGGCCCCAGTGCCCTAGGCGAGTGCCTAGCTCGCCTAGTGGGCGAAACGGCAATGTTCATCGGGGATGCGATCTAGGTCAAATCTGAATGGCCTTGTGGTTTTCTCAACTTTCTTCAATTTAAGTCCGAATTTTGCAATGTGTAGCTCATGATCTGAGCCACAGTCAGCTCCAGGTCTTGTTTTTACTGACTGGATAGAGCTTCTCCATCTTTGACTTCAAATTATATAGTCAATCTGATTTCGGTGTTGCCCATCTGGTGATGTCCATGTATAGAGACGCCTCTTAGGTTGTTGGAAAAGGGTGTTCGCTATGACCAACGTGTTCTCTTGACAAAACTCTGTTGGCCTTTGCCCTGCTTCATTTTGTTCTCCAAGGCCAAATTTGTCTGTTATTCCGGTTACCTTTTGATTTCCTACTTTAGCATTCCAGTCTCCTATGATGATGAGGACATCAGTTTTTGGTGTTAGTTCTATGAGCTGTTGTAGGTCTTCATAGAACTGGTCCACTTCAGCCTCTTCTGCAGCAGTGGTTGGGGCATAGATTTGGATTACTGTGATGTTGAATGGTTTGCCTTGGATTTGGACCGAGATAATCCTGTCATTTTTTAGATTGTATCCCAATACTGCCTTTCTCACTCTCTTGTTGACTATAAAGGCCACACCATTTTTTCTACGGGATTCCTGGCCACAGTAATAGATATAAATGGTCTTCTGAGTTAAATTCGCCCATTCCTGTCCACTTTAGTTCACTGATTCCCAAGATGTTGATGTTCATTCTTGCCATCTCATTTTTGACCACGTCAAGCTTACCTTGATTCATAGATCTTACATTCCAGGTTCCTATGCAGTATTGTTCTTTGCAGCATCGGACTTTTCTTTCACCGTCAGACACATCCACAACTGAGCGTCCTTTCGGCTTTGGCCCAGCCGCTTCACTCTTTCTGGGGTTACTCGTACTTGCCCTCTGGTCTTCCCCAGTAGCATATTGGACACCTTCCAACCTGAGGGGCTCATCTTCCGGAGTCATATCTTTTAGCCTCTTGGTACTGTCCATGGGGTTTTCTTGGCAAAGATACTGGAGTGGGTTGCCATTTCCTTCTCTAGGGGATCACGCTTGGTCTGAGTTCTCTGCTGTGGCCTGTCTGTCCTGGATGGCCCTCCACGGCATAGCCCACAGCCTCATCGAACCACGCAAGCCCCCTCGCCACAACAAGGCAGTGATCCATGAGAGAGATTAACAAAGCTACTCAGGTTTAAACCTGTATCATAATAAGGGGAAATTAGTATGAATTTGTTTTGTCTACCTGCACTTAAGAGACCAGGATCTATATACTAATAGCCAAGACACCCCCTCTGTGTGGATATCTAAATCCTCACATCAGGGGCACTTGGGGAGCAAAGAGATTTTCCTGCACACTTGGAGCACTCCCCAGGTGTGCAGAAAAAAGTTGAAAAAACTATACGAGGGATACTTAAATCTCCCCAAAAGTAAAAGAGCATTCCCTGCACATGTGCAGAGAATGCTCTGGCCATTGGGGGGACAGGCTTGGTGGGCCCGGTGGCTGGGAACTGCTCAGGCCTCACCACCAGTGCCAGGGGGGAGCAGGAGAAGGCTTGGCCGGCCCGACAGCTAGGAGCCTCTCAGGCCTCACCACCGGAGCCTGGGGGCGTGGGAGAAGGCCTCGCCACCAATGCGGCGGGGGGTAGAAGAATTGGTGGGCCCGGCAGCTGCGAGCTGCACAGGCCTTGCCGTCGGTGCCGGGGGGAGAATTGGCAGGCCCGGGCCTTGCCGTTGGTGGGGTGGGGGAGAAGGATTGGTGGGCCTGGGCTTTGCCATCGGTGGCGGGGGAGAAGGGGAGAAGACTCACCTGCAGCTGCTTCCTCCTCCTCCTCCTCCTCTTCCTCCACGTGGAGCTCCTTCTCCCCCCACCCGCGAGTATCGCAGGTCCCCGCTTCTTGTTCATACTGAATGCACACATAAACAATTAGGGTAACCATGTGTTTGCAGGGATAACTACTGGTGGTGAAAAGTGCTGTCAAGGGGCAGCCATCTTATTGCGATCTCATAGGGTTTTTAAGGCAAGAGACATTCAGAGGTTTGCTTGCCTCTGTGTAGAGACCCTGGACTTCCTTGGTGGTCTCCCATCCAAGTACCAACCAGGACCGACCCTGCTTAGCTTCCCAGATGAGATGAGACGGGTCTGCTCTGGGGCCATTCTGGTGAGTGCGGAAAAACAAACACAGGAGTAAAAATCTTAAAGGAGAAAAAAAAAATGACCGGGCTAACCCTAACCCTAAACACTCTGAAGCAATATTATTAGATTATGTTTCTATAAACAATCAACCAGCCCTTGCAGATGTATTTACAGCTGCACAGATGATCATCCTGAAAACTGATTTGAAAAATCTGCAATTGAAGGATGGGTCAAGAAGGCACGGCAGATTGCTAAAACACCTAAACTGAGAAAATGAGTTGGCTTATGGGACTGGCAGACAAGGGAAACCTGTTTTTGTCAATGCATGAAAACCTTTCATAGATTATTGACTATCAGGACTCAAATCTACAAACTGATCCTTGTAACTGTTTTCCTTTAATGTAGTTTCATATCCCAGAAGATGGAAATTATACCTGTATCTTCGTAACAGTATATCTTTGTAATCCACCCCTCAATTTTTGTACAAGTTGTCAGGTGTTTTTCTTAACACTGGGGTTTTGCGTTGGGAAACCCCCCCCCCCCAATTAAATAAATAGGAGCAAGTTGAAAGGACACAACTGTAAACAAACACTGCAACGTGAGCACTCATGCTCATGCTACAGAACGAGGTGAAGGGGAGGCTGAGGTCCCTTCCGGCGTGGGGGCGGCACGCGCACTCCGCCCACGAAGAAACAGGAAGGGCTGCAAGGAGATTAGTTCCAACACAGAATCCCCCAGGACGGTCCTGAAGCCTCCATCCACTCTACAGAAAGGATCTGCACGTAGCGTGAGAAATCAAGAACACACCTTCTTCTTCTTCTTCTTCTTCAGCACCACCTTCACGCCATCCACAGACACCATCAGGTCCACCTTTTTCTTCTTTATGTTTTTGGCTTTGAACTCAAACTGCAGGAAGCAAAACACAGAGAGAATTCAGTGCTTTCAGCTCAGTTCAGTTCGGTTCTCCTTCCCATCTGCCACCTCCTGGCAGCCCATTCATAGAATTATAGAATGTTATAGTTGGAAGGGACCTTGAAGGTCATCTAGTCCAACCTCCTGCACTCTGCAGAAGCAGAGCCAAAAGATAGCCCTACAACATACCCGAAAGATAGCCCTACAACATACCCGAAAGCCTCTGCTTGGAAACGTCCAGCGAAGGAGCATCCACCACCTCCCGAGATAATCTGTTCCACTGCTCAACCACTCTTACAGTTAGGAAGTTTCTCCTGATAGTCATCTGGTTATCGACTCCCTTGTAATTTCTACCCATTAGATCTAGTCTTGCAATCCGGAGCAAGAGAGAATAGATCTGCTCCATCTGCTACATGACAGCCCTTCAAATACTTGAAGACCACAATCATGTCCCCTCTAAGTCTTCTCTTTCCCAGGCTAAACATACCCAACTCTTTCAGCCTTTCCTCGTAAGACTTGGATTTACAGTTCCAAAGGGCCCGTAAAGCGGGGCTCTTCCACCAGGCCTTCAACCAGGGTGCCGCCTTCCCAATCTTGAGGCCCCGGCCCCACCCACTGAGGAATCGAGAGCCAGGCAAAAATCCAGACTGTGGCCGGCAGTTGGCCACTTGGATGCTGAGAGGATGCCGCCATCATTTATGGTTGTGCTGGCACCTTAGGGTGTGTTTTACTTTATATGTTGTGGTTTTATTTCAACGTTGTGTTTTTACATATTCTGCTGAGCTTGCCTTGGCAGGGAGGGTGACAGGGAGAGAGACATAAATAGATAGATAGATAAATAAATAAATAAATAAAGCACTGAGGCCGAACGTGCCCAGCTGCCATTACCGGTTGTTTCTTGACCCAGCAGTCATGCCCATAGAGCGTTGCGGGCTCCAGGTTGGGAAACACCTGGTGATTTTGGGGGTGGAGCCTAAAAAGAGCCGGGTTTGGGAAGGGGAGGGGCTTCAGTGGGTAGGATGCCACAGAGTCCGCCTTCCAAAGGGGCCATTTCCTCCAGGCGGCCATTTCCCCTTTCGGCTGGGGACCCGTTGTGATAGTGGGAGATCTCCAGCCACCGCCTGGAGGCTGACAACCCTATTCCTCCGTCTGGTTCCAGCCACCCCCCAAGCCCTGCCTCCCGCCTTCCCTGCGGTTTCCGTCTGACCCCTCCCTCTCAGAGGACAGTCATCTCCTCTCTCACTGGCACAGAAGAGGCCTCTGCCTTCACCCTTTGCTTCCAAGCCCAGAAGTGATGCTTCTCGTTATACAGGAGCCCACCTGGGTTGCCCTGTAGTAACTGGGGGCGCAACCCTTCCCACAGCAAGGTCCTGTCTGCCCCAAGAACCCCCTTCTCACGCAACCCCCTTGATGATGTCTTTGGTGCATGATGTGCAGTTAGGGTGGCCATCTTCCGGGTGGGAGGGGTGGAGACCTCCCAGAATGACAGCTCATCTCCAGAGCGCAGAGATCCAACACCCCCCCCGAGAAAAGGGCTGCTCTGGAGGGGGATTATATGGCACTGTACCCTGCCGAGGCCCCTCCCCTGGCTCCACCCCCAAATCTCCAGGAATCCCACAACTCAGAGCTGGCAACCCTGCATGGAGTCCTACTTCCCCCCACATTTCAGTTTCTTTTGTTGCCCAACCATCTGGGCATCCATGTGCCCCTCTCCCCCTTCCTCCTTTCCCCACATTCCATCCTCCCTGTTCCTCCACTCAAGCAGGTAGCCGACTCGTATCCTTGGTGCCCGGAATGGCTCTCTCACTGAGGTTGGTTCATTCGTCCAACCCTGACGTGTGTCTTATTCACTTTTAAAGAGAAGCGTTTTCTGATTTATATTCTGTTTGAGCTCTCTGTATTTTCCACCTTCCAGATGGTGGTTGCCCTTCATCTCCATCCAAAGACCCATATTGCTAACGGAGGACAACCCCAGCCCAGGGGGTCTGCTTCAGCCAGCGTCAAAATCCAAGCCAGCAGCTATGCATGAGAGATTGCAGAGGAGAGGTTGTTTCCCTTAGCTGGGTTCTGAGAGCCAGCTTGGTGTAGTGGTTAGGAGCGTGAATTCTAATCTGGGAGAACTGGGTTTGATTCCCCACTCCTCCACTTGCAGCTCCTGGTGTGACCTCGGGTCAGTTACAAGTTATTTCAGAGTTGTTCTCTCAAGGGCAGTTCTCGGGAGAGCTCTCTCAGCCCCACCTCCCTCCCAGGGTGTCTGTCTGTTGTGGGGAGGGGGAGGGAAAGGAGTTTGTAAGCCACTGCGAGACTCCTTCGGGTAGTGAAGGGCGGGGTATAAATTCAATCTCCTCCTCCTCCGGCCAGTATGTGAAGGTGGGCTTTATTTGAGGTCTAGGACCCATTTTACGCTGACACGTTTAGAGTACCCTCATGCCTGACCACTCACAGTCACAACTCCCACAGCACGATCACACTGTACACATTCAACAGTCTCAGTCGACTGAGCGACAACTCAAAATGAACAAATCCCATGTCTGGCGACAAGCTCCAAGCCTCCCACTGCCTGGTTGGGAAATGTCTGTTTGCTGAGGAATACGTATTGATATACCAGTAGATAGTACAATACATCAAATTGCCATTCTTTTAGCAGCGGCTAAAAATGCTGTTGCACGACATTGGAAAGTAAACAGAGACCAATTAAACAGAACTGGCATGCCAAATTATGGAATATGTACATAATGGGAAGAATTACAGAGAGTGTTAATGATCCTTATTCTCAAAGAACACAATCTAATTTTTCTGCAACGTGGTTTCCTATATTACAGTATTTGATGCAACAGAAAAAAATCCCCGATATTATAGATTTGTTACGTTACTAACAACAAAGCTAGTGGAGGTGATGGTATCCCAGCTGAGCTAATCAAAGTCTTAAAAGAAGATGCTGTTAAAGTGCTGCACTCAATTTGCCAACAAATTTGGAAAACACAACAGTGGCCACAGGACTGGAAAAGGTCAGTGTACATTCCAATCCCAAAGAAGGGCAATGCCAAGGAATGTTCAAACTATCACACAATTGCACTCATTTCACACACTAGCAAGGTCATGCTAAAGATCCTACAAGCTAGGCTCCAACGGTACGTGGATAGAGAACTGCCAGAAGTACAAGCTGGGTTTTGAAGAGGTAGAGGAACTAGAGATCAAATTGCCAACATTCGCTGGATTATGGAGAAAACAAGAGAGTACCAGAAAAACATCTACTTCTGCTTCCTTGACTATGCTAAAGCCTTTGATTGTGTGGATCACAATAAACTATGGCAGGTTCTTAAAGAGATGGGAGTACCAGACCACCTCACATGTCTTCTGAGAAACCTGTATAAGGGTCAAGAAGCTACAGTTAGAACTGGATATGGAACAACTGATTGGTTTAGCATAGAAAAAGGAGTACAACAAGGATGTATATTGTCACCGTGCTTATTTAATTTATATGCAGAGTACATTATGTGAATGCTGGCCTGGATGAATCACAAGCTGGAGTTAAGATTGCTGGGGAAAAGATCAATAACCTCAGATATGCAGACGATACCACTCTGATGGCAGAAAGTAAAGAGGATCTTAACCTCAGATATGCAGACGATACCACTCTGATAGCAGAAAGTAAAGAGGATCTTAAGAGCCTCTTGCTAAGAGTGAAAGAGGACAGCACAAAAGTGGGCTTGAAGCTCAACATCAAAAAAACTAAGATCATGGCATCGGCCCCATCACTCTTTGGCAAATAGAAGGGGAAGTCGTAGAAGTAGTGATAGACTTCACGTTCCTGGGATCCCAGATCATTGCAGATGGTGACTGCAGCCATGAAATTAAAAGACGCCTGCTCCTCGGGAAGAAAGCAATGGCAAACCTAAACAGCATGATAAAAAGCAGAGACATCACCCTGCCAACAAAAGTCCGCATGGTCAAAGCAATGGTATTCCCAGTAGTAATGTATGGCTGCGAGAGTTGGACTATAAGGAAGGCCGAGCGCCGAAGAATAGATTCTTTTGAACTATGGTGCTGGAGAAGACTCTTGAGAGTCCCTTGGACTGCAAGGAGATCAAATCAGTCAATCCT
The DNA here is from genome assembly GCA_029375565.1 of Gekko gecko. Taxonomy (NCBI): domain Eukaryota; kingdom Metazoa; phylum Chordata; class Lepidosauria; order Squamata; family Gekkonidae; genus Gekko; species Gekko gecko. The sequence continues at coordinate 21,886,817 of JAPDNY010000006.1, read as the reverse complement.
AAAAGAAATCAACCCCGACTGTTCCCTGGAAGGCCCGATCCTGAAGCTGAAGCTCAAATACTTTGGCCACCAAATGAGAAGGGAGCATTCACTGGAGAAGACCCTGATGCTGGGAAAGATTGAAGGTCAAAGAAGAAGAAGGGGACGGCAAAGGATGAGATGGTTAGACAGTGTCATCGATGCAACAAACATGAAATTGAGCAAACTTCAGCAGACAGCAGAAGACAAGAGGGCCTGGCGTGATCTGGTCCGTGGGGTCGCGAAGAGTCGGACTCGACTGTGCGACTGAACAACAACAAATTAATAGTGTGCCAATGATTGTTAAGATTAATAGTTGTATAAGATACATATGACCTATGTGGTGATCTGTTATAGTCGGGATTGCTTTTTTTTATGAGATTGATGTTTATGTAAACTTGAGATTGATGTTTATGCAAACTTGATTGGAAAACTAAATAAAAAATTTTATAGTCACCAAAAAAAGAAAAAGAAAAAGTGAAACGTTCTGTTGTCTGTTGTCGAAGGCTTTCACAGCCAGAGTTCATTAGTTGCTGTAGATTTTCCGGGTTGTCTGGCCGTGGTCCTGGCATTGTAGGACCTGACGTTTCGCCAGGAGCTGTGACTGGCATCCTCAGGGGTATACCTCAGAGGATGCCAGTCACGGCTACTGGCAAAACGTCAGGTCCTACAATGACAAGACCACAGCCACACAACCCGGAAAATCTACAGCAACTAATTCCTGTTGTCTACTACCTAGCTGGAGCTGCCAGCCCCCTTCTTGTGATGCATTAACGGCATGAGTTTTTGCTGGAGGAAACTTTCCTTTCCTGCCAAGCCAGGTGTGAAGCGGCCAACGGCAGTCTCTGGCAAAGGGATGGTTTTGGCCATTCATGGAGCTTTGGTCTGAATTACCTTCCTTTGCATTACCCCCCAGGACTGGTTGTCTTCACTTGGTATCTTACTCTTTCAAAGGAGACACATGCCAGCCAATCGTAATTGTAAAATTTGGAATTTGCCAGGAAGCCAAAGAAAGGGGGCTTCTTTAAGTCTTCTGGTACCCATAAAGAGCCTTCAGCCAATATACTTGAACTTCCTGCTCCTTTCCCCCTTCTGAAGAAGTGTATGGCAGGGCACTGTTTTGAATCCATGGCTTGAACAAAGAAAAAGGCTGTGACTTACTGGGCTTTGGGGCCAAGTGTGACTATTTTTATATTGGCAATCAGTACATGAATTCTTGATTGTCTTCTTTTTACTTTGTTATCATTTTTTTTTTTTTAAAAAAAATCTTGCTTAGGACCTTTCAGTGCTCAGTGAATTTCCCTTTTCCTTTTCTAATACATTCCTTTGTTGACTTTATATAAAAAGCATTGGGTATGCATGAGCAAAGCAAGAGACCTATTTTCATGCTTCCCGTTAGCACAGGAGAGTATTTGGCTTTGGGGATATGATGCTTTTGAGAGACGACTTTTTAAGAAGGGGTTCTCGCTGGCCAGAAGAGCCGGGTAACTCACCTCTGATGGTTTCTAGACAGAAGGCCTGGGGATGACGGGAGTTTAACTGGAAAACATTCTGCACTTTCCCAGAGGCTTGGGTCCTCCACGGCCATTGGTAGTGGTGGTGACGGAGATTGCATAGGCTGCACATTGATTCCTTGCTGTCCAAGGCGTGTTCTTTGGTGCTGAACACTTATCCCCAAACCCCTGCTACTGTGTTGTAGACAAAGCCGAAGTAAAGAGGAAGGGCAGAGGATGTGGCGGAAAGGTGACAGAGGAAGCGGCCCACAGCTACGGAAGGCAGACCCCCCCCTCTGGCATCGCAGCTTCCCTTTACGGAAGGAGCAGCCGGGTCAGGGGCAAGCACCTGTCAAAATATGCGAACCCCTTTCCCTAAAGGAATGTGGCAGAGTCTTGCGTCTTTGTTGGAAGGTTATTCTACTGCCTATTATTTCGGCAGGGATGCTAGGCCATGTCCTCTCGATAGGCACTGCAAATTCACAGTCAAGTGTCCAGGCCTCGCTTTGAATGGCCAAGAGTTAAGCACAATAACGCAATTTAATTCAATAGGGTTTTTTTAAGGGACATTTTATTTGCCAGTTTTCTTAGAGCGCGTAGCGAGGGTGACTTATCCTGAGTTCTTGGGATGGAACAGACTAGAAATTTAGTCACATAAACAAAACAAGTCAGTACAAAATGATTCACCGACGTTTCTTGCACACTCTCCCTTTCTCACACACACAAAACTTGGCTCACACGAAGCAGGAGCCTCAGTGACAGATTGGGTGCGAAGTACACAGCGCAGCCCCGCACAGCAAGCTCGAGGGGAGGCGCCAGATGGGAGCCGTCTCTGGCGGGGGATCTGCCAGCAGCCAGGCAACGCACTTCACATGCTATGACGGCACAAGCCTCGTGGACAGTAACTGTGGCCTGGCTCCTCCTAAACGCCCTTCCTGGTCCTCGCAGGCCCTTCCGCCACTAGAGGAGAGGGGGGCGGGTTTTGCCCCTTCCCTCATCTCACTGCAGCTCCTACTCCGACCTCCCCAAGGGAGGCCTCCACTGACTCCACTGGTGGCATAAGCCGAGATCAGGCCCATAGCTACACTGGATCACTTCGGGGCCTGGCCCCCCCCACTTATTTCAAAGGCCCTACGACTTTCCCTCTGCCGCCTCCTCTTGCCTTCCCCCATGGCTAAATGGCCAGGGGAGAGGCGTCTGCGCTGCCCATCAGGGCCCCTCACGGTTCGGTCCTCCCTGGCAAAGCAGCGGGGCGTCCCGCCCTATGCTGGAGCTCTGCTTAACTGCCAGGCTTAGGGAAGCATCGGGCACCAGGCTCCTGGTGCACGCCATTGGCACTGGAGGGGCAGGGCAGCGCCGTCTCCTTTGCTCTCCACCCAAAGCTAGGATCTGGAGGTGGGCGCTGTGGCCGAGGACCCGGGTGTGGCAGGCGAGGCGCTGGCGGGCTGCTCACTTGTCTCTCCAGCAGCCGGCCTGGGCCCAATCCCAGTGGTGCACAGCGCGCCTCCGCCCACTCCGCAACTTCAACTGGGAGCTGCTCCCAGCGCAGCGTGTCTGTGGGCACTCGTGCTGCAACCTCTGGACAACGGGCAGCAGGCCGAGGGGCTTCGGCCTCGACCTGCACCTCCTCGAGGACCTCTTCAGCAGCCGGGGGAAGCCTGTGCGGCCGCCCCAGCCGGCAGGTGAGGGCCAGCCGGAGCAGGAGGGGGCGCAGAGGGCTGGGTGCCTGGGGGTGCCGTGGGAAGGGCGGAGGAGTAAAGACTCTGTCTGGGTGGCCCAAGATCTTCAACTTTAAGTAAATTAACTTTAAATAATTAGCCAGTGCCCCCCCCAAGAATTTTAAACACCCCCTGAATTAGAAGTTCCTAGCTACGGGCCTGCACTAGACTGCCACAGTGTGGAGGGAATGGGCAAGCCGCTATTTACACACAACCGCTCTGCCTGCACCTCATAAAATCCAAGTCTGCACCCTCCCAAACTCGACAGATCGTTTTGAAGGCATTACCCCCACAGGATTCTGTGCCACTTGAAGATTCCCATTCTGAGATGAAGAACTGTGGGGGACTCTTAACTGAGGCCACGGAGGCCACGGAGAGTCTGCATTTACAACAACAGCAAAGCCATCCTAAGCAGAGTTACACTGTTCCATACTAATTGGCTTTAACAGGCTTAAAGGTAAAGGTAAAGGTTCCCTTGCTCGAAAGCCAGTCGGATCCGACTCTAGGATTGCGGTGCTCATCTCCATTTCAAAGTCGAAGAGCCAGCGCTGTCTGAAGACGTTTCCGTGGTCATGTGGCCGGCATGACTAAACACCAAGGCGCACAGAACGCTGTTACCTTCCCACTGAAGTGGTACCTATTTATCTACTTGCAATTTCTTGCTTTCGAACTGCTAGGTTGGCAGGAGCTGGAACCAGAGACGGGAGCTCACTCCATCATGCAGGACTCTCGGGTCTCGAACTGCTGAACTACTGACCTTCCACAGCCTGCAGTTCAGCATCTTAACCACTTGAGCCACCACAGTCCATTAAGAGGCTTAAGAGGATGGCAATTCTGCTTAGGATGGCACTGTCAGTGCCCAGAAAGGAGAATTGGGATGTTCCAGAAAGTTGTGGGTGGCCTACAGGAGGATATACTGCTGGTGCCAAAAGTCTAGAAGGTTCTGTTTTTCTCAGAATTCACCAGGTTTAAAATGCCACCCCCCATGCCTAAGGAAAACAACCCTATCCTTCCACAGACGCTTTATTCTCATATAAAATCCCAATTTTATTTCACCTCCCTAAATTTTCTGCCTTCAATACCTGTTCTTACTGTTCCAGTAATGTTGCCCATTTGGATCCCTTCAGTAATGGATTTCACTATGTAGATGGTATGGCCCTGCCATAAAAACCAAGGAGGAGGAGGATCAATACCTGCAGGCTGGCCCTAGAGAGGCAAATAGCAGCTCCCTAGAACTGCTCCAGGCCAGGGGAAAAGGCACAAGGGGGGGGGGGGTTGACTCGTCCCCATGGAGGGGCTGCGGCGGCGCCAGTAAGAACTTGGCTGCTGTGGCTCCTTATTTTTGGAGGGGAAGAAAATATTGAGAACTCTGTTCACGGAACTCTCAAGATCTCATGCAATTGATTCATGAACTGGGACAGGGAACTTCCCCTCGGAGTCAGGAGCGTCTGGCCTTGAGTCACAGGAAGGTTGGTAGAAAACCGCCTTCGGTGCAGCCATGTTGACATGCGGGGGGGGGGAGAAGACCCCCTAAGAGGGACAGGACTGCAAGCAGTCACGACCTGGGTCTATCACTACAATTCCCACAAGGCTGTTTATTCACAGAGGAGCATGAAGAAAGACTATTCCTTTTAAAACAAAACACACACAAAAAGAGTTCGTGGGGCATCTCTGCAGATCTGGCACCCTTTGACCAGGGTCTGGAGACTGAAAATGTGAAGTCTTACTTTAAAAATATATATTTTGAACTTTTTGAGGGGATAGAGAATAAAGAAAAGGGGTCAGGGAAAAGAATAAAAGAACGTGAGGTCTTGCTGGCTGTGTGGGAGCCTGCCTCACCTCTCTCTCGTTCCTCGGCCATCCCCGACTTTGGATTTGCTTCCCCCACAGACCCAGTAACCCCCCCTCCCCCCCGGCCTTCAGGACAGTGTAAAATAGTAGCCTGGAACCCAACTGCAAGGAACCTTGGGAAGTTATTTGCAGGCAGGAATGAGACTGCTGCTGGATACGGGTTTAAATAAAGAAGAGTTCGGCCCGCCTGAGGTGGCACATGGACAGATACTCCCTCCTTAGGCCCAAACTGTGGCTTAGGAGAAATTTCTCAGGAAATAGTGGTGAAAATTAATGTGTTTGCGCAGCACTGCTGGGCTATGAAGAGGACGCAGCAGATGTCCACTTAGGTTTGGTTCTTTCGCGATGCACAGATGGGCAGCGGAGGGCAGTGCAGGACTAGCCGTGGGCTGCAGAGAATCCACCAGTGAGACTCAGATGTTCATCGTGGACCTAGTACGGTTTTGCTCGTGGTGTCCAGATCTGGGCAAAAGAAGAACCTCTCCAACTTATGTCGGGACTCCCGGCCCACGTCGTTCCTTTCATCCGATTAAAGCCCTTTGGATCAAATATCTGGAGCAGTTATGGACCCTACTCTGACGAATATCATCTCTGAGCGACAGTGCTGAGGGTAATATCAGGAGGTCAGATAATCTTATGGATTTATCTTATCCTGAGGTAAAAAAGAAATATTGTCCCAACAGCACATTAAAAATCAACAGTGGAATGTCATGCACGTATTCAACTCCAACCGATGATACATTTCTTGAGGTGATGATTGTTTCCAGTAATGGTGCAACAACAACTATTCCAACACCTCGGATCACCTCGACTATGCACTGATCACCATACTATGAAGAGGGTGCCACCAAGTAAGTCACAGCCAGCTGATGGCAACCCCAAGAGACCCTGCAGGGTTTCCCAGGCAAGAGACCAGAAGAGGTGGTCTGTCGTGGCTGCCTCTGCCGTGGCCAGCCCGGCCTTCCTCGGCGGCCTCTCGCCCCAAAGCACAGACCGCAACCATCCCAGCTGAGCTTCCAAACTCTGACAAGACTGGGGGTTAGGCCGGGCCGTCAGGCTGCTCAAGGGGGCACGAGTGATGGGTAGAATCTTTCCCTTCGGTTTAGCACAGGGAGAGAAATTATAAGCGTCAGTGAAGAATGCTGGTCCTTCTAAGCAGCAAGCAAGTCCCACTCTGCTGGGGTCACCAGTTCTGCCCAGTTTTCCTGGACCAGCAGTCAATGCATTTCTGAGCTCTGCAGAGATCCCAACGTCTGGAGAAAGAGCTGGAATCATTCAGTCAGTGGCCCCACGACACCTCAAGAAGAGAGACGACAACCAGTCTGCAAACCACAGCAGCACGTTCAGAGGACACTTTATAGTCAAATGAAAAAGGAAATCACCCAGGAAAGGATTAAGGCGCAGCAGGAGTCGGGTGGAGGCAGAGATAATAAACGCAAGGCTCGGAAGGAGAAATAAAATACCCCACCTCCCACGTGTCATTGCGGTGGGCCTCTCCCCAAGACTGGAGTTTTTATCATTATGGCGGCATAACATTCGTTGCTAATCTGCTGAACACGACTCTTCCCTTTAGGGTTAGGGGTAGGGGTAGAGTCACCCAACTGCAGGGGCAACACATTTTTGAACATTCAAAACACTTTGGGGAAATGTGGATCTATTTGTGCCTGTGGAGCCTAACAATTCTATTCTGTTTTATTTATTTGCCTAAATGTGTCCCCTGCCCTCCCCGCCGAGGCAGGCTCAGGGCGGCTTACATCAGGAAACAATAAAAGACAACGGTATAAATATATAAATTATTAAACCATTAACCCCAATGACGATGTAGCTATGGGTAAAGTGCATCCAGAAACATACGGTCAGCGGCACCTCCGCTCTCGGTGGGCTCAGGCCGGCAGTAAATTTGGCACCAGGCATAGATGGTAACATGCCACTCCTTACCCGAATGCCTGACAGAAGAGCTCCGTTTCTGCGGCCCTGCGGAGCTGTGAGAGAGGGCCCGCAGGGCCCGATCTCCTCCGGGAGCTCTACGTTTGTTGGTCACCCCCCCCCCAAGTTTGCTCAAAAAAATATCAAGACTTAATTCTGATTCTCCAAACTGCTACGGCTTTCTTCTTAGCCTTCCCGTCTTCAGAGAGGCTGCTGAGCAACTAGCTATGCCTAGACTGGACAGGATTCTTTTCAGACTGCTGCCAGCCGGACTTAACACGAGTCTGCACAGAGTCTGCTAATGGATGCATGTGCATTTTTCCAGTGGGGAAAGCAACTCCCGGGGTGGGGCTGTTTGGCTATTGTAATATACGCCTCACTATCCTCCATACTGGACTACTGCAATGTGCTCTGTGTGGGGCTCCCCTTGCTGAGTACCTGGAACCCCCCAACTGGAACAGAATGCAACAGTAAAGCTACCAAGAAAGATCGGTCACCATGTGACTATTAAGCCTGAACTCAAGAGTGTTAAAACGGCTCCCCATGCATTTCCATCCTCAACACAAGTGTAACGTACTGGGTTTCGTGCCTCATGACTCGGACGATGACATAAGAGAAGACGCGTTTATTCGTACTTCACAACAAAGACATGCAGTAATGGCCGGAGGCCAACTATATACAGTAAGGGGGGGGACGCCCCACATTCCTATTGGCGGGTTTGAATCTCCCACCAATGCTCCCATTGGCTCCCATTTGGCGAGCTCAGGAGCCTAGTCCCTATTGTTCTCAGGAACGGAGCTCGGCTGCTTTCAGCCTGCTCTGGCTCCTGGTCATAGGACATAACAACAAGATTGCAGCTCAAGCCAATATGGTCCACATCAAGGGGGTAATCAGAAGGGAAGGATTTCCCCTTACATTCCTCCCCGTGTGTTATCCTAACCGGATGATGAAGCCTTGCTTCGAATTTCTTCATCGCCTGATGGAAACCATACGTAAGAAGCAAGACTGCTGCTCCGTGGGGCCCTCCCTGCAGAATTTCCCGTGGGAATGATGGGAGCAGCCATCCTGCCTTGCCTGTCCTCCTCTTCCTTTAAAGCGGCCCCTCACCTATGAGGGGATGGGGGGGATTCTAGAATATCCACAAGGTGTAATCGTCCCAGGAGGGCGGCTGTGTTGGTTTGAAGCCGCAGAATGAAGTCGGGAGCTCAGCGGCACCTTTAAGACCCAGCTTTGTTGGTCTGAAAGGTGCCACAGAACTCAGACTTTGTTCCACAGTATTGGAGAGGGAGATGACACGAGGGTTAGGGTACCACAGACGAGAGAGCGGGACATTAAGTAAAAAAACTGCTCTTTCTCTTGGTAGACTATCACCCGCTCAAGAGGAATGGGGTCAGCAGACGGGATTCACGTTTGTCCAGGAACCTTAAAGCGAGATTTCAGGCACCAGAGTGTTTTTTGGCTGTGCATCTGGAAAGTGTCTTGATGCAGACAGAGGTCAAAGGTTACCATACACAGCCGCAATTCCAGGCATTCCAGGCATCTACCGGGGGCCTCCTTCCTTCGCAAGCTGCTCTTATATGCCGTTCTGTTAGCCCTTTCCCTTTCCGCCCTCCCCTTCTCCAAAGAGCTCAGGGCAGCACATGTGGCTCTCCCCTCCATCGTGTTATCCCCGCAACCATGGTGAGGAAGGTTATGCTGAGACCGACTCTGGCCCCAGGTCACCCAGGGAGTTGCAAGGCAAGCAGAGGTTTGAACCTTGGCCTCCCCAGTCCTGGCTGGACGGTGCAATGCCATGCTGCTCTCAGGAAGAGCTGGGGGGCCGGTTGAGTGTATCTCTCTAGCAGGTAACCGAACGGCTAAGGCAAAAAAAGGTACAAAATGAACAGATGGGTACTTCCCCGGCCCTTCCAACTGTTTGACTTGCAAAGGTCTGAAGGAAAACCAGCAATATGGGAGATGGAGAGCGAAAAAGGAGAGAGGGGCCAGTTACAGGACGCATATTTGTTGCACTACAACAGCTGCAAATCCCCAGAGATTCTCGCTATTTAACAGCCTGGCACAGAGGGGCAACTATTTCTGTTTTTAAAATTCGATATTGTTGGCTATTCTAACAGTTTGTCAGAAGTCCTAACTTAGTCAGCAAAACACCAGGCCTTGTGATGCAAGCAAGGATAGCGTTTATTAAGCTGCAATAGATAGATCACTGAAACAGGTATCTTGTTCAGAATGACTTGGTTACAGAAAGCAAGCGGTTATACAGGGAAGGGGGTGAATGGGGACCCCCCCTTCTACCAGACAAAGAATAACATGCGACTGGGAAATCGAAAGTTACTACGCTAATGAAGTTCCCATCGCCCCCATTATTTACAGCCAGCTACAACTATGCAAGCGATAGTAGAACTCGCAGCTTGACTCCTCAAGGTCAGAATGTCCAGGCTGCTTGAGATAGGGGTGACCAGAGCTACATTCCTTTCTCACACCCTGAGCGTAAATCAACAACTCCCCGGATTCCAACCTCCCGCCTGTCACGCCACTAAGGCGCCCAGAGCCAACCTCCCCTCCCCTCCATCCATCATGGCAGGGCTACCTGACATGCAGCCCCCTCGAAAACAATCCTACCCCTTTGGCTTGTGGGGGTACAACTTGTGAAACGCCCGGACAAGCCGGGGGGCCAGAACATTTTCCGCCCGCACCCACTCCCTCTGCTCCGGCCCAAAGTCAATCCATTCAACCAGATAAAACAAGCGATTGCGAGAGATTTTAGAGTCCAAGATTTGCGATACTTCGTAGTGAGGTTCCCCCCCCACCAGCAGTGGAGGCGGGGTCGGCCGTAGTGGTCGCCATTTGTTCTCTTCAGGCGCTTGGCGTAGAAGCCTTACATGAAAAACAGGATGAACAGACTTTAGAGATTTAGGCAACGCAAGTTCAACAGTTACATTATTAATCACTCTCACAATTTCAAAAGGACCAATATATTTCCAACCGAGTTTGCAACTCGGCTGGATGCGACGCAAATGTTGTGTGGACAAATAAGCAAACTCTCCACATTTTGGAACCCAGGCAAGGTTACGTTTCTTGTCGGCCTGGATTTTGTAAGCATTCTTGGCTTCCTCCAGAGTCTTAGCTAACGAGCCCCACGCCTCTTGCAAGTGTTTGCACCAGTCTCCAGCGTCTCCCGCCGGGAGGTCGGGAGAGTTCAAAAATGGAAGAGGCGGGGCGTCATATCCATGTACCGCTTTAAACGGGGACATTCCTGTTGACGAGTGCTGAGTATTATTGTAACAGAACTCAGCTAAAGGCAAAAGAGAATGCCAATTGTCCTGATGAAAGTTGGAAAAACACCGCAAGTATTGTTCCAAAGTCTGATTCACACGTTCAGTCTGCCCATCTGACTCAGGATGGTATGCACTGCTTACCCCCTCTCCACCCCAAGCAGTGACATAAGTTCGCTCCAGAATCGTGAAACGAACTGAACCCCTCTATCCGAGATCACCTTGTTAGGTAAAGTGTGGAGCCTCACTACGTGTTGCAAGAACGCAGAGGCTAGTTTCTTAGCAGAGGGGATGGTGGCAAACGGAACGAAGTGCGCCTGCTTAGTAAACAGGTCCACTATCACCCATATAACAGTTTTTCCCCCACTCGGGGGTAGGTCCGTAATAAAATCCATAGAGATTACTTCCCATGGCCGAGCCGGCGTAGGGAGGGGTTGCAGGGCACCCGGGGGTTTACCAGGCCGAGGTTTACTCATCAAGCACGTTTGACAAGCTGATGTGAAGAGTGAAACATCTTTTCTTAGCCCTGGCCACCAAAACTGTCTTTGTAGGAGCTGGAGTGATTTTACAAACCCCGTGTGTCCAGCCAGCTTTGATCCGTGCGCCCAACCCATCACCTCCCCCCTGAGAGACCGTGGGACAAAGAGCTTGTTATTTTTAGTCCAGCAGCCATTCGCATCTCGGGACATTCCTTCTTCCCCCGCTACCTCCTCCTCATCCGCGTCCGACAGTTCAGTGGAGAATTTCACCGCCCATTCGTTGGGAGGAGGGTCTTGCGACAAGGGGGACGTTTGGCCTGCCTACGAGTGGTTACCGCCCCTCCTAACTGGGAGGGAGTGAAAACCGAGTCATGAATCTCCTCCCTCTTGCTATCGTGTTGAGGGAGGCGTGACAGTGCATCGGCTAGCGAGTTAGATGTCCCCGGGAAGTGGTGGAGTGTGAAATTAAACTTAGAGAAGAAATCAGCCCAGCGGAGCTGTTTGGCGTTCAAGGAACGGGGGAGCGGAGCAGCTCGAGGTTTTTGTGATCAGTCCAGACCTTGAACGGGACTCGCGCCCCCTCTAGCCAATGGCGCCAGGTAGCCAGCGCTAAGCGGATCGATCCCGCTTCCTTTTCCCAAATCGACCAATTCCGTTCAGTATCGTTAAATTTTCTAGACACATAGGCAAGGGGGTGCAATTTGCCATCCTCCCCCTCTTGGAGGATCGCCCCTCCCATAGCGACGTCTGATGCGTCAACTTGGACAATGAATTTTTTAAGTTCGTTCGGGTGGGCTAATACAGGTTCCGACGTAAAAAGGGCTTTCAATTTGTCAAAAGCTCGCTGGCACTCAGGTGACCACACTAGTTTAGCTCCGGGTCGAGTGCATTCGGGTGGCTTCCCCTTTGTTTTCACTAGATCAGTCAAGGGAAGAGCCACCTTGGCAGAGTTCGATAGGAATGATCTATAAAAGTTCGCGAATCCGAGGAACCCCTGAAGCTGCCTCCTCGTTTTGGGAGGCTCCCACCCCACCACATCCTTAATCTTGTCAGGGTCCATCTCAATCCCCCTTTGGGAAATGCGGTAGCCCAGAAAGGGGATTTCCGTTTTGTGAAACTCACATTTGGACAGTTTGGCAAACAGTTTATGCTTGTGCAACGTTTGTAATACTTCCCGCACCAGTTTCACATGAGACTTCAGGTCGGGGGAATATAAAAGAATGTCATCAAGGTAAACAAGGACCCCCTTGAACAAATACTTGTGCAACACCTCGTTAATCAAGTTCATGAAGACCCCAGGGGCCCCTTGGAGCCCGAATGGCATGACTAAGTATTCAAACTGACCGAGGGGTGTGTTGAACGCCGTTTTAAATTCATCCCCCTCTCGAATCCGGACTCTGAAATAGGCATCCCGGAGGTCTAGCTTCGAGAAAATTTTCCCCCCAGCCACTGCAGCCAACAAGTCTTTTATGAGGGGCATGGGGTAAGCGTTTGTGTTAGACACTGCATTCAAGCCGCGATAGTCAGTGCAGAGTCGCAACCCCCCATCCTTTTTTTTCCGAAAGAGCACAGGAGCCGCAAACGGGGAGGATGCTGGCCGTATAAAACCCCTACTGAGGTTCTTGTCAATGAACTTCCTCAGTTCCACTTTCTCCGAGGGGCTCATAGAGTACAATTTTCCTTTCGGTAACTTTTGGTTGGGCAAAATTTCAATTGCGCAGTCAGAGTTCCTATGGGGGGTAATTCATCGGCCTCCTCCTCCCCAAAAACAGGGGCCAGGTCGCGGTACTCGGGGGAATACCTTCCAGCTCTGCGTCCGCCACCCCCGCCGTCACTAGGAGTTGCCCCCTGCCATGGGTCCCCACTCCTTCTTCCATAAGTGGGACCTGCATTTCTTGGAGATGAAATTTACCTTCCCCTCCCCCCATAGTACGTGAGGATCGTGATCAAAAAACCACAGACTCCCTAGAACCAAGGGAAAACGAGCTGAAGGGGTAACCACGAAAGGTCTTTCCTCCCAGTGTTGCCCGAGTCCCACCCGCAAGGGTACAGTCTCGTATTTACAGGGTTCTTTCATGGTGGACCCGTCCATTTGAGTAAAAATCAAGGGGTCAGTTAATTTAACAACTTTTGCCCCCAGTCCCGTTATTAGTGTGGGGTTGATGAGGTCTCTCCCACACCCAGAGTCAATGAGAGCTCGTACTCTCACATGGGTCAATAGACCCGGGTCCATTAGAGTCACTGTGAGAAAGAAAAGAGAGGGGGGTTTGCTCACCGGGATTTGCGCCTGGGAGTGTGGGACCTGCTGTTCAGCGCTGTTTACAGCAGGTCCGTCTCGTTTCCCTGCGGCACGGTCTCGCCATCAGATGAGTCGGATGCCTCGCTGAGCGGTTTAGCTTGCAGATCTTTCGCCCCCTTCGGTTTCGCCACCTGTTTTGGTGTGGATGTGTCAAACTTCTTCTTGACTCCTTTCGATGCTCCGGGCGATGCAGAAGACGTCGGGCAGTTCGCGGCGAAATGGCCCCCTTCTCCGCATTTGAGGCACAGGCCTTGCTTCATCCTGAGTTCCCTTGTACCGTCCCTCGGCTTCGGGTTCGGAGCAGGTGGTTTCCCTCTTGCGGTCGGCGTAGGGCCCCTGTTGGCCATTGCTGCGGCGTCATCCAGTTTGATGGTCTTCAGCCGGTTCTCCATCGTGATGGCGGCTTGAATCCATCCGGTGAGGGTGTTCGGGTCTTGATTCCTGGTGACTTCCCGGCGGATCTCTGCATTGAGTCCCCATTTGTAGAAGTCTAGGAGGTTCCCTTCCCCTCGGAGTTTGGCGGCGCATCTGCGGAACTCCGAGGTGTAGTCTCTCACCGACCTCGCGCCTTGTTTGAGGCTTCGGATCGTTGCCTTGGCTGCTTTGGTAGAATGCACGTCTTCGAATTGCTCTTTCATGGCCCACATGAAAGAGTCGATTTCCCTCAGCTCACGCCCATCGGCTTGGTGGAGCCCCACATACCAGTCAGCAGCCGCTCCCTTCAGGTGGGCTGCTATGACATCAACCATCCGCTCTTCTCTCTGGAATAGGTGGCCCCAGGTCTCGATAAACCTCTCGGCTCGCACCAGGAAGAATGGGAATTTCTTGGGGTCTCCATCAAAGTCAGCGTCCAGGAGTTCTGTAGGCTTGGGCGGCAAGAACCCCCAAGGACGAGGGGGTGGTTGCCCCGGCGGCCCATGCGGTCCTGGCCCCGCTGGTTGCTCCGGCGGGCCGGCCGGCACGTTCCCCTGATCTTGGTCCGGCACCGACCGCTGATCGGGGGGGACCTGGGCTGGTGGTTCCTCGCGCCTCTGCCGCTCTCGCTCTTCCCGGATGCCCTCCGCGATCATCTGTGGGATGCGGGCGAGGGATTCGTCCAGGAAGCGCATCATGCGGTCTTGGCTCGGCTCTCCGCTCCATCTCCTCCTCACCACGGCACTCTCCAGGGTCTCGGAGTCTCGGCCGGTTTCTTCCAGGGCTTCCGCCGTGATCAGCTTTCGGACCGACCTCTCGGGGTGGCTCATCCCCATGGAAGCTCTCGGGGTCCCAAACCACGTCTCGTGGGTTTCAGCCAGGGGTTTCACCCAGTCCCGTCTGCGTCCAACTCGGGTGGTTACCCCCCATAGGCTGCCCCATACGGGTCTCCGTAAGGCCCTCCAAAGTCGTACTCCAGACCCCAATGTCCCGGCACATGTGTGTCAGGGGTCTCTTTGGGCACGTCTTTCCCGGGAGGCTTCTTCTCCTTTTCTTCTTCAATCGGGAGAGTGTCTTCTTCTCCGCCACTCATTTTGGAATAGCGGGTTTACGACCAGTCCCGAAAGTTAATGATGATTCTGAACAAACTGTCAGAAGTCCTAACTTAGTCAGCAAAACACCAGGCCTTGTGATGCAAGCAAGGATAGCATTTATTAAGCTGCAATAGATAGATCACTGAAACAGGTATCTTGTTCAGAATGACTTGGTTACAGAAAGCAAGCGGTTATACAGGGAAGGGGGTGAATGGGGACCCCCCCTTCTACCAGACAAAGAATAACATGCGACTGGGAAATCGAAAGTTACTACGCTAATGAAGTTCCCATCGCCCCCATTATTTACAGCCAGCTACAACTATGCAAGCGATAGTAGAACTCGCAGCTTGACTCCTCAAGGTCAGAATGTCCAGGCTGCTTGAGATAGGGGTGACCAGAGCTACATTCCTTTCTCACACCCTGAGCGTAAATCAACAACTCCCCGGATTCCAACCTCCCGCCTGTCACGCCACTAAGGCGCCCAGAGCCAACCTCCCCTCCCCTCCATCCATCATGGCAGGGCTACCTGACACAGTTGTTTGTTTGTTTTTACGATATATTGGTTATACTGCTGTAACCCACTTCAGGCCCCAGTTTCCAAGGGAGAAAGGTGCATTTATAAACATTTCAAAATAACGGAATGCATTTATTTAAACTAGTGATAGTGCACCCTTCTGACAAGCTCAGGCTCATCAATGACAAAGCTTAAAATCAAGAAAAAGCCTAACTGATAGCCAGCAAGGAGAACCGAACTCTACCCCCTGCAGACCACATTTTCCAGCCAGGGACTAAGCTATGAGAGAAGTCTGCACAGTACAGTCTCACATTCCAGGGCCAATGGGATTTGGAACCCTGCTCCCAGGCTTGATTTAAATTCATGCTCAGCGATGGAACCTGCCTTCTGTACCAGGGCTCATCTGCCTCCCCATCCATGTTTTGTTAGTAGCCTTCTTGGCAACTGCCTGTTTCCGGGAGAGCACCTTAGATGGCTAAGAAGTCATGGGCCCCCAGGCTCTTCCATTCTAAATTATCTTCTGATACATCAGAGGCACTGAAGTTAAAAATGGACTGGCACACCTAACAGCATCAACGGGACACCCCCAATATATATGCAGGAGAGGGCGTTATCTTCCAAATGGGAAGAACGGCGATGGAATACAGCTTAGGGAAGAAGAAGAAGTATCCTTTGAGTTCAATCAGACTCACAGCCAAGATCAGACCCTCAGATTCCATGGCTGACACCAGAGTGGCCAAGAGGTGGGAGCAAGGCTAAGGAGACGTACCCATCCCATGAGACACCAAGCTGAGCTTCTGCTCTGCTGAGAGAAAGGCTCCGGCCTGGACCATGTCGAGGACCATGCTGAATAGTTGCATTCAGCATGCTGGGACCGGCTGGCTCTTTTCCAAGTTAATTAAAACTCATGGCAGTTGAAGTGAGGCAGCTGTCCAGCCCGGTGAGACAGCCTCCTCCCTCTCAAAAGCCCCGACAAAGACGTTATCCAGGTATGGGTGACTTGCACTCCTCACAGGCAGGGATCAGCCATGATGGCCGTCAGGGTGGTGGAGAATTTTCTGGGTGATGAGTAGGGCTGCCAGCCTCCAGGTGGGGCCTGGGGGGGGAGATCCCCCGGAATTACAGCTCCTCTCCAGGCTACAGAGACCAGTTCCCCTAGAGAAAAGGGATGCTTGGGAGGGGGGACTCTCTATGGCCTTGTACCCCGACACGGAGGTCCCTGTCCTGCTGAGGCTCCACCCCCAAATCTCCTGGAGTTTCCCAGCCCAGATCTGGTGACCTGATCGCCTTGTCACCTGCTGGTGGCCAGGGAGGACCTGGCAACCCAGGGGATGAGACAAGCCCAAATGACAGAGCACTGCACTGGCACGGCCTCCATGACAGAGAAACCTGGAGAAGTATCACGACCAAGACCATGACATGTACATATCTGTCCATCAGTGTTTCCTCTAAGCTGAGTCGGTGTGAGCTAGCTCAGTTTTTTAGCCTCCGGCTCACACATTTTTGTCTCAGCTCGGGAAGGATGGCTCCAGAGAACACTGATTTATGCTGTAGCCAAATCGCTTGCTCACAACTTTGATGCCCGTAGCTCAAAAAGGAGAATTTTTGCTCACAAGACTTCACAGCTTAGAGGAAGCATTGCTGTCCATATGGACAAATCTAATAGGACTCTTCAGGTGAGACTGGTACAAAGATAGCCCAGGAGAGCCCGATTGCATCAGATCTCGGAAGCTAAGCAGGGTCGGCCCTGGTTAATACTTGGATGGGGGATCACCAAAGAAGTCCAGAGTCACCACTATGCAGGGGCAGGCAATGGTCAACCTCCTCTGGACATCTCTTGCCTTGAAGATCCTCTGGAGGCCATCATAAGTCCACTACCAGCAGCCA
The DNA here is from genome assembly GCA_029375565.1 of Gekko gecko. NCBI lineage: Eukaryota > Metazoa > Chordata > Lepidosauria > Squamata > Gekkonidae > Gekko > Gekko gecko. The sequence goes on along the minus strand of JAPDNY010000006.1, from coordinate 21,869,852 downwards.
CATTAGGCTGTGGCAGCAAAATAAAACAGGAACCTATTGGCACGTTAAAGGATATTAATCCAACATTATTATTTTTTATAACTTTTTCATTGCGTTTTCACTACACAAACTACAGAGGATGAGGGAAGAGGGAAGAGCTAAACTAAAATACAAAGCTAAAGCAAGGATCATAAAACACTGATTGTATCGATATCTTGATAGTCTTCCCACAATTATGAGAAATAAAAAAGGAATGTTACTGATTATTATTTCGAGTTCAAACTAATATAAGCATGATTAGCCAGAACAGGTGCATCCTAGTTTCTTATATACAAAAAGAAAATAAGGCTTTCAGCATTAAACTACACATTGCATTTTTATCTCCTGCACTTGTTTTTATCATAGTTCAGTCTAACTTTGAGGAGTTTAGGGGCTGCTGCTCCTTTTGCAGATTCAGAATCTTCTGAGGGACTGCCTGAAGGGCTTCCACTGCTTCCTGGTCCATGTTCACTGTTTTCTTCTGATTGATTGTTATTCTCTGCTTTCCCTTTCTCTTTCGCTGTTGTTTGATGTTGCTCCAAGAACGCCTTTGCTTTTTGAACAGAATCAATCTTCTCTTTTTTCTCTTTGTAGTTGAAGATAAGTCCTTCTGGAAATAGCCATCTGAAGGGGGTGGAACTTTGCTGTAGGAAAGAAGTTAGGTTTTTGTACTGTTTCCTCTGTTTTCTTATCTCAAATGGAATATCTTTTAGAACTCTCGCCTCTTCACCTTTGATTTTCAGGGTTATCCCCTTAGTCGCTTTCAGGATTGTATCTCTCATTGATCTCTTGGAGAACTTAACAAATGTTTCACCGGGCAGTTTATTTTTCTTAATGAAGTCTGGATAGGTTTGATAAACCATATCCATGTCGCTTTGTACAGATTTTGCTTTAAGATCTGCTACTGGTGCCAAGGCTTCACTCAATAACTATTTTAAGTTATTCCCTTTCTGCTCTGGGATACCCTGAAACCTCAGGACATATAATGATTTTTCCATTTGTAGCTGTAACAGCTGCTCCTTGTTGGAAATCCTCTCTTTTTTCACGACCTCCATCTCTGATTGATTGAATTTGCCTTAGCATCAACTTTTTAAAGTGCCTTAACTGTTTCTTCTGTCTTTGTAGTAATTTCTTTCAGCTGCTTCTGGAGAGCATCAAAATTGCTGTTAAGGTTAGTCATCGCAGAAGGCACAGTGCTGTAGCCAACATGTTAGGAAAGTCAGTGGTTACTTCCGGTCTGAGAGTCGACGTCGCTGAGCTGGCAGTTCCTGGACAAGCTCTCTTCCTAACGGCCATTTTATCTCCTCGCAGCGACATTGTTTACATTGTCCATTTAACTCTCTGAAAGTCTGTTAATTCTATGCGCTTTATACTATTCTGCACGATACTCCAGTCAATTGGCACGGTTTTCCAGTCAAAACTGCCGTTCTGCCCCTCGCAGTCACTCATAAATCATAGCTTTTCCCGGGGGGGGATTTAACGCCTCCCCCCTTCCAAATCGGCTTGGGGCTTTGGAGGGGTTATCCGCTTCAATGCTTGATTAGTTACAAAGAAGCTCACACTCACAGTTCATTCCACGGGTTACTTCAAAAGGCAGGGAGGACATCAAAGCGCTGAATCGCTTGCTCGCTCGGTCTGATATGTGCCCTTACCTCCATACTGGTCTCGTGGCAGCGGGACCTATCAGGGCAAAGAGGAGCCTCAGTTCCTCAGCCGTCACCTTGGAAGAGGCACCCCTCCCGACCCAGGCTACAAGCCCCCTCCAAGGGCTCTGGGGGGACCCAGGATCATCTGGGACCCCTCCCGTCCGCCGTGGTTATGGGGCGCTCTCATCAGAGCATGATGGAGTGCATCCGTCCAGCAAGTTGCCAAAACTGGAACCCCCCAATATTATTTTTTGAGTCAGACCTCACTGTACTATCATCTCAGTGCCAAACAGTATAGAGGTGCTATGCATGATCAACTCAGAAGAGTTGCGGAGGAATTTAATCTCAACCAAACTAATTATATCACAGGCAAGTAACACTGCTATTATCAAAAGGAAATCTTAAGTGGGAAGAGGATGTCTTGCGAGACAGTGAATTAGTATGCAAGCCTTCTCTTATCTCACTAATTTAAATCTAATAGGTGTCAAGGAAACTGAAGCGATAAGGAGGCTGTAGAGGAGGAGGAACGAGGGAGCGGTCTCTGCTTCGGGCCTCTCCCCCTCCCGCTTCCTGACTGGCTCTGGGATAAACGATTCTTGCCCACAAGAGTCACAATTCCCAGAAAGACGTTACTCAAGACAGTTCTCACCTTACAAATTAAGCACCAATACTTAACATGCAAAACAAAATATTATGATCAAGGTTCTTCTGAAAAGCCAAAGTACACATCCCACAAAAAATCCTTAACCCAAGAAAAGTATACTCTGCATATCCATATCGCCACCCCTCCACATACATTTCATTAATAAAGGCTGGCCCTACACATGTGCATGCAGAATCAGGTCCCAGTATAGCAGAGCTTCCTTCCACCCTTAATTAAAACTTTTAAAAAGCAATTATGGCTCAGAGGTTAGTTTTGCTGATTTACTCACCTGAACACATCAGTCAAGAAGACTGAAAAGACAGGAAGGATGCAGTTCTCCGTGCAAAGCTCGAGATAGAACAAGGGCCACCAGTAAGTGAGCCGAAGGCATGGGGCTGGGCCACGAAGGGAGGTATTTCTGTTCTAACACAGAACACAATACAACTTCCCTTTGTTTCCATCTGCCAAGATACATTCTTCTTTGCTATCCTGGCTTTGAAATCAATTTTGCTGGGGAAGTAGTGGTAGATTAATACCACCTATTCACCTCACCAAGTTTCTACAGCACAGTTCATGAGGGCAAGACCCCCAAGAAACCAGTATTATGTATTATGCACTAGGAAGCTTCAGGAATCATACCCTGTACCCTAAAAGGGGACAAACATGGGGAGGGGGAATATCACCTCCCCTGCTTCACTTCTCAGGCATTTCGAGCCAGATCTCCTTGAGACCGCCAGGCCTGGCCCTTTGGTGGATCCCGGTTGCTGCTCATTAGGCGATGATGAACGGAACCCCAGAGGGGGCTCCACAAATCCTCGTTCTCAGCGGGCCTCAGTGTCTCCCCCTTCCCCTTCTGGCAACCTTCCCCAACCAACAAAGATCTCTCCCCAAATGTCCTTGAGAACTCAGATGGTGGGGAGCGTCTCCCTATTTCAACTAGACTTCTAGAAAGATGCAATGCTGGAAAATGCAAGATGATGGCAGACTTACCTTTTGGGGGGCCCCCCATACAGTCCCCCTCCTCAACATCCATTTGCTACTCTAGGTTCGCCTGAGCTTCTTTCAGTGGTGATATGAGGAGCAACTGCAGCAGGCTCCGGAGGGAGGAGGAGCATCAGCCAACCCCCCCCCCAAGTCCCAGGAGGAACAAGTCAGATTCCTAGAACAAGGCAAAATGGCAGCCGGCCTACATTAACCAGCTGGCCTGAGGCAAGGAGTGGAGAGCACATGGTGAGGAGCTGCTAGAAGGTAAGGGGGTTTTGCCTCTGCTTTCTCCCAGAAGAACTTGAGCCCATCTAGAGACGGTAGAGGACATGACAGGACACATGAGTGTCCAGTTGACATTGACAGGGAGGTTGTGGAGGGGCACCTGGCTGCACTGGACGAATACAAATCCCCTGAGCCAGATGGTGTGCACCCAAGAGTGCTCAAAAAACTTTCTAAGGAGCTTGCAGAGCCTCTGTCCATAATCTTCAAGGCCTCCTGGAGGACTGGGGAGGTGCCACAAAATTGAAGGATTGTGAATGTTATCCCAATCTTTAAGAAAGGGAAGAAAGATGACCCGGGAAACTACAGGCCGGTCAGTCTGACTTCTGTTGCTGGGAAGATGTTAGAGCAGATTTTAAAGGGATCGATCTGTAAGCATCTGAAGGACCAGTTAGTGATCCGGGGAAGTCAGCATGGTTTTGTCCCCAACAGATCTTGTCAGACCAACCTGATTACCTTCTTTGATCGTGTGAACTCTGTTGATGTGATTTACCTAGATTTCAGTAAACCTTTTGATAAGGTTCCCCATGACATTCTGATGGGCAAACTGGAAGACTGTGGGATGGACAGTTCAGTGGATGGGGAACTGGTTAGAGGACCACATCCAAAGAGTGGTGGTCAGTGGTGGTCAGTGGTGTTCCCTCAGATTGGAGGGAGGTGTCCAGCAGGGTGCCGCAGGGCTCAGTTTTGGGCCCAGTACTTTTCAATATTTTTATCAGTGATCTGGTAGGGCTGCTCATTAAATTTGCTGATGATACCAAATTGGGAGGAGTAGCAGACACCCAAGAAGATAGAGTTAAAATTCAACAAGACCTGGAGAAGTGGGCAGTTGCAAACAGGATGCAATTCAACAAAGATAAACGGACAGTATTACATCTGGGCCACAAAAACATCAAGCACAAATACTGGATGGAGAGTAGAGTATGCAAAAGAGGTCTTGGGGTAAGAGTGGAGTGTAAACTAAATATGAGCAGTCAGTGTGATGCGGCGGCAAAAAAGGCAAATTCAGTCTTGGGTTGCATTAAAAGGGCCACAGCATCGAAATCACAGGAGGTTATCACAGCCCCTCTCTGTATACTGCCTTAGTCAGGCCGCCCCTGGAGTCCTGTGTGCAATTCTGGAGGCCTCACTTCAAAAAGGATGTGGGCAAAACCGAGAGGGTGCAGAAGAGAGCGATGAGGAGGATCAGGAGTCTGGAGACTGAGCCCTGCGAGGAAAGGCTGAGGGCCCTGAGAAGGTTTAGTTTGGAGAAGAGGAGACTGAGGGGGACATGATTCCTATCTTGAAATATTTGAAGGGCTGTCATTTGGAGGAGGGTGAGGAGCTGTTCCAGTTGGCAGCAGAGGAGAGGACCCGAAGCAACATGTTTAAATTACATGCAGAAAGGTATCGGCTGGATATTAGGAAAAACTTTTCCACGGTCAGAATGGTTCAGAGGTGGAATCAGCTGCCTGGGGAGGTGGCGGGCTCCCCTTCATGGACAGCTTTCAAGAAGAGGCTGGAGGAATATTTGTCAGAGATGCTTTAGGTTGGTCCTGCATTGGGCAGGGGGCTGGACTAGATGGTCTGTATGGCCCCTTCCAACTCTATGATTCTATGGTTCTATGCAATACATAATCCTAACACCATTGTAGGGGCTGCAGTGGCTCAGAGGTTAAGACGCTGAGTTGCAGACTGGAAGGCTGGCAGTTCGAGACCTGAGTGCCACGTTATGGAGTGAGCTCCCTTCTCTGGCCCCAGCTCCTGCCAACCTAGCAGTTCAAAACCTAGAAATTGCAAGCAGATAAATAGGTACCGCTTCAGTGATAAGGTAACAGCATTCCATGCACCTCGGTTTTTTGTCATGCTGGCCACATGACCACAGAAACATCTTCGGACAGCGCTGGCTCTTTGGCTTGGAAATGGAGATACGCACCGCCCACTAGAGTCGGATTCGACTGGCTTTCGAGCAAGGGAAACCTTTACCTTTACCTAACACCATTGTACTATGTTCCTGCTCAGTACTGGCCAATGCTCCGGACTGCAGAGAGAGGAGAAGGAAGCAGAGTCGGGGGGAGCAGTCGCTGAGTATGTGCGGAACATTCTGGAGCCAGGAACACTGCTGAATCAGCCTGCTATTTACTGACCAGACAGAATCTTCATTCTGCTCACCCTGCTCTTTTGTACATAGGCAACAGTGCAATTTCCTTTTCTTTTTTTAATACTGACACTGTCAATTACACATGCTGCCCACACCATTGAGGAATGCGGAGGAGGGAAAATTCAGATTTAAAAGTCCCCTGCCCCAAAGCAAGTGACTTTTAGGGCTTGGGAAGGGGATTCCTGCTCACCCAGTTCAACCACACCAGACTGTTTTTACTTTATATATTTATATACTCCCTTTTTTTCTCCCAATGGGGGCTCTAAGTGGCTGATGGCATTGTTCCCTCTCCCACTTCACCCTCGGAACAGCCAACCTGAGAGGCGGGATGAGCTTGAGAGAGAGTGACAGGCCCGAGGCCATCCAGCGAGCTTCCAGGGCCAAGAGGTGATATGAGCCGGGGCCCCCCCACTTCCAGCCTGGCAAGCTCTCCTGCTACACCCACCCAGGCGCTCCGTGCCACATGGCAGGTCAAGAAGGATTTGGGCAGTGGACTGGGTACCTTAATGTCACACGAGGGACAGGTCTCCTTTATGGATTAAATTTACTAGCACAACCATGGCAAGTATATGTGAATCATTAACCAGTTATCTTATGCCAATTACAAAAAACAAATCAGTTTACTATTCTTGTAGGAAATCAATCAAATTGCTTTAAAAACACAATTAATCATTCTAACAAACATTAAGCAAGATTTCTAGACATGTCAATTCAATCGCTCTCTCTGTGGCTTTTATCCTGGGACATCAAGTTACAATTTTTAAAGAAAGGAGTGAAAGCAGCAATTAGGAAAAGAAACGACCGTCCGTTTTTCTAGGCCGCAGTTTTAATTATGCAGCAGGCTGATTCTTCCTCTTTGGTGACTCCTGCAGTTCTAGCAGAAGACCCAGAGGGAAGGATCTGAACTGCTGCTGGGCCTGGTCTAGAGTGTTGCCCAGTTAGGGAGAACGTAGCATTCACTTTTCCCCTGGCTAACATTTGACACTGTCACCATGCAAAAAATAGTTATTAAAAAAGCATAGACCGTTGGCCCCTGACATCGCAGCAATATTGGCTTCATGGTTTCTGGCAGGGCGCCCTGCTGCAGTTGCCAGGGTATTATCTGCAGGTATTATACAACGGTGGCACTTCTGGTGGGCACAGTGAAGGTGTTCCTACCGGCACACACCAGCCAGCATCGTTGTGGAAACAACATACCGCCAGTGGGAAGGCTTATGAATGGGCGGGGGACACACAGGCAGGTAGGGATGTGGATGGGCCAGAAGGAAGGCACGAGTGGGGGTCCTGGTGGTGGTCAGAGCTGGAGAGGGACCCCTGGGCACTCCCCCCCAACCCTGGAACCAGTACCACATCGGAGTGTCCATCCATAGTTGAAGAGGGGTGGTGAGCTCTGCCACACTGGGAGCCTTCAGCAGGGGCAGGACAGCCATCGGTCAAGAGTGTTGTAGCTTTGTACTTCCTGTGCTTAGCAGCGGGGGGGGGGGTCAGATCCCTTTTTATTATTCTTATTTATTCCAACGGAGACCCAAAGCGGCTTACAAGAGTGCTCTTCCCTCCTCTACTTGCCCTCACAATAACAGCGCAGAGAGGGATGTTAGGCTGAGAGAGGGAATGACGGGCACACGGTCACCCACTGAGCCACCGTGGTCAAGTGGGGATTGAAATCTGGCTCCCCCAGGTCCTAACCTGGTACCCTAACCACGGCACCACAGTGGTTCTCGTTTGGATTAGATGAGCTACAAGACCTCTTCCAAGTTTATGATCCTATAATCACGGCCTAATAGGTGGTCAACTCAAAGCAACTGACTGTCATACTAACCTGCCAAGGAATGTGGATTAACTGAGGTGTACAAATCTGGTCAAGACGACCTGCTCCATTTGGTCTACAGGTGCAAAGCCTCCTCTCTCCCTGCACCTTACTAGGTACACTCGTGACTTTTTGCTGACTGCATAAGAATGATTTATCCAGCACTCAGCCGTCGACACTTCGAACTCCTTCTTTGATTAAATACGGCCCCAATTGTTAGAACGTTCCACTTCCCAAGTATGATGTAACCTGCAACGTTCTCAGATGTTAGATCCAAAGTTACTGTCTTAGGTGCACCATGGCTGCATCCACACATTGTTGGATATAGTGGTTTTGTTCCATGACAGCAACTTTTTGCACCTGGATTATCCTGTGTGGACCAGCCGATCCAGTTGCAAATGACCGCTGTGGCACATCAAGAATTAAATATTGAGCAATGAGTGGATGGAGCCATTGGTGCCAAGCTCTCCTCAATGGCGAGTTGGCTATTTCTCTTGCTGCATAAGGAGCCTTTCACCAAACCCAACGAGGAGGAGCTGTTCAGTTTAAATTCATTGGGTCTTCTGATTTAGAGGTCCAGGGCAAGGCTCCCTCTAAGCTGTAGAGTCTTGTGAGCAAAAATTCAACTTTGTGAGCTCCTGGGCATTAAAGTTGTGAGTGAGCGATTTGGCAGCTGCAAAAATCAACTTGCTTTGGAGCCATCCTTCCTGAGTGACGACAAAAATGTGTGAGCTGGAGGCTAAAAAAACTGTGAGCTAGCTCACACTAACTCAGCTGAGAGGGAACACTGGTCTGGGGAATGCATGTGCAGAGAAGTCCTGTGTCTTGGCTCCAAGGAACCCCGCTCCACCACCCTCCCAACAGTCTACGACTGAACGGCTGTAGATGTGCAGCCAGTGTCGTCTGCCTGAGCAGAAAAGAGAAAGCGGCACTCCATTCTAAATTTTCACCTTTCAGCCTTTCAGAGTACTTTCCTAATGTAAAATTTGATCTGCTCCCAAATTTTCAGTTTTTGTTCATTTTCCCTCCCCCAACAGGTTGTCTTAGTTTTAGGCACAACTTGCACACCTTTGCACACCAAACATAGCATTAGTGAAGGTATTACTGAAGTATGCATTTCAGAAATACATTATAGGATTTGTGTAACAACTGTGTATGTGGGAAATGTAGATGTAGGGAAAATCCCAGGCAGTTTTAAGTGTTCTGTTTCACTCAGAACTAAACTTCTGCCCACTTCCACAATTTCTCACAGCCAGCCTGATTCACCTTCACTCGTGACCTGGACTTAAGGCAGGAATCGCCATGGCTCTCCTTCTCTTCATTATTCCACAACAAGTGCTTAGGGTTACCAAGCTTAAAAGTGGTGCCTGGGATTCTTCTGGAATTGCAACTGATCTCTAGACAACAGAAATCTGTTCCGCTGAAGGAAATGGCAGCTACGGGGGATAGTCTCTACAGTATATCATAGAGTTTAGAAGAAACAGAAGTCCTAGAGTGGCATCCCATCCCCACGGAGTCCCCCCCTCCTTTCCAAACTCTGCCACCCCCAGGCAACAACACCCACTCTCCAGGCATTTCCCCAAACTGGGGTGATAAAAGTATTGGATCCTGGTGCAGTTCGGGGCAGGCCTCAACAAGAACTGGAGTCAGGTGAGAGTGCTTGGAGGTACAAGTGGGAAAGGAAGAATGGCCTGGCTAACTCTTCCTTCGCCCCAGAGACCTCCTTGGGCAGCATGGGGTACAACAAGCCTTCCCAGCAACTGCAGCAACCCAGCTGCTTTGCTTTCAACTGGGCTGGGCGGAAGGCCCAGCGAAGGACAGAAGGAAGGGCCAGAGCTCAAAACCGCCCAAGTCTTTTATTTCTCAGCTGTGGCTTGTCAAATAGGGGGACCCCACAGCTCTGCCACCAATTCAGCACCTTCTTCAGGACTGACAGAATGATGCATACTAGAGATGCAGAATTATGTATGGGAGGGGGGGATGCATTAAGATGTATTGAGACAGGGTGAGAGCATAAACTTTAAAAAAAATATTCTCTAGATATTTTAGGACGCTGGTTTATCTAAAAAGAGACGTTTTCAATGAGTGAAATGACAATTCAGAACATATTAATTGCTAAACTGCGCATAAAAAAGGAGAAAAAAGTCAGATCTATCTAGACTGACGACTGGATTTAAAAACCTAAGGGTCATGGTAAACGTTACTCAAGAACTTTTTAAAAAGGAATATAAGAAGGAGTGTCGTAAACAAGTACTGAAACTTGGGTTAGAGACTTACCCTGCAGTCCTAAGAGTTACACCCTTCTAAGCCCACAAACTTCAATGGTCATAGAAAGGTATTAACTCTGCTTAAGATGGCACTGTGGATCTACAGGATCTTTCTCTATCAGAATCTTATTACCTAATTACACATCTTGGGTATTATATGATTATTATCAACCAAACAATAACTGATACCATAATCAGAAGAGGTGCTTCCCGATTAGTGAAGGCAGCTGATTCTGTGCCTGATAGGCAATTCCAGGCCTAGAGGTTTGCCAAGAGCCGTTCTAAGGACAACCAGCGTGGTGCAAGTGGTTTAGAGGGGCAGGGAAGAACCTGGGCCACTCAGGTGACCCTGGGCCCCCACCTCTCTCCCTCTCTCTCTCTCTCTGTCTCAGCTTAATCCGCCTCCCGTCAGGACAAAATGTGGGTGGAACCATTTAAATTGCCCTCAGCTCCTTGAAGAAAGAGTGGGATAAAAAATGTTCTAGGCAGATAGATGAAAAGGCTTGGGGCAGCAGATGCCAACCTCAGGACTGCCACAACAATGTCCACACTTGGTTTCAGACAGGAGCGGACTCTGAGAACAGCTGCAGGCCGCTTTGTAGCCTGCGTGACAGGAAGGGGGAGCTGGGGGCGGAAGGAGGTTGGCTGAAAGAAGGTCAGCAAACCAACGGGAAACAGACCCCAAGGGAGCCCTTCCACCTTGGAAAGCCGGAGCCTCAAAGACCGATCAGGTGTGAGCTGCTTTGCTCTGAGGGACGGCCACGTAGCAAGTTCCAGAAAGTGCCGGGTTGCTTGGTTTGGCCCTGAAAGGCTATGAAGGGAGCTACAAAGGCCTTCGGCCTGGTGACCAAGGCCTGATTAGAACATGATAAGAACGATCAGGAGCAGCCTCTGCCCAACCAGCACGGCAGGCACCCAAGAGCGTTGAGTTTAAACTGGGTTCTCAGCCACTAGACCTGAAGTATTAGTGGACCAGAGATCTGGAGCCCAGGTGGGCTTTGTGCTGGAATGCTAACACTGCACACACGGTGGCCGGACAGCCAGTTGCACACATGAACCCGTGATGCTGCCTCACCCTGGACCAGACCATTGGTCCATCAAGGCCAGAACTGTCTACTCAGAGTGGCAGCGGCTGTCCGAGGTCTCAGGCCGAGGTCTTTCACGTCACCTACTAGCTGATCTCTTTAACTGGAGATGCCAGGGACTGAACTTGGGACCTTTTGCATGCTAAGCAGATGCTCTACCACTGAGCTATGGCCCCTCCCCCAAAGCGGGATAGTGGATGAGCAATGTCACACACGCAAGTTCACTTTACCTTCCAGCAAGATGTTAAAATGAGGCCCACGTGGCTTAAGTGTGGGAGGTGGTAAAAGGGGAATGAGTGAGCATTGGTGCGCGCACACCCTCGGTCCGCCACATATTCTGCGAAATCCGAATCCTACCCCTTGGGGAAGAGAAGGCTGTGTGTGTCCATCAAGACACAGAAAGCAACAGCCAGTGTGGTACAGTGATGAGAGTGTCAGGCTAGGGTCTTGGAGACCCAGACTCAAACCCCCTACTCTGACGTGGAAACTTGCTGGGTGACCTTGAGCCGGTCGCACTCCCTCAGCTGAACCTACCAGCCCTGACCTGGACAGCCCCGGTTGCCCAGTCCCCTCAGACCTCGGAAGCTGAGCAGGGTCACCCTTGGCTAGGATTTGGAAGGGCGACCTCCAAGGAATACCAGGGTCGTGAGGCGGAGGCAGGCAATGGCAAACCACCTCTGAAATGTCTCTTGCCTTAAAAAACAAGTCTGGCTCACCACCTAGTGGTGCATAATGCTAAAAGAGCTAGAACTTCTCGCTGCCAGACAATCTTAGGATTTCTTGGCTGTACTACACACAATGCCATATAACAACAACAACAACAACAACAACAACAACAATAATAATAATAATAATCCTAACCTACCTCACAAGGGGTTGTGAAGCTAAAATGGAGGAGAGGAAGCTGCTCTGGGTCGGTGGGGGGTATATATCAAGTAAAAATACAGGGCAGGGCAGAAGCAGCTCTCCCCGCCCCCGCCAGTGCCATAGTGGGTGGAGCAACAGGCCTTCCTTTTCCTCTCCATCCCCCAATGAGTTTGGCTGGTGGGAAACAGAGCACCCGCCCATGTATCCTTGACCCTGCAGTCCTCCTTGCACTTCTAGAAACCTTTCTCTGTTTCTCACAAGGGAGGGAAGATCTGTCGTGTAGGCTGACGAGCGCAGACGGTAGTAAGTAGCTGTACGGATTCATCGACAGGCTGAGTATGGATATCATCCCACTTTCCCCTTTTTGTACATTATAAATAAAAAGCGATTTCACAGCCAGGCCTCATCTCCAGAGTGCAGTCTAGTCATAGATACTCTTAAGATACGTCTTTCAGCGGGGGCTGTTAAAAGTCAGAAGTGGGAACATCGCAGTTGTGACCCACATACAGGCTTATCCCTGTAAAAGGACTCCGGGTAGCAATTATTTTCCCCTGGTTGGATGAGAAGACAGATCCTCCTGTTATGTTCTGGGTTCACACTGACGCTGGTTTGAGTTATGGATTGCCCTATGGTATCCTCATTCCCTTATTATGATGGGCTGTCTAATAAAGACCTTCTATTGGTCCTGAAGCCACCCAGAGTAACCTATCGGAGAGCTTCGCTTAGGTCCAATCAGAACTCTCGTTTATAGTCACATGATATATAGTTCAGTTGTGGAATGGTCCTGAGCAGTCCTGAGCTGAGCAATGTCATGAATAAAAGCCTTGTTATGGTTCATCGTCCCCTGCCTCTCAAGACTTAAAACCTCCCTTCAAAGCGACCAGGGTGGCGTGGGGGGGGCTCCCCCCCCCCATTTGATCCTGTGAGGCAGAGAAGGCAGAGAGGGTGTGGCTGGCCCAGGGTCACCCAATCAGGTTGTGTGGTTGGCAGAGAGTGTGTGGCTGGCCCAGTGCTGGGACTTACCCTTAAAGCCCTATATGGCCAGGGTCCAACATACCTGAGAGACCACCTTTCCCCGTATATACCCCAGAGAGCACTACGGTCAGGGATGCAGCACCGACTGGTTATCCCAGGCCCCAGGGCCCTCTCGGTGGCGGCTCCTTACTGGTGGAATGAGCTCCCGGAGGAGATCAGGGCCCTGCGGGATCTTGCACAGTTCTGCAGGGCCTGCAAGACGGAGCTCTTCCGCCAGGCCTTTAATTAAGAGCC